>OX123185.2:37080208-37680208 GCA_944739405.2 Euclidia mi | reverse complement strand
ATAAGCACTGTTGGCCACACACTCACACGAAAAACAAAACAAATAAATCGTGATACATTTTGTGTGTGTGTATATTTATTTAACTTTTGCTCAGCCCAGTTTGTTGCATAGCTGGACTTAAGTGATAACCTAGATCGTCGGCCCGCAAGGCGGACCGACGCGGCGACGCAACGATCTGGTTAAGATCGCGGGAAGCGGTTCAATGCGGGCGGCTCAAAATCGGTCTGTGTGGAGAACCTTGGAGGAGGCCTATGTCCAGCAGTGGACGTCTCTAGGCTGACATTATGATAAGGCTTCTACTTGAGTATTATCTTGACATAGATAAAAGAGAATATTATATCATAACTAGCTTGTCTTAAGTAGCCAATTCGTTCTGTAACCAGTATGGTTCTACCACCTCAAAGTAATGTTAATATGAATTAATATTTAATTAAAATGGTATACATTGCCAAGTAAATATTAATTTAAAATGTTGAGACTCACTTAAGGCGTACCTATTACTAATTAACAATTTGGGTAACCCAAACATAAATATAAATACAAAGTACTTCAACAAGTACCTACAAGAAAACGAAAATAACTCCGGTGCCGCGTGCCGGCGCGGCGGCGTTGCGGTGTCTGCCTGTGAGGTGAAAATTGTTTTCGTAAATCTATCGAGACGAACACTATAAGGCCCCCCTCACATTGGGCGTCAGCGTCTACGCAGCGGCACCCCGGCGTATACGCGGCGTCTACGCGGCGTCGACGCCGCGACAGCCGAGCGTTCTTTGAGCGACCGGCTGCTTACCACTAGAGATGTTCGCTTTAGCATAGGTGACTTGATAAGTAACATATTATTTTATAATAACCACATAATCTGTTATTTATAAAGCCCAATAAGATGCTATGCTATATTGTTTGAATATAAGTAAAGCCATTATGTCCTAGGTATAACATACGATTATCACTTAGCAGAGCTTTTAGGCCGCCCGCACTTTGGGTATGCGTGTTCCTTGAGCGGACGTTCAGCGTGCGCTAGGCGGGCATTCTTCGTGCGCTACCACTTTGCGCTTGTATGCACCTATTAAGTCATAAAACAAAATTAACAGATCTGTCACTGGCCTAAAATTGTTTTTATTTAATGAAAGTCGCCACGTAAGTCACTTAATTGGCAATACTACGACTATCTCAAAGCAACTATATGATAGAAGTCATTAACAGTCAATTCCTTTGACACAGGACTTCTATAGATACCATAAAGATAGACTACTAACAGTAAAAAAAATAACGTTTAATCGACACCCTCGTGCGATAGATGGCAATCTAAACAAATTTGTTTGCAGCAGTCTTTAAGATGGTGCTAGAGTGCTGGCTGGTGATAGCATTCATAATATTATTAGTACCTATTAACTTTATAGTAAATAAACAAGTAAATGATGAAGAAATTTTGTATTTTAAATGTGGTAAATTCTATTAAACTATTTTATTATTTATAGCTGTTTCCCGCGGTTTCACCCGTGTCCTGAGGGAATTACTTCGCGTACCCAGTTAATTTATAGCCTAAGTTACTTCTTGGTACATCAGCTATCCGCCAGTGAACGTACCGTCAAAATCAGTGCAGGCGTTCTAGAGATCAGCGAGAACAAACAGACAGACAGACAAAAATGGTAAAAAATAATTTAGGTATATGTACCGTATATACATCCATATGCATTTAGTAAAAAGCGGTTATTTTATTACAAACAGACACTCCAATTTGATTTATGTGTAGGTGATATAGATGTGTGTTATAGTTAAGATGGGCACTTGCAGTTCCACATCTGATGTTCCAGATCTTCGATTTTTGTAAGTTTGCACTTTGCAGCAAATGCTCATTTGACTGAACAACTTTTGCTAAGCCAACAAGTCAGTATATAGACTAGTGTAGATAGGCGCTACCTTATCAGATGTTTCAGATCTTCAATTTTTATAAGTCAACAGAAATAATTATAAAATATTCTATTGATAATAAAACGCACGTACACCTTCTAACACTAAAACTTATGATAACAATGTGACTTATATAGATTAAACAAGACAATTATTTCAGAAATTGAACAATACTTTAGTTATACCGGCTTTCAATTTTCATATCGACTCTACTTTTTAATCATAATTATAGTACTGGTATTATCGCAATTTTTACAAGATCCAGACCCAACGTAACGGGAATCATGTTATGTAACCGTACTTTCTTACGTTAATAACCGCACCTAATATTCTTGAATATAATGGTACATATTTTTATCTTAATATTATCCGTATTAACACTACTGATTTCTATTTTATTGAAAGTATATGGATATGCATAAACATTTACCTATTATATTAACGCTGCAAACATAACCTGCTATAAAAAATATTATTGTGTTACCTATGCTATAATATTTAGATGTAGCAGTTTAGCACACCCCTACTCACAAACCCGTCATACGCTACAGTGTTGCCAGCTTAGAGGATTTTCCGCTAAAACTGGTGATTTTAAGTGGCAGAAATAAATAAGCAGACGCACACAATGAAAATAAATCTTTAAACTGCTACGTTAAGAACAATTAATGTCTGATAATTACAATCAAATTCAAAATAGCCTTTGTTTTGAAATAACTTGTACGTTGATTTATTTAAAAATGATTTATTGTTACTTAAAAGGGAACTTATAACTTGTGTGCGACTCTCTGTGATCGTAATGTAAGAAAATCTTAGTGGACATAACTGAGTTTATGTCATGTGTCTAGTTAAGAACAATATTTCTTAGTGGTTTATGGTAGTTTTAGTATTCGGATCAGATGGAAATCTGATTTAGTTTTTGGCAACACTAGTGAGGTCATCCGCTGTACCACAATGTAAAAAACCAACAGAAGTTAAACTTATACGTAGGGGTCGCGCGAGTGTTATCATATCTGGTATATATTATACGGAATAACTATTACGGAAATGGTACTCGAATCTAGTTTTTTAATTGATTATTGAGAATAAAACTTCTAAAAAAACCGATGCAAAGAAAAATATTTTCAATGCCAGCCCATTAGTCTATTGAAAAAAAAAATTTTACGTACATTTTTTTGGGCTTAGCGTACATTTGTCAGAGGACGCAATTTTATTTCATAGATGCCAAGGAGAGAGCCCTCGTCCTGCGGCCGCCATCTTGTAAAGAGTGGTACAAATGGGTTTTCTAGTATATCAGGCAAACTATTTGCTGCACAGAAAAATTTCAACACATGATGAGTTGCAAATTAAATTCGCTACAACTTTGGCCCCGTAGTATTTAGTCGTAAAATGATAAATAAAAAAGTTACAAACGAAAATCGAGTGCAATTTGTAACAAATTTTCTTTTCAAAGTGTTGTAGTTTTTTCATCCTCAGGAACAACAAAATCTATTTAATTTATTTTTACTATCACCAAAACAAGAACCTCTTACTTAAGACCCCGCAGCCTCCAAGACTACCATCAGGTCCAATTTTAACTCATCGCAACGATCATGAAAACAGGGGGTTGGCAAAATATGGACAAAACTCTAAAACAACGGCACTCTGTGGGCTATTTGTTGATGTTCCGCCCAAGTGAAGCAAACTGCAATGTTCTGCAGCACCTCAATGTTCTGGGGCTGCAAAATATTTGGAAAAATCAGTGCCAATTATGATTTACCGACAAATTGCCTTTTTTTTGCTATAGTTCTTCTAAAGCTCTATTAGATCATAGGACGCAGCCTGGCTCATAAAAAGACTAAAGGCACAGTAATTATGAAGAAACGTTATAATAACCTAAAGAAAACAATATCATAGAAAAACGTTTTATTCATGGTTTTACGACAAATTGTGTCAGAACCAAAGTTGTAGAGAATTTAATTTGCAGCAAAAATGCTTGAACCATATCTTAGCGTGATCAATAGTTTACCAGATGAATAAGATAAACCATCCATGCCCGCACTCTTTCCAAGATGGTGGCCGAGGGAAAAGAGGTACGACCTCACAAATTTAGATCAAGCTTTAAAGTAGCCGGCCCTACACATCTGTCAAAAAATAGGTGGTAATTATCTTCAAAAGCGATAATTAACTCAATAATAATTTGATGTTCTTTGTTGCTCTATGTTTGCACAAAAATCATTACAAGACCCGTGCCTGAAGCGGATGGCACCTATATTTCGCGCTATACCTGACCTTTCTGAGATAACCTATCGGTAAGCGACGTATATGTGTGCGTTGCTCGAGTGCACTCTGTATGTAGTTTAACTTCTGTTAGTTTTTTGTGGCTGTGAGATGCCGTCGCAGAAAACGCGGCGTCTACGCGGCGTCGACGCCGCGTAGACGCCGCGTCGACGCCGAGGTGTCGCTGCATTGACGCTGACGCCTAATATGAGGGAGGCCTAAGCGTCGCAGAGAAGAGTTTACACATATATTATTATACTCTCTTAATTCTAAAATTTGCGGAATTTTCTTCTTTAACATACTATATTATGCTTCGATATTTTCCTTCATGTATTCGCCTTTTACAACATCCACGGCATTAAACGTGACAGTGACATTTTGTATTCAATAAATTCATTTAATACTTTCCGTCAAAAGCTACGGCATAAAATAAATTCCAGATTAGTTAAACTCCATTGTGTAAGGATTTATAATGATTAATATGTCAAAATACATCAGAATTACACCAGATTGTCTTAATATCTACAGTAGGTATTTTGTAATAGCACTCAAAAATATTGTATAGCACTATATTTTATTTCAAACAACAGGTAAACCGTACAGCACAATTTCAAGTACCAACTATAAGCGGCCTAGTACTGATACTAACATCACAAATACTTAGTATTACGATGTCTGTTGTAGCGGCAATAACATTGATTTGTCTCTGTCGTTTACAAAATAGTAGAAGGGGACATTATGTTGCAGGTTACTGATATTTAGATAGTCTCACAGCTTTACGTGCCCGCCGATGCACGGTAGCGGCTGTGAATGCGACGCGTGGTCACCCATTGAGGTGGACGCCCGTACGATCATTGCTTAACTTTGCTGATCTATGTATTACGAACAACAAACCAAGGCACGCTATGAGGCAAGTATGTATTAAAATGTGGCAGAATCGATGAATTGACTAATTATTACATTTCTAAGTTTTAAAATACAAGCTAATACTGAAAGCAAGGAATTAATTAAACCGATATAAATTACATTAAATTTGGGCAAAAGGTACATTAAGTACTATGTAATATTAATTAAGTAATCATTAATATTACATAGCACTTAATAATAATCAAACATTTTAAATAAAATAAGCAAAGTTGAAAAAATCTTGTTATTTACGGCAAGATCTCGTAGGATATGTAGGTATTTGGTACGAATATTATGACAGACAAAAATTTCATTTTAATGTAACATGATTATAACAAAATAACTCTCCTATTTTGAATGTATCATGGTAACCTTAACTAAATATCAGTAATAAAGATTAACATTTTGATAAATGTATCTTTTACTTAAGCGTTCTCAGAAAGTTTAGCTAGTCCACTAACAGATCAATATGTCTTTCTCATGACAATGTTCTAATTCATCATGTCCATAAAATGTTGGTTGTCGTCAAGTTGTGCCACAAAAGAAGATCATTTGCCTTCAATTCTTAATTAATTGTACGATATAATAGCAGCGCCTGTAATAAAATAAGAATTAGGATCGCCTATATAATAACACTTATCATAAATGGTAAGCCTAACCTTGCCTGACTTAAAACCTACTATTAAAAACGCTAAGTCAGATCTCATTAGGACTGAGATAAAACTGTGTTTACAATCTATAGCACAAATTTTATCCTAAATTATGAAAGCATAAATTATTTTGATTACATTTATTTTTCTTTACCTAAGGTTAAGCGGAAAAGACGTTGAATTTTTCGAGTATTACCGAGAAAATCCGAGGAGACTGCGCACTTGACAGGATTGTCACTGTGATAAGAATTTTTGTTCGACCTTTGCTTTTGTTTGGGCTAAAGGTAGCGTTTTTAATGCGCAGACTTCGTAGCTACGTGATGATTTTGCTGTAATGTCTGGTTAAGGTGTGATTTCACTTGTACTTTTTAATGAGAAAATCTACTTAAAGATATTTTTCTCGAAACGCAATCAAAGTTTGGAGAAAGTACAATACGTTCTGATAGAATGGTACTTGACTGTTTGAAATAGCTGTCTTAATTCATGTAATAATAATAAATTTCTAAGCTAATTTACAAAAGGCTATCTCCCTGCAAATAAGACACAGTTGGTAACCAGATAACATTTAAACATAATTACCAGCTAATAACCTTAATTCAGAGGTATATTATAAAATTGTAGGTAAATTCATATTATAACTAAAATTGTCATAGTTGGGAACTCAATCAACGACCTACAGCTGCCAAAAGTAGGAATTAAGAAACATTGTTTTGTCCAAGCTTATTAAATATCCGATTGCCAAAATTAATTGTCACTAAGTTGATTACAGATTTAATTTTGTAATAAATGATTAATTAGCCGTAATAAATACTTATAAGGAGTATTTTTAATTTAGTAGCAGAGTTATAAACTAATTGTCTACATTTTAACAGTTTCAAATTGTCTATAAATAACTAGCTTATTTATGTCTATGATGACTGGGCCATAAACATATGAATAATAGCTTTTATTTAACGATAAAATGTAACAACTGAATCAACCTTTAACATCGGTGAGTGAAAACGTAATCTTTGAAACAATGAAGGCACATCTTTAGCAGTTTGCTTTTTATGTTTTTATTTGTTTGAAGAAACAATGGACGCTGTTAATAATGTTGTTTAGATATGATTATTGCAAGCTTAATATACACGAATTTGTATTGCGATTACAAAAGGTAAGATTTTTTCTCGCAAATTCGTTTATTTTCGAAAGTATTTTCTTCAATAAATAAAATTATTCTTAAGTTGTATATGAATTTGTGTATTATTTTGATTTGGAATTTGATTTACCATCAGAATTTCTGCAATATTAACAGATAGTCTGATGAAACCTGAAACTTTATAAGTGACATAGACATGCTACCTTCTTTCAACTCTCCCATAGATACAACAAGATATACTAAATTCTAAAATACAGAAGCTTATTATAAAATAATATTGACAAGTCAAAGTTGAGGCATCCGTCTTTGAGCACGAAGTATTTTGCACTCCGGGAGGCTCTTCACCAATCAAGGTCCCGGATGCACAATTTTATGCTGCAAAAGAATTTCCATAGAAAACTGGTGCGCTTTAAAATTTCCTATAAATATCTCTTTATAATACGTAATATACCTTTGGTGCAGTTCTGAGAATAGCATTTAAAAATGAAGGCACATCTTTAGCAGTTTGCTTTTTATGTTTTTATTTGTTTGAAGAAACAATGGACGCTGTAAATAATGGTATTTAGATATGATTATTGCGAGCTTTATATACACAAATTTGTATTGCGATTACAAGAGGTAAGATTTTTCTATCAGAAAAAATCTTACTTCTTGTAATCGCAAATTCGTTTGTTTTCGAAAGTATTTTCTTCAGTAAATAAAATTATTCTTAAGTTGTAAATGAATTTGTGTATTATTTTGATTTGGAATCTGATTTACCATCAGAATTTCTGCAACATTAACAGATAGTCTGATGAAACCTGAAACTTTATAAGTGACATAGACATGCTACCTTCTTTCAACTGTCCCATAGATACAACAAGTTATACTAAATTCTAAAATACAGAAGCTTATTATCAAAGAAATATAACCTAAGGCATATAAGTAACACTAAATAACAACAGCGGTTGCTATGATTGATATCTTCTTTCTAATGGCACATGCAGTATGATAGAAAGAGCTGTCGATAGGTTTAGCAGCACGCTCTTGTAGCAGCCTCGTAGTAGGCAAACAGTAGACAAAACATAGAGTTAGGAAACCGAGTGTTGTACATAACAGTGATGATTTATCGATAAATATTTTTGGTCAAATGTCTAACTTTAGTATGTGTCGATATATTTAAGCCGTAGAAGTAAACAACTAAAATATTGAAATTGTTGTTTTTGCTGTTGACGCCGGACAGTGCTTAGCAAAGACTTGCCAGACAGACAGTACTAAAAAAATCACGTGTTTAATTGTTCGTTTTAGCCATAAAATCTATTGACAAAAAGTATTCATAAACTAATGAGCAATACGTTACGATGCGATGCTAAGAAACTGTCACTTAGATTATGTATTGTACGAATTATACCAGATTGGCTAATGCGGCACGGCAGGCTTTGGCAATTTGTTTGCGTCGCATCATATCACGTTGCTTGCTATCGCTAACGTTGGACACTGCTCGATTTTTTTAGAGTTGTAAGTAATCCGACTGCCACGTCGAAACTTGCGGGTTTGATTCCCGCTCAAGTCAAACATTTGTGTGCATGAATATGGATGTTTGTCTTGGTCTGGATGAAGCATGATTAAATGTGCAACCCACATCGTTAATACGGGTACTATCTATAATATGTAATATATTTACAGAAAAGTATATATGCATGTTTATCGATTGTCTAGTACCCGTAGTACAAGATATGCTTAGTTTGGGACCAGATAATGTTGTGTGAATGTGAAATAATATTATATTTTATGGTAGAATATTATGTAGCGGACTAGAAGGCAAGACGTCTTTGATCAGTGAGGATAGCACTAATATGATAAATATAGAATTAGGTAGAATAATTAAAATCGTTGTTATTATTATATTTTATTAATATGTTCAAACTAAAATTACACACTTTTTGTTTAGCTTTGGATAAATAATTCTACCGGGTGTGCAATGTCCGGGCATAAATGTAATGTAGGCACAGCTTTCGGTTTTAAACGACGTCAGGTGCTTTCTGTCTTTAAAAAATAGTCTTTCTCAAGATGACGTGAACAAATACGAGGGTACTTCTGCTAAATCAAACTAGGCCGTCCAACGGCATTTATCCAAAGTTTTCTTGTGACGTCATTAATAGGCAACCTGTAATAAAAAAAAACACTTTCTTAATAATAAAAAATGCTACTCACATCCCTAATCCATCTACTATTTTATAGATGCAAAAATGTAAGCCTACACACACGCACGTACACTGGAACACTAAACACTTGGCTTTAGGTTAATAGACGCTACTCTTACTATCAAACGCGCGATAGAAAATTAGACTGCTGGACGTCTTTGTTTATTGCCAACTTAGCAACCGCGGCTACCCGCTGTCGCTTCCAGCTACAGTTTTACAATCATGTCCGATAGTTAGTTTCCGTATTTATCCCTCATTCAAAAAACATCGATATCTCCTTTCACTGTCAAATCCCATCACTAAGGCTATTAAATCAATAAATGTACAAAATAACAATTTGTGAATTAAATTCATAACACATACGTATGCAAGCTGTTCCTTTGATTTGCAATACAATGATATTGTGTAAACTTAACACTCATTATAGCATTAATACGAGAAAGTAAATAAATTTGTTGGAAAATTCCGACTCACTGCTAGAAGATAAAGTTTCTCCTGTTATTTCCGTTCCGAGAATAGCGGCATCCACATCCCGATATCACATACACGATGTGTATTAATTAATGAGTACACTATTTAATTATTATAAGCTTACTTACTATTTAAATGCAAAAAAGTTATTAAAAATGTAAACACAGACGTCCAATAAATTTTACACTAATGACAGATCACAGCACGCCTATTTAGAGAATGTAGTCAAAGATATGAGTATGTAAAGAGTTTATGCCTCTTTAAATGAGACGCGTAATTTGACTTTATGATTAACCAACTAAGACCAACTGACATTACATGTTGCACGTTCGGTATAAGGAAATTTATAGGGCATGTTCTCTCTAGTCTAAACGTCCAACCTCTCTGCTTATTATAAAATAATATTGACAAGTCAAAGTTGAGGCATCCGTCTTTGAGCACCAAGTATTTTGCACTTCTGGACGCTCTTCACCAATCAAGGTCCCGGATGCACAATTTTATACTGCAAAAGAATTTCCATAGAAAACTGGTGCGCTTTAAAATTTCCTATAAATATTATATCTCTCTATAATACGTAATATACCTTTGGTGCAGTTCTGAGAATAGCATTTAAATATAATATTACATTGAAATTGCTATGTGTATGTATGTATTACCTTGGTGCACCGGATACCGCAAAAGCGTAAAATCAAAATGTCTTTAAAAAGGTGAGTGAAAATCGCTCCTTTATGACTAGACTTGCAAATGAAAAGACAACCTTTACAAATTCCTAAAAATATAACCTTGGTTTCATAAAACAAATGACTTCAATTATAGCAAAAATATAACAAGCTTTACGCAATGGATTCAAAACCGAACGTTCTTTTTTAAGGTAAAAACTACTCGCAATTAACTTTTGATTACCTTCCAAGTAACGTTAACAGACAATACTGCTGAATAGACTGGGCGTGTATTAATTACTTTAATGGACCTCACGGGTATACGCCACCGGCATGAGATTGGGAATCGAAATTGAGATCGGAATTCAGATATCATCCAATTATAATTTTGAATCGTTCTTGTTTTTGGAATATTCGCAACGTGTTATAATTCTTTTGATCAAACTTTGTTATGTAAATGTACTGGATTATCTGTGAAATTGGACATGTGATGGTTTTAGTTGTGATATTTACAGTTTATTATAAAATTAAATTAGAACAGAAAGGTTACTCAAATAATAAAAAGTATTTTTAACGTTTTAATACGTTTCAATGAAAATGAATATTTTGTCCTTAATTAATTCAACATATCATAGACAAAATATTACCATGATAACCTAGACACATCGATTACAGACGCATAGTGTGCGATAGAGTTTTCTTTTTTAAAGAGCCAATAAAGAATGTAGAGTAAATGGTTTTAATTATGTAATGCTTTATCTTGTATGAATATTATTCGATATCAACTGTTAGTGGACGTGCAATTATGTAATACTTATATTTCACATGGCGATTAATAGCAAACAGTAAAAATTATGTTTAAATACGTTCATTTTGCAACGTTTAAAGCGTGCGGCGTTAAATTGAAGGGAAAAGCCCATCAATTACATATGCACACAGGTCCAAAGGTCGGGCACGCAACGTTCGCTGCTACACCGACCGATAGCTAATTCGAGCAAAACTGGTTGAAGCGAGATATTACCGGTTTGTGCCAATTCGTGCTGGTTATTACAACATCGGAACGTCCAACATCGAACGAAAACGGATACTCCGGGCGTTTTTGCGCTTCAATACTCTTGGTTTCAGGTGCACCGGAGATTACTTTCTAATTTAGAATTGGATGGCTTCAATGCTCCGATGAAGAAAATGAGTTTAGTTCTTTCTATTCTATCCGTTTAATACAAAATAGAGGGCGTCGTTTGACCACAAACGATTTGAATTTCTCGTGCCACAATTTGTGGGCCTAAAATAACAACTATTATTTTTGTAATTTAAGTTCCTTTTCCTTTTGAGGTTTCTTCAATAAGAAGCGACGATGCTTTTTTTGGAAAGGTGAAAGGTCACTGAATTTTTATCCTACTATTTATTTAACGGTACAACATTTTATACAAACAATAATTTTGTTGCCATTACTTAATAGCCAACGTAACCATCGTCAGAGGTCTGTTTACTCGCAAATTTATTTATATCAGCTTATTATGCTAGCAGTACTACGCCACGGTAATCCCCACTAAGGTCAAGTTAAATATTCAAGCAAACGATAAAAAAATTAAAGAGGAGGTAAGTAATTGGGTACTACCTACTTCAGATAGAAATGATTCTCATCGCTTGTATTGCACATACTAAACGCAAATAATATTAAATTTACCATGACTAAATTCACAATATTATTCATAATATCTGAACCTTCTATCTATATTAATACTGTGAATTCAATAACGTGTCGACAGTTAAATGAGCACACGGTAGATAGGTTTATACCTAACGACTAGTGAAACGTCAATGTTAATTAAAATAATGACTAGGTGGACAATTGAGACGCCCTCTCATCTATTTGAGAAACTATATTTAGAAATAGCTCGAAGGTACGGAAAATTACAGAAATCGCCCTTGGCGATAAGGACGCCGATTGTGCATATATAAATTGTGGATTTTGATTTTATTTTATTTTATTGTAGATAATTGTAGTTACTTTAAAAATGTACTTTATTTTGGTGTACAATAAAGAATATTATCTATCTATGTATCTTTATATTACACCAAGTTTGGCAAATCTATCATCATCATCAGCCTTTAACAATCCACGGCTGGACTAGGCCTCTCCTTTGAAAGGAGAAATCTATATCTATATTTGGCAAATCTATATCTATATTTAAATAATAGCATAGGACACAAACGACAAGATGGATCGACTGATGGTAATGGATTAACGCCGCTGGTGGACAAAGAAATGGTCAGCGTCGCAGAAATCTGAAGTGCGTCGACGGCCTGGATGGATAAAGGAAAAGGAAGAAGATTTGGGCAAGGGTGAAGAAAAAATTTGATGGAGCCTCCAGCACTCTCCTTTATCTAGAATAGCTACTATTTTTTTAACGTTAATATTCTGTGGGAGAGTAAGTACTTCCCCAGTCAAACCTGCCCCCAGGGCCGTGAAAGTTCCATACATGGATAAATTTCATATAATCAGCGCCATCTACCGATGAGGGCAAGAACTAAAGAAAAAGCGACAACTGAACGGTCATTTCACCAACATTGATAGAATCTGCGTGGCGCAGTGGGAGCGTGCTCTGCTCATAAATTAGATGTCCGTGGATCGAATCCACGCTTACCAAGAATTACATTTTGTGATTTTTTTTTTTTACTTTTAAATTGCATATTTTACATAATAGTTGTCATTTACTTATTTATTAACACCGAAATTCAACATTTATTTTATTTTGAAAAATGAATCCACTACTAACGCCATCTATACGATCGGAACAAAAATAAAATTGTTTGTACGCCATCTAGCGTAGAGGATGCCTATTGAACTTTTTCCTTAGAGGGAGTTGCGCATATATACCAGTATATCTGTATAATCTATGCCTGCCCCTATATGTTGAAATCATTACTATTTCTATATTTTTTTAGACAACTCCCGCACTAGGAGTAAATCCTGTGTCGCGGGGGCATTTACAAACATACAACCAACTGACACAATGATCACCGAGACTCGAAACAACAATGTATGTATCACACAAAGTGTTGTCACGTGTAGGAATTGGACCCACGACACTCGGCGCAATGTCAAGCGGCGAGGCGGCCGCTTAAACCACTACACCAACCGTGCAGTCATTCAAATCAGCGAGTCTTGCTGATTTCAGCCTATTATTACCTACAATATTCAATTATGTATAAATATGTCAGTGTGATAAGGGTTTATAGTGGCACCTTGCACTAGAAGAAGCGGCAAAGGTAATCCTCTACCTGGTGAACCGAAGACCTAACGAAGATCTGGCGAAGCGTTTGGATACGGACGTCTAAATATCGTCCTAAGTGAAAAGTTTTTCACGTCTTTTACGTCCCATGAGACGAAAATTGTCATATCAAGTCATCATTCTATTTCTTAAAACTTTTACAATAGTTTTTAAATCAATGTAAAGTAGCGCTTGCATGCGTGTCTACTACCGAAACAAAATTTAACCTATGTGTTATTCAGATGTATAGGCAATATTACTGCAAAGCTTTATCAAAATCCGTAAATCGTTCATTATATTTTATATTTTATCCCTTTTTTAAATAACATAATGCTAAGGCCTGTATGAGTTAATAACATTATATTTTTATCATTACACATAATAAGCTTTTTTAAGTCACTCAAACTATGAATATTTTATCATAATTAATATACTGTCAAATATCTATTGTTTCACTTCGAGGCTTATTTACTTGACGTTACCAATACCAACAATACTCCAGTTACAACGATCAAACAAACATAGTAGGTAAATTATTGATTTCTATAACGTAAACATATACTGTCTCATACAAATCTAATGAATACTTCTTCGTCCCTGCTGTCAATTCAAGCTTTTTCACTTACCTTATTGTTGGAGCAAACAAAGGCTTTTGCTTTTGTTTCCTCGTTTTTGTTTCCTCAGCTTTTGCTACGGTAGCGTATCGGTCGCTTATGTGAGAGGCTTATTGTGGACCTATAATTATTATTATTTTGTCAGACGATTGTATTTTAGTTTAAATACTCGAGTACTCGTTGACTCATCGGTAAAGACTAATTTACTTTGTTTGGACATTTTTATTACATTTATTTTATTACACTGCACTAATAGGTATTTGATTTCATTTTATTGATTATGCAATCATACTTTTTGGGCCCAAATATTGCAAAAGCAATTGTTATTGGCTGTACTAGGAATAAATGTTGTAAATTTTAGCGGAACGGACTCAAATAATCGTCAGATTCATAACATAAATAGAATATTGTAACAAGTTAGCAGTAGGATAATCGCCTAAATTACTAAAATATACGTGCTGTTAAAGTTATCGCATTTATTTCAAGTGGAAGTGGAACAGTATAATTTTATTAGACAATATCTTCACTTAATCCGCCGGTATAACTCGGTTAGATTTTTATAACATGGACACGATCAAATAATATATATATTTTGTATCATGACTACAATATTGCTTACAATTTCGAAATACTTGGAGCGTATAACGAATGATGGATCGCGAAAATACTTAGGTCTGATAATCTCCTATCAGATAAACAGTACGCCTATATGAGTCGAGATCCACTGCTGCATGAACTGCATCATGATCTCACAAACTTCATAGTCACAAAGTGCAGTTTTTGAAAAGTTTATCAAAATTTCATTGACTTACCAAAAACCTATGATAGACATATTGCCCGATAGTGTAACAAACTGAGTAAACTGAGAGTGAGAGGAAACGAACTGAAACAAATTCGTAGCTACTTGAGATATTGTTCGCAGTAGTTCGTCATTACACAATATAGACTATTGTGTAGTGACGAATTACCTGTATATAAAGAATCCCAAAAGGTATAATTCTGGAACCTTCTTAATATATAACGATAGTTGTGAAATTACTTTATTAAAGCCGAATAGTGATATTTACTGTTGAGAACGTCAAAAAGCATGAAAATTCAGTAGTTATAGAATATTTTCATAAAATCCACATGTAAATGAAATGCTATCGTATGATAAAAATATATCGCTATAAACTTAACAATTATTATTAATTGTCTATAAAAAAGCGTGTACCTTACAGAAATTCTCATGTGTCTCATGGGAATTTCTGTAAGGTATTCATCTTTTTCGTTTTATTAATCTACATATACGACACTATACACTTTAAATGTTAAAGATCCGTATTTGTAAATTTAGACCGTGAGCTCCCAAAAGGGCTATTTGCACAGGGCGCCGTGCCGTATTTAAAGCGTCCGACTGCGTCCAATCACTGGGACAGTCATCCTGATTGAAACGTGCGCTTTCATTGTATTTACACTGCTTGTTTTTAGCTGTACAATAGGTACATTTGTACACAGTGTATGTTGTATACGTGGATAGCTACATGCTTTTTTGTAATAAATAGACTGGTATATTTATCGCTTTGAATATAGGTTCCAATTGTTGAAAACTACCTGTCGGCTCGGACCCTTTCAGATGGCTATCTTTTGTCACCAAAAATATTATAATAACGAGATAGCATGACAAAAGTTATATCGTCTATTGTTAAAAATAGACATACTTTGACGAGTTTCAATTATAATATATTTCAGGAGAAAATGAGGAGGAAATAGACTGTTCACGTACTTTTACGTACGAATCAAATCCTTCATCATCAATCAAACCATTTTTTTTTCACTTTATGTAATCTTCAGCAGTTTTTGATCGCTGTTCGAGTGTGTATAATTCATGTATAGTTATCTAATCGATTGATTCCGATTACACCCACCTGAATAAAGATTCAGTGATTATAATAAACATACGCTTGTAATACAAATACATACATACATAGACTCACGCCTGTTTCCCCGAAGGGCTAGGCAGAGGCATATTAAACGCCCACTTTTCACCAGTGTTTTGATCCCACGTAATAGGTGGCGAGCCTATTGCCGCTTATCGGGATATTTCAATACAAATATTTCTAAATAATTGTTCGATTTCGTTATTTTTAATGTGATGAGAAATAAGCGCCGACATTACGCGACTGAAATTCGGTTGCGCAGCTTTGTGTAAACTCAGTGTCCGACTGCTTTCGGGTACCGCCGGCAATCAAACACAACCTCCGTTGCGTATGTGTTGCTAAATAGAATGCGTCCCACGAACTTACGCTCAACCGAGGTTCGATTGTATGCGAAAACGTGCCATAATATCGGCAGATGTATTGCTATTGATTGAAAAACCATTGCCGGCGCTATCATGCCGAAGTTCGGTCGTGTATTTTCAGCATAGTGTGTTTAAACACTTTGACGTACATGACAACTAAAACTAAAGGCTCGCCATGGTAAAATTAGACATTTTAATTATTGAATTAAAATAGAGAGAAATATAGACACAAAATAGATACGCAAGTTTTCTCATGATATTCTTGCGCTTATTTTTTCTATTTTATTTCAAAACAATTTCATCAGATATCCACTGAAGTAATCTCTAACAAGGTATCTAAATAAGCAATAACACAGAAAAGCGAAGAAGCCTAGTAATGAGAAAACAACAGCTCACCTCTTTCACGGCAATCACTCTTGCATCCACTGTGCCTTCTTTTACCGGTTCTCTCGAAACCGCGGCTCTCTAGCGCAATCAATGGCTCCTAGTAGCGTGAACGTACAAACATTGTTACTCGCGTGGCCACCATATTTACAAAGCTTGTTCGGATTATTCTTTATTTTAAATAAAAAGATAAATGAACTACATGCAGGCCAATATGTGCTTTATATTTTTTGCTCTGGCGACTAATTAACAAGATTTCATTTGACTGTATAATTGTCTATCTATTTTGCCTGTTTGTTCCTTTAAATGTTCCATAGTTTACTCAGGCAAATCCTTCCACCGACTTACAGGGTAATTCTGAAGCAAATTAGGAGGGATTGAAGTCCAGCAGTAGACCTCAAAAGCTAACACATTATTATTAATATTTTACTAATTACGTAAGGGATTAAAAAGACGTCGATCTTTACAAAAATTTCGCGTTTATAGTACCAGGTAGGAGAATCCTTCTACTAGGCACTAAAACTGGCAAATTTGGAGAAGGATTAATATTGTGGACTGTATGAGGACGAGTTCTGATCGCCTAGTAAAGAAAAGGGAGTGGAAGTTGGGAGTTATAGATACTGGGACGAATGGGATTTGCAGCACACCTACCTTCGTTCTCTCGGCTCGACAAGATGGCTGTCGTCGGCTTCTACATCAGCGAGGAGTCGGGCTGTAAGCTGATCACTCCGTCTGGATCAAACCCAGAACTACACAAATCACTTTCACTTCACCCACGGGCGGTTTTGTTGCGTTTATAGTATAGAAGCGGTAAAATATGGCGGTAATAAGGTAAACGTGTTCGGCGCGACACGGATGATCCTTGACTGTCTCGCGCGTCGATGATCTCGGCGACCAATCAGCGCTAGGCGTGCCTTTGGGAAAGGGAACGAATACAAGAAGGATCGCTCGTATTGGACGAGCGAGGAACGATTGACGTTGATGTGATTAATTATCAATAGAAAGGTAGATGGCGCTACCATATCCCCCCGGCGCTAAAGGGTTGCCTTTAAAAAAAAAATTGAACTTAGCTATGTTGGATGTACTACCGCACAACCCATCAATAGGCTAAGACAGCGATATGATAATAAAATTAATCTAAATTAACTTTAGCGAAACAATTATGACGAAAACTACAAACTAAATACTTAACCTAAGAAGCAGATCCAACTTCAGGCTAGATCTCACTGAGTTGGAAGCAGACAGAGACGTACAACAGGGCGCACGTAGCTCCCCTTCGCGGTTTTCACGGTAACAACGCGGGTTGTACCGTCTTTGGAAGTATGCAGTTTCTCTACGATGGCTAACGGCCATGAAAGCGGCGGAGCATTATCATGTATTATGACGACCAACGTACCCTCCTGTATAGGGGATGCAGGACTATTCCACTTGGATCTATCCTGAAGCTGGTGGAGATATTCCGCACGCCAGCGCCGCCAGAACGACTGCACGAGTTTATCCAGCAGAGTATGTCTCTGGAGCAAGATTGAAGAGTCTGCTTCAGGAGCAGGAAATGACGATAATGGCACGCGTTAAGCCCTGCACATTTTCTGAACACAGGTTCAGAAAATGTGCAGGGCTTAACGCGGATGGTTCTGCAGGGTCACTACTCAATGCCGTGAGCGGACGCGAGTTGATCAGCCCCTCGACTTGTGCAAGGACAGTTAAAAGCTCTTCGTAAGAGAGCATCTGTTGACCTATAATTTTGAAGAGATGCGTTTTAATTACTTTGACCATGCCTTCCCAACATCCACCGAAATGTGGTGATGCTGGCGGAATAAACTTGCAGTCAATATGATTTAAGGAAAGTTCTTCCTGGAGACGAGTGCGATATTCTTCCCTGAAAAACTTATAAAGGTCGCGTAAATAAGAGCTTGCGCCCACGAAACAAGTGCCGTTATCCGTATACAAACACTGTATAGGGCCGCGCCGTGAGAGAAATCGTTTAAGAGCTGCAAGGAATGACACCGTGCTTAAATCTGTCGCAACTTCAATATGCCTAGCGCGCGTCGTTAAGCATGTAAAAATACATAGCCAAGCTTTACGACTTTTAACACCTCGACCACGCACTGGAGTATACTGCAGTGGTCCTGCGTAATCACAACCGGTATGTGTTAACGCTTTATCAACCTGATTGACGCGCTGGCTAGGAAGATCTGCCATGGGAGGGAAAGTCGGACGCGGACGAAATTTGAAACAGACGTTACATTTATGTATTCTGTGACGAATTATTCGTCGAACGGCTAAAACCCAATATTTATGCCTAAGTAAGGAAATAAGCAACTAGGGACCAGCATGGAGATGCTTCTTGTGATAAAAATCAACAAGAAGGTCGACTACATGATAATGACGCGGTAGAATGCAAGGATGCTTGTAGTTATAAGGTTCATCCGAATTTGACAGACGACCACCAACGCGTATGACGCCGTGCTCATCGAGAAACGGCTTGAGCCTAAAAATAGCGGGAGAACAAGGTACATTGTTTTTCAAATTTTCAATGTCGTTACTAAAATGAACAGCCTGTACAGCTCGTAGTAACTTACATTCTGCAATTTCAAGATCAGTACTTGAAACAAAAGTCCCATTAGGTAGGTGCCTAAGAAACCTACAGACATAAACGATGGCGCGGAGTAACTTAGACCACGACGACATGCGTAGTGCGAGTGCATAGATCGGAGATTCCGCAACCTCAGCAATCATGGGACGAGAAACAGACTTCCGTTCGGGTACATCTTCGTCTTCTGCACTGTGGTCAAAGGAATGCATGGGCCACTCTGACGGATCATGGGAAATCCAAGAAGGTCCACGATGCCACAATGGATGATGCAGAAGATTAAGTGGAGTAGCACCACGAGACAGGCAATCAGCGGGGTTCTCAATACCCGCGACGTGATTGAAACAAGTAGCGGGAACAAGTTTGATCAATTTACTAACGCGGTTGGCGACAAAAGCTCCCAGCGGTGAGGAGGTAAATAAATCCAAGCGAGCACTAGTTTGGAGTCAGAAAATGCGTATATTTTATTAATAGGGTAGTGGGGCAAAACTGTGTCTTGAACTTTGCGGAGCAACTGAGACAGCAGAAGGGCCGCGCACAACTCCAGTCTCGCAACCGAAATGGTTTTAATAGGCGAGACCTTGGACTTGGCACAAACTAACTGCACCAAGTAGTTAGAACCAATGCAGACTTGCAGATATACGCCTCCGCCGTAAGCACGCTCGCTGGCGTCAGCGAAACCTATTAAGTTGATGGTACATCCATCTACAAACCCAAGATGACGCGGAATAGTAATTTGATTGAGCGCGGTAAGCTCAATACAAAACTGGCTCCAAGCGGCGACAATATGGTCAGAGGGTGTTTCATCCCACTCACACTTTGATAGCCAAAGTTCTTTGATCAAGAGCTTGGCGTACAAAATTGTGGAAGCCACAAAACCCATTATGTCCCATAGTCGAGCCACTGTGGAAAGCATAGTGCGTTTGGTGCACTTATCATCTGGCGGTGAGACGTCAAACCGAAAACTATCGCAGGATTTGTCCCAGCGTAAACCGAGAACTTTATGCGGTACAGACTTCTCAAACTCAATGTCTGGAGAAGCCTTATGAGAATCTGGTATGTGTGCGAGAACCTCCTTAGAGTTGCATGTCCATTTGACAAGATCAAACTGGCTTCGCTTGAAAAGCTGAATAAGCTCTTCACAAAGCGAAATTGCTAGCGGAACGGATATGACACTACAGGCAATGTCATCCATATACAAAGCGGAAGTAGCAACAGCTGCTGCAGCGGGAAAGTGATCGCCTTCATCAGCGATCAACTGGCGAACAACTCGTAACGCGTGATATGGGCTAGACTTGAGTCCAAAACAAATACCATTGAACTGATACACGGATAAAGGTTCCTTATTGTTAAAACGATAAAATATCCGTTGAAATCTAAGTTCAGATTCGCAAACGCCGATATTGAGGAATATTTGGCGGCAATCAGCTGACAGAGCGATTTGGAAAAGACGAAACTTTATTATGATGTTAAATAAATCACCCTGTAGATTAGGGCCGGCATGCAAAATGTCATTGATCGACTGACCCGATGTAGTCTTACAACTAGCATCTAAAACCAAACGAAGTTTAGTAGAGGTTTTATCTTCGCGAACTACGCCGTGATGCGGGATATAATATGAGGGAAGAGAGTTGCCCTCGTTGTTTACAACTACACAACTTCTAAAAACCTTTATTTATGTAGTCACGAATGACATCATTATAGGCGCTGCGTAACTTAAGTGATGCATCAAGTTTACGTTCTAAACAATGGAACCGTCTAAGCGCAGCAGCGTACGAGTCGCCTAACGAATAAGGGTCACCATAGAATGGCAACGTCACTACGTATCTGCCACTGTCGTCACGAACAGTGGTAGCGCGGAAATGTTCTTCACACTCGAGATCTCTACGGCTCATCGAGGGCGGTGCGGTAATCTCTTCAAGCTCCTAAAATCGCTTGAGAAGAGAATCAATATTATTGTCTTGAAGAACAGAACAACAACAAGACGTAATATACTGAGAAGTATGTAACGTAGGTACGGTACCCATAATCACATACCCAAATACCCTCTCAATAGCGGGCGGTAAATCATATCACTCACTACGCACTACTTTAGTTAGTAGCAAGTGCGGAAATATTGAAGCTCCGATCAAAACCTCAATGTCTGCCGAATTCGCAAACTCCGCATCTGCCAGCGGCAGTGTCTCGAGGTCGGTGAGTAATGATACGTCCACATTAGCGTTCGGCAATGTGTCCGTAATACGCTCCACGATAAGCGAAGAAATGTTAAAATTAATATTCCTATCAAAACGCGAATGTATTTTAACATCTACGGAACCCTTGCAATGTTTTTCTGAACCCCTGATGCCTTTGACTACTAAATTAGTATTTCTAAAGTTATTCCACAATCCGAGGCGTTTGAAATAATCAGAAGTAATACTCTGAGACGCGCTATCGAGCAGACAACGTACCACGCGCGGGGCTCCATTAATATCATAGACGATAACTTGCGCTGTCGCTAACAGAACAGTCTTGGACGCTGGCTAAGCCCCGCGCTGATCATTACAATCGCGCGAGGGCCGTCCACGCGTGCACGTCGCCTGCGCAATGGATGTCGTACACAACGACACTTCGCCCTGAGACGCGGAAGGCGCAGTTACCGTGGCCTGCACTTGCAACGTAAGTGTATCAAGGTTACCGGCTTGGCTCGACAACGGACTACTTTTATCAAAGTGTAATAATGAGTGATGTCGTTGATTACATGAACGACATTTCGTCTTACTAGAACAATCACTTGTTTTATGTTTTATGCTTAAGCAATTAATGTAAGCTTTGTTATCTTTCACACATTTGAAACGAGCAGTCGGATTTAAATTATTAAAAGCGGGACATATAACCGCTTGACCGCGCACAAGTGACTATTTTCCCTTTTTGGTTACAGCGCTATACTTGGTCTGAATTTACTGTTTCTTTCTATTACGTAATGTTTTAAATTATTTTTCTCTGTTCTATTCAAATCATTGAACATTTCTTCATGCTAAAAATACAAAGCGAGTCTTAAAATCGTTAACCCGGAACGAAAAAATAATGTCAAATGCCACTCTTTGTTTCGCGCGCTCCGTGATTACGTGCTTATCGTATGCGTGTAATTAAATGTTTTTATACTATGATACATGTTTTTTTTTTATTTAATTCGGTGTAGATAGAATCCCTCTACAGTTAAAACTCATAAAATATGTATGTCATCGATTTACTTTTTAAAATAATCCTGTTTAAAATACACAAAGTGTTTTTTTCAACGATAGTCAATGTTCGCTGCTAAGTATAATAAATTAGAAAGTAAATATCAACAAAGAATTTATACGACTTGAAAGAGTCATTTATAAGGTTGAAGAAAAACATCACTTCAACTTACTTATGTTACCGACTTATCAACAATTAATGTTTATGTTAGCGCGCCCATCTGGCGAGCGGCGGCGCGACATTTTGTTTAGAACGTGAGCAACTCAGGTCAAGAGAATTCGGCGAATTGGCGCTAGCGGTCAAGCGGTTTTAGAAATAGTCGTGTACTATATTACTGCACAGACACTTCTGTGAATTATTATTATTAGATTCCGAGCATGCTACGTAAGATTGCGGATTAGGGACCGAGTTATTATTGCTATTTCGCGCTTTATTCGACCTTTGTTTGCTATTATTATTATTAGACGAGCTAGATGAACTAGACTGCGTATTATGATATAGTCGACACTGATCTTTGATAAAAGAAATAAAACCATCTAGTGTAGGAATTTTATGATTGCGTTCCGTCATCTTGAATGCGCGAATTGTTTCAGTGTCAAACTTTTTAAAAGCGAGTTGAAGCAACATAAAGTCGGAAAAATCTTCTAATTTTAAGTTTTTAAGGGAATTAACTGCGGTAACAAAGTTGTCTATAAACAGCTGGAAATTCGAAACAGACGCGGTACCGGACAATTTAAGATTTAAAGCTTGATCAAAGTAAGTAGACGCTAGAACACGAGTAACTTGATACCTATCAAGTAGTGACTGGAATATGACCTGATAGTTCTCAGCACTGGATGACACCTGCAAATACGGACTGGGCCTTCGGTGACAGCTTACCTATTAAATAGTACAACCTGTCAGCATCTGTCAGAGAACCATTATCGTGCACTGTAGACTTAAAAGTCGCATAGAATAACGGCCAATTTCGTATATCGCCATCGAATGACATGAACTCAATTGGCGGTAATCTCGGCGTTCGAACCGCAGAAACGGGCTGTGCTGAATATTTACCCTCCAATTGTGATTGTATGCGCTTGATGATACAATAAAGATCTTCGAATGAGGTGTACGCCTGATAATTCGGCTGTTCATCAGGATTAATAGAAAGCAATCTTGCGTTATAATCGTCTAACAACTTATGAAAATCTGTTCGAATACTATCTACTGTCATACAATAACTAAGAAATGATTCCCTATTAATGTCGGAAGCAGCGGCAGTTTTCGAGCGCTCGTAAATGTTTTGAATACGCTCAAATGAAATATTGCGTTTTGCTTCCAAGATTGTCAGCTCATTTTTGTTTGACATGCGTGGCTTCTTTTGTTGTGCCATGCTTACTTAAGTATAAGCTAATGAGACCGAATCAAAATAAGAATACCAAAAGTACCTATTATTTTACCTAAGTAGGCAACACTTTAAGGCGGTGGATCTAAAAGGTGCTTGAAATATGGGATTTACAAGACAACTATGATAGTTCCAGTAATAATAATTGGGTTAGTAGGTAGCTACATAAAAGTATATTACCTATGCGTCCGGAAATAACCCTGTAATGGGTATGTAAATGGATTAGGAGTATAGCTAGGTGCTATAACTGCCTAGGTAGGTACTTCTAGAAGATACCTATGCGAGATATAAGAAAGAGGTTACGTATAAATGCAAATGAATCTGGCTTCGTACGGACCAAAAAATGGTTCGGCGTAACACCGAACCTTATGTTCTAGGCGATTTGGAGAAGGATTAATATTGTGGACTGTATGAGGGCGAGTTCTGATCGCCTAGAAAGGAAAAGGGAGTGGAAGTTGGGAGTTATAGATACTGGGAGGAATGGGATTTGCAGCACACCTACCTTCGTTCTCTCGGCTCGACAAGATGGCTATCGTCGGCTTCTACATCAGCGAGGAGTCGGGCTGTAAGCTGATCACTCCGTCTGGATCCAACCCAGAACTACACAAATCACTTTCACTTCACCCGCGGGCGGTTTTGTTGCGTTTATAGTATATAAGCGGTAAAATATGGCGGTAATTAGGTACACGTGTTTGGCGCGACACGGATAATCCTTGACTGTCTCGCGCGTCGACGATCTCGGCGACCAATCAGCGCTAGGCGTGCCTTTGGGAAAGGGAAGGAATACAAGAAGGATCGCTGGTATTGAACGAGCGAGCGAGGAACGATTGACGTTGATGTAATTAATTATTAATAGAAAGGTAGATGGCGCTACCAATAACCATATAAGTTGATTTATATGCGGCTCAAGCATTAAATTAAAAATCTTGTTATTTATACGGAACATGCCCTAGTGGCGGTGCACCCGCTAGAGAAGCCCTTCGGAAGCTATTTGATTCCGTCATTCTCGAGGGTAAAACGCCACAGGCGTGGCACAGAGGTGTGGTGGTGCTTTTCTTTAAGAAAGGGGATAAAACCGTGACAGTGATGACTTACGGATCAGAGACATGGGCGCTCACTATGGGCCTTATCATAAGGCTCAAGGTCACTCAGAGGGCGATGGAGAGAGCTATGCTTGGAGTTTCCCTGCGAGATCGAATCAGAAATGAGGAGATCCGCAGAAGAACCAAATTTGCCGGCATAGCTCTCCGGTTAGCCAAGCTGAAGTGGCAGTGGGCACGTGGGCACATAGCTGGAAGAACCGATGGTCGTTGGGGCAGAAAGGTTCGAGAGTGGCGGCCACATACCGGACGACGCAGCAGAGGTAGACCCCCGCAAGGTGGACCGACGATCTCGTCAAGATCGCGGGAGGCGGTTGGATGCGGGCGGCTCAAGACCGGTCTGTGTGGAGAACCTTGGGGGAGGCCTATGTCCAGCAGTGGACGTCGTTTGGCTGATATGATGATGATGCCCTAGTTATTTTTTTACTGGTTGTTTAAAATGCTTTCCTTAATTAATATCATAACGATGGCGAAATTCACTTCAATGAATTTTCATCCTTATACATTAATTGGCTGCTAAATGAAAGAAGGAAAATATTTTGTGCACTTAATTCTAAGAGTACTTTTACGAATTGGTTTTCAGGCCATTTTTAGATTTACAATTTCATTATCCGTATCGATTTACTTCAAGATGGGTTGGTTTTGGGTACACTTGTATGAATAACATGCAACGATGCTATAGATCTATTATTTTAGATAGGTACTAGGACACCGTTATAAGCAATGACACCTGTAGGTACGCCGGCAGGCAGATAGCCAATAAAACCAGTAATAAGTACCAAAGTGGTTGGAAGTGAAGTGAGGATGTAGCCCTTTGAGACTTTTCTGGTGAACTTTTACATGAACATGATGAACAAAGAGAGAACAGAGTTAAAGAAACGCCACATCAGTTAAGTTCTAGCGGATTGTATTCGTTTTTGGTTTTCATGAAATAAAGTATAACGTTGAGTATCTAGTAGGTAAGTTTTATAGATGTTCTGAAGCGTAAGAACCAATTCTTAGTTTCTATAATACGAAACACCGTTCTGAGATTCGTTCACCGTCTGTTGCATTATTTGGATCAACGTCAGCAAAAAGTTATTTTAAAGTACTTACATATATACATATACTCACGCCTTTTTTCCGTCGGGATAGGCAGAGACAACGAAACGCCACTTGCTTCTATCCTTACAAACCTCACCCGCTTCCTCCCTTCGTTTACTTTATGTAGAAATACATATATTGAAAACATAACATTATCAAAGTACAAATTATTTAAACTATCAACGTGTGTTTTTACTATCCCAATTAGGTACATTAAAAATGATTCTGAATTTTAAGTAAACCCCAATTGTAAATATACGCGCGAACGAAAATAGAAGTGCTATTTAGTACTTATAAGTACAACTCATGTCAACATGTTCACGAAGACATGCGGTATCACAATATTTCACGTTCGCACTAGTAAACGTTTTTTGTATGTGAAAACCATAAATATTGATATCATTTCGATGTTCACATTATTTATAGCGCTCACTATATAACCCTTAAATATGACCGGGGCTGTTACATGCTATATTAAAAGAGTTAGGTAACTGTGATAAATAATGTATTATCGTGAAACGCCATGGGATAACGCCGTGGTATTTTTTAATTAGTGCTGTTGGCCTTGGCCTAGTTTATATTTTAGTGTTGGAAAGTTTTTACCAAATAATAATTATAGCATCTAGTTAATATGAATCTAATCTGAAATTAATATATAAACCTGAAAAGTTTGTTTGTTTGGTTGAACGCGCTAATCTCATGAACTATTGGTCCCATTTGAAAACTTTTTTCAGTATTAGATAGCCCATTTATCGAGAAAGGATATATAAAATTACGCTATGAGCCACGGGAGCGCAGCAGTAGCCTTAAATAACGTGGGTGTAACCGCGGGCTCAGCTAGTAAAAAATAAATGTAAAAATTACTAGTATTGCGCAATTTGTTACGCAGGTGGGCCTGCAATGCTTCTGTCCAAGATATAGAATAATATAATAAAATCAGAATCAGGATTCAAATAATTGTACCTGGTAAAATATGTAAATTTAATATTGACGTATAACGTATTTATTACGAGCCTACGAGCATTACGTATTTAATACGAGCCTTGTTCAAATGATTTAATATTCCATACTGCCAATAAATGTAAAAAAAAAAGATTAAAATATTAATTGCTGCGTAGTTGCATATAAGTAATTAAAAACATGGCTTTTCAGATCACACAATTATAAACCATTTTATTCATTCATAAGTACATATTGAATATTAAATATATCACTCAATATTAAGCCAATAATGTCATTTTAAAATCTGCCACTGCAGGAGTATTGTAGTTTTAAGCAAATCGAGATCTGCTGCACACTTCGGACTTGAATTGGATTTATTTGGCATATCTGATGCATATTACTTACAGGCCACTGAACAATTAAACATTGCAGTTGTGAAATAAATTTACCGGGCTACGTAGCAATGTTATGTATTCTAAGGCCTACAAGTAATGTATAACTTGTCTCCAAAGATAATTTTACAGAAAGAGATGAAAACTAATAAATCATATTAACAATAAAAATTAATTTAAAACTTAATTGATTTACATTGTAAGAAATAAGTCAAGATTATTGTTTTGCTAGTAATTGCAGTGTATATAAGGTGGCAGCCGCCCCTTGGCCCGCTTGATAGAAAGAGAAGTCCTCAGACGCTACAGAAGGGGAGAAGACGACAAAGTTATCACCACTCCTTTCTCCCGAGGCTCATCCCCACTCTCTTCTCTTTATCTTTAGGAAGGTTGTGAATAGGAAAAGAAACATAGTACTCTGTTTTCGCTCACTTAATCAAATAAAGCTGTAGAAATATTTTGAGACAAAATACTATCTCTCCAATGAAACTATATACTATCTTTCTTTTTACAGCACGTGTTCCTGCTGTAAAAAGAGAAATAGTGCCTTTTAAGTAGTGTATTCACGTAAGTTAGTTGGCAGCACTTATTTACCGTCTTCATTGTTAACTGAATGTTCTTATCTGTAATATGCACTATTATAAATATAATTTTCAATAAAAGTTTGTAGTTTAGGAATATTTCGTCCGTTGAAGAAACCATTTGGGTGCATAGGGTTCCCACCAAGAACTTCGGGTCCCAAGCCAACCTCACCTGCAAGTGGTGCACCTGCCGATCAACGGACGAGGCTCTGGCAAACAAAATATCCCGATAAGCGGCAATAGGCTCGCCACCTATTACGTGGGATCAAAACACTGGCGAAAAGTGGGCGTTTAATATGCCTCTGCCTACCCCTTCGGGGAAACAGGCGTGAGTCTATGTATGAAGAAACCAATAAACCAACAACGTTTACTAATAGAGAGAGCGTTCACGAATAAGACCATGTAGGATTTGGAGGAGGATTGGACTTTTCATGAGGATATAATTAAATTATTTTTGTGCAAGTTTGCAACTCAACTACTATTTACTTCCAAATCCAAAATTGCTAATTTTATATATTTTCATCGTTATACACTACTCATAAAACTACAATAATAAACCATTTTCATATTCGTACTAGCCGACATTGTAGGTAATTTCTAGCTGTTAATATGGTATACAACAATTTCCCCTATATTTATGTTAAATACTACACAACACGACGCCTGATGTTTCTCATACAAAATTTTCGATTCGCCTACAAATGAGCCGTACAGACGATCACGGTATCCCGTCTAATATGACATCTTGAATATTCAAGTGGCAATTACCTTAATGGCGGTTACCTAAAGCAACGGTGCATGTTATTACATATAGAACACCATTGGATAAGGATTAGTAACACACAAAGTTCTGTTGAAAAGTTCTGCTGTTCGTATGTGGTTGCTATGAATATTTATTTAAGAATGTGTTGAATTATCTATTGGTACATACATTAGGGAAGAGTAAATTTGTATTTTGGTCACGATTTTTCTTTTTTAATTTACCGATTACTAAGGAAAAGAAACAAAAAATAAATATAATAGCAAACAACAGGCTTTGCATATATTGCTTTTGAATCTCTAAGATGGTTTTTGGAAACGCCACTCGGGGAGTGCGTGCATACACTTTGCTACAGGAAATTAGGTACACTGCTGTATTTTTTGTAGCTACCGTAGCTTGCGCAAAACATTTGTATATTTCTTCTATTTATAAACTTTATGCGGTTTGGCCTGCTAAGCTGAAGCTACGGGTCTTAAGAGGACCTATGATTGTACTCTTATCAACAGTGAAAAGGCATAAGTCTGGGGCTAATGATTGTTGTTTCAAGGGGTAAGTTTGTTGGTGTTATTAGGTTCACCAAACCGATATGACGTAGTAGTAGAAGCTAGTTACCTAGTACTCGTAGCTGCATTAGATTAAAATCTCAGTTAGCGGACTTATATCTTGACGCGCCGCGGCTCCACAGCAGCACAGAACTGTTTCCATTTGATAGATGCTCAGTCACGGCTTATGGGCTGTTCTTCAATGCTTTTTACAACTTTACGCAAACTAGACTTATTACATTAAACGTTAGATACATTATTATGGATGGTTTAGTTTGAATTACTGTAAAAATCAAAGCTATGTACGACTCATTTACATTTTTCAAACGTATATCATAATTATATCAATATAGTATAATTGATAATACTTGTTTCATCTGAGTTTTAAAATAACGATCACCAACTTACTGATTTATACCTATTGAACCAAGATTTTCACGCCTAGTCTACTGTGACCTTGCGCGACAGGGTACGAATGGGAGATAATCGCATGATGGGTTACTCAAGATACAAGATACAATTACTCTAGAAAAACGAATTATAATTTGAAGACCAATCGATATTGAAGTAGGTCCTAAACTTCTTAGAAAAGAACTTAAACAGTAGAGATTATTAGCGCAACATAGTGTTTAGCTATGATCCACTTCTGAGCCTTGTGACAGCGAGTATTAAAAAGTGTGTATTCAAAATATCTAGTTTAATTATCTCTACGTCAGTTTTAGATGCATTCAGTAATAATTTTATCTTAGACTTCCAATAAGAAACAAAGCAAAGACAAAACATATTTCTTTCAGAAAATTATTTTGTTTCTTAATTCTAAAATAGTTTAATCCCACGCTAAGCTTCGCACAACGAAAACAAAATCACCCTGAGTTAAAGTGTAAATAGAAATTAGCAAAACATTCGAAATGTCGTATTTACTTTTCTAAACAAATAAGTTCGCACCGTCTGAAGAACTGAGATAATAACTCTAAACGGCAAACTAAGTTAGCAGCTTAATTGACGCTGCGCCCCCGATTAACTCAGAAATATTAATATTTGTCAAGGGCAAAAGCTGAACAAATACATTTCAGCATAATAACATTCATTTTGTTCGTGCAAAACCTAGTAAGTTAGTTACATTGCTTCATTAGAACTCTATCAAAATTCAAATTAAAGAAACACTCGTCGTTTCGCTGGCGAATTAGCGTCTACGAAAGAACTCCAAACTGTTATTGTTTATCCTAAGCCTTAGTACATAGATGACAGATTTCAAATACTATACTACTATACTATACTTCATTATTAATTAAAATACATAATGTATGTTTTTTAAGATTATTACAAGGTATGCCGAGACACATAAAAGTGTGATCTTAGGTAAATTAGATTATCAACCGTGAAATATAACATTCTAAATTATTGGCTTGGTAGTTGAGAAGAGCAATCTAATAATAAATCATTGATAATTATAGATCCGTTGATGTTTCAAACTGAGTCAATTATTCTAAAGCTTTACTGGGCTATCGATTTTATAAAATTAAAAGAATCGATCCTATAGTCTTTAAGCAAAATCTGATGACAATTAATAGAAAACTACAGGCTAAATAGTTCGTATTTACAATAGTCTTAAGGCACCAATACTCCAACTATCAGTTCGGAAAACCATCGTATGGTGAAGTTCATCAGTTTACAAGTATTCAGTTCAAAACATTGTAACGCTCTGAAAACAATTAAAAGCTGGCATTCTTTAGAAGCTGACACGGAGCTTTGAAGAAGATTAATGACATGACCGTGTGTCCCAGTGGAATAAACTTAGATTAGATCCAGTTAATCAGTATAAATTAGAAAGGGATTAAATACTTCAGTTGTGACCCGGGATAATTTTTATATCGAATATTTTGCAAGCCTTAGCTGGAATATCGTTTTCAAATTATAAATTCAGTATCCACATTTATAGCTCCACTACCCACTAGCTCCTTTATTTTAAAATACCTACCACGTACCTTCGTTCAGTATCCTATATTTCGACACTTATAATTGCTAAGATCATGGTTATATTCGTGCGGTTTCAGACTAGCGTTTTATACGCGCGTAGAAGCACGTTTTTAGAAGCGGATGTAGGCGCGTATAGGCGCGCCTTTTTCCACACGCGCAACTTGTACGAGCGTTGACGCGCTTCTAAGCTCGTATAAGCGCAAGCCGCGAAAGACACCATACTGCCAATAAATGTAAAAAAAAAAGATTAAAATATTAATTGCTGCGTAATTGCATATAAGTAATTAAAAACATGGCTTTTCAGATCACACAATTATAAACCATTTTATTCATTCATAAGTACATATTGAATATTAAATATATCACTCAACATTAAGCCAATAATGTCATTTTAAAATCTGCCACTGCAGGAGTATTGTAGTTTTAAGCAAATCGAGATCTGCTGCACACTTCGGACTTGAATTGGATTTATTTGGCATATCTGATGCATATTACTTACAGGCCACTGAACAATTAAACATTGCAGTTGTGAAATAAATTTACCGGGCTACGTAGCAATGTTATGTATTCTAAGGCCTACAAGTAATGTATAACTTGTCTCCAAAGATAATTTTACAGAAAGAGATGAAAACTATTAAATCATATTAACAATAAAAATTAATTTAAAAAGTTAATCGATTTACATTGTAAGAAATAAGTCAAGATTATTGTTTTGCTAGTAATTGCAGTGTATATAAGGTGGCAGCCGCCCCTTGGCCCGCTTGATAGAAAGAGAAGTCCTCAGACGCTACAGAAGGGGAGAAGACGACAAAGTTATCACCACTCCTTTCTCCCGAGGCTCATCCCCACTCTCTTCTCTTTATCTTTAGGAAGGTTGTGAATAGGAAAAGAAACATAGTACTCTGTTTTCGCTCACTTAATCAAATAAAGCTGTAGAAATATTTTGAGACAAAATACTATCTCTCCAATGAAACTATATACTATCTTTCTTTTTACAGCACGTGTTCCTGCTGTAAAAAGAGAAATAGTGCCTTTTAAGTAGTGTATTCATGTAAGTTAGTTGGCAGCACTTATTAACCGTCTTCATTGTTAACTGAATGTTCTTATCTATAATATGCACTATTATAAATATAATTTTCAATAAAAGTTTGTAGTTTAGGAATATTTCGTCCGTTGAAGAAACCAATAAACCAACAACGTTTACTAATAGAGAGAGCGTTCACGAATAAAAGCTCAAACTTCACAGTAAGTGCTCTAGATTCTCGCTACCAACAAAGCAGATATGATCAATTTTAAACAGAATTTGAATGAATCATTTACGTGCTTGTGTTAAAAATAAACACGACCGTTCGCCCTGACGTTATAACAGATGAAATATTAAATAGAGAGTCGAGATCCGTTAAATTGGTAATTGATTAAAAAGATCTTCAGAGGCAACGTTCCTAGCAACTGATGTTAAAAGTAGTACATCAGGGTTAGCTTTAATTTGGCATATTATAAGTTTTATCAACTACGTTTGAGCTCATTTTAAGCTAGAAGTTTGCCCGATAAATATATATGCAGGCATTCGATGTTTGTCTCCATATAGCAAAGGTTACACAGCTACCTACACAATGGAAGTATTACCAAAATTGTGTCATGATTATGGAATCATCTTATTAATAATGAGTTTATAATATTATGTTATATTTATAATCGTCTTAGATACTAAGTTCTTAAATCCTAACTATAAATTAATGAACGATGACGTTTCGGCTCTGACTCTACTTGCCATGTCTCTCTGCAGGCTTAAGATCGTGGTCACCATCGAGGTTGCATCAAGGTTACACAGTTACTTACACAATATTAGTATTACCAAAATTGTATCATGATTATCATCAATCATCTTATTAATAATGAGTTCATAATATTATGTTATAATTATAATCGTTTTAGAACCAAGTTCTTAAATCCTAACTATAAATTATTGAACGATGACGTTTCAGCTCTGACTCTACTGGCCATGTCTCTCTGAAGGCGGTCCCTCATGTCTGAGGATCGTGGTTACCATCGAGGTTGCATCAAGAGTGGATTGTTTGCCTCCATTAGTCCTATCTAGCGCGTTTCCCGCGACCATGTAGGATTTGGAGGAGGATTGGACTTTTCATGAGGATATAATTAAATTATTTTTGTGCAAGTTTGCAACTCAACTACTATTTACTTCCAAATCCAAAATTGCTAATTTTATATATTTTCATCGTTATACACTACTCATAAAACTACAATAATAAACCATTTTCATATTCGTACTAGCCGACATTGTAGGTAATTTCTAGCTGTTAATATGGTATACAACAATTTCCCCTATATTTATGTTAAATACTACACAACACGACGCCTGATGTTTCTCATACAAAATTTTCGATTCGCCTACAAATGAGCCGTACAGACGATCACGGTATCCCGTCTAATATGACATCTTGAATATTCAAGTGGCAATTACCTTAATGGCGGTTACCTAAAGCAACGGTGCATGTTATTACATATAGAACACCATTGGATAAGGATTAGTAACACACAAAGTTCTGTTGAAAAGTTCTGCTGTTCGTATGTGGTTGCTATGAATATTTATTTAAGAATGTGTTGAATTATCTATTGGTACATACATTAGGGAAGAGTAAATTTGTATTTTGGTCACGATTTTTCTTTTTTAATTTACCGATTACTAAGGAAAAGAAACAAAAAATAAATATAATAGCAAACAACAGGCTTTGCATATATTGCTTTTGAATCTCTAAGATGGTTTTTGGAAACGCCACTCGGGGAGTGCGTGCATACACTTTGCTACAGGAAATTAGGTACACTGCTGTATTTTTTGTAGCTACCGTAGCTTGCGCAAAACATTTGTATATTTCTTCTATTTATAGACTTTATGCGGTTTGGCCTGCTAAGCTGAAGCTACGCGTCTTAAGAGGACCTATGATTGTACTCTTATCAACAGTGAATAGGCATAAGTCTGGGGCTAATGATTGTTGTTTCAAGGGGTAAGTTTGTTGGTGTTATTAGGTTCACCAAACCGATATGACGTAGTAGTAGAAGCTAGTTACCTAGTACTCGTAGCTGCATTAGATTAAAATCTCAGTTAGCGGACTTATATCTTGACGCGCCGCGGCTCCACAGCAGCACAGAACTGTTTCCATTTGATAGATGCTCAGTCACGGCTTATGGGCTGTTCTCCAATGCTTTTTACGACTTTACGCAAACTAGACAGATTACATTAAACGTTAGATACATTATTATGGATGGTTTAGTTTGAATTACTGTAAAAATCAGTATTTTATCTGTTGTCTGTGTGGTGACGGATTAAGAATACGGAATGTCACCATCCCATATTATCCCATGGGTGTCGTAAGAGTCGACAGAGGAAGCATTTTATGCAGAGAACAGCACTGTAAGAGAAGGAAAACTTGATACAAACCCTATACCAACCCGTTTGGCCAGCGTGGTATAGTAGGCCAATTCCTCCATTCAAAGGAGAGGTCTAGTCCAGCAGTGGACTGTTAAGGGCTGATAACGACGAATATAAAAATCAAAGCTATGTACGACTCATTTACATTTTTCAAACGTATATCATAATTATATCAATATAGTATAATTGATAATACTTGTTTCATCTGAGTTTTAAAATAACGATCACCAACTTACTGATTTATACCTATTGAACCAAGATTTTCACGCCTAGTCTACTGTGACCTTGCGCGACAGGGTACGAATGGGAGATAATCGCATGATGGGTTACTCAAGATACAAGATACAATTACTCTAGAAAAACGAATTATAATTTGAAGACCAATCGATATTGAAGTAGGTCCTAAACTTCTTAGAAAAGAACTTAAACAGTAGAGATTATTAGCGCAACATAGTGTTTAGCTATGATCCACTTCTGAGCCTTGTGACAGCGAGTATTAAAAAGTGTGTATTCAAAATATCTAGTTTAATTATCTCTACGTCAGTTTTAGATGCATTCAGTAATAATTTTATCTTAGACTTCCAATAAGAAACAAAGCAAAGACAAAACATATTTCTTTCAGAAAATTATTTTGTTTCTTAATTCTAAAATAGTTTAATCCCACGCTAAGCTTCGCACAACGAAAACAAAATCACCCTGAGTTAAAGTGTAAATAGAAATTAGCAAAACATTCGAAATGTCGTATTTACTTTTCTAAACAAATAAGTTCGCACCGTCTGAAGAACTAAGATAACAACTCTAAACGGCAAACTAAGTTAGCAGCTTAATTGACGCTGCGCCCCCGATTAACTCAGAAATATTAATATTTGCCAAGGGCAAAAGCTGTACAAATACATTTCAGCATAATAACATTCATTTTGTTCGTGCAAAACTTAGTAAGTTAGTTACATTGCTTCATTAGAACTCTATCAAAATTCAAATTAAAGAAACACTCGTCGTTTCGCTGGCGAATTAGCGTCTACGAAAGAACTCCAAACTGTTATTGTTTATCCTAAGCCTTAGTACATAGATGACAGATTTCAAATACTATACTACTATACTATACTTCATTATTAATTAACATACATAATGTATGTTTTTTAAGATTATTACAAGGTATGCCGAGACAAATAAAAGTGTGATCTTAGGTAAATTAGATTATCAACCGTGAAATATAACATTCTAAATTATTGGCTTGGTAGTTGAGAAGAGCAATCTAATAATAAATCATTGATAATTATAGATCCGTTGATGTTTCAAACTGAGTCAATTATTCTAAAGCTTTACTGGGCTATCGATTTTATAAAATTAAAAGAATCGATCCTATAGTCTTTAAGCAAAATCTGATGACAATTAATAGAAAACTACAGGCTAAATAGTTCGTATTTACAATAGTCTTAAGGCACCAATACTCAAATATCAGTTCGGAAAACCATCGTATGGTGAAGTTCATCAGTTTACAAGTATTCAGTTCAAAACATTGTAACGCTCTGAAAACAATTAAAAGCTGGCATTCTTTAGAAGCTGACACGGAGCTTTGAAGAAGATTAATGACATGACCGTGTGTCCCTGTGGAATAAACTTAGATTAGATCCAGTTAATCAGTATAAATTGGAAAGGGATAAAATACTTCAGTTGTGACCCGGGATCATTTTTATATCGAATATTTTGCAAGCCTTAGCTGGAATATCGTTTTCAAATTATAAATTCAGTATCCACATTTATAGCTCCACTACCGACTAGCTCCTTTATTTTAAAATACCTACCACGTACCTTCGTTCAGTATCCTATATTTCGACACTTATAATTGCTAAGATCATGGTTATATTCGTGCGGTTTCAGACTAGCGTTTTATACGCGCGTAGAAGCACGTTTTTAGAAGCGGATGTAGGCGCGTATAGGCGCGATTTTTTCCACACGCGCAACTTGTACGAGCGTTGACGCGCTTCTAAGCTCGTATAAGCGCGAGCCGCGAAAGACACCTCCACGTGCTTCGAGCGAACATGGTGAAATATACCCGTTTACGAGAGTCCGGTTTTTTGAATCGCGTAATGTATGTAGCACGTGTGTAAGCGCGTACGCTGAAACGACCGTATACGCACAGAAAAATACGCTAATCTGAAACCGCCCTTCATTCTGCACTGAACTTAGATTTGCTAATGTAGAAGTTGAGTTACAGGTGTAGTGAATTAAACACGATTCTTTATGATTTTTCTTAACGTTATTTTATGTAAACTTACCTTCCAAGCTCAATGTCATGAGTTTTTACTTCTAATCTTTAGCACCAGTTAGTGAGATCATGTGAAAAGTAATTATTTTAATACGAAAAAGGAAAGATATAGCCACAGGATAAATTGTTTTGTCATCACATCTACTGAACGCATCGATTGATACATGTCATAATTTTATATTTGATTTCCCATCGTTATAAATAGGTTCAAAAATATATATTGGGTTGCGACAAAAAATGCCATGCCTAGTATCTTTGAACAGTATCATCTTATTCTGATATGATCCCTTAGTAAAATAACCTCGAATGCTTCTAAGTAGGTTAAATACATGTGTGGATTAATCATTTTAACTTATAATTTTAACTTAAATATGTTGTTACTCAAAATATAGATAAAAACGTCATATAATAATGTTCTTAGTCGTAATGCCATGAATTTCTTTATTCTGCTACGTACGTAATACTGTGTATGATCTGTCACCATCAGGGGAAATCCCAGCAACTTTACAAGAGAACACCCACCGTGTGGGTAACAAGGAAAAATTATGATATTCAGCGGAGCCGTAACACAAGATCCTTTGAACCGAGCAAGTGAGCGGTGAGGACTTTTATAACTAATGGCGTGATATAATATTCGCATAAATGGTATTCGCTTTATGTTTAAAATTGTTTTGTTGTAAAATGGTCATAAAATATTGCAATAATCCCTCAAAATTTATCTTTAAAATAGTTTGTCACTATATTAGAGATTGATTCTTGCCAGAAACAATAGACAGCTTACTGCTGTCTACTAAAAATAATAATTGTTATATGAGACATCTACTTATATAGCAAAGATCTGAAATCCTTTCAATATGTATTTTTATAACAGATACCAAAAGATGCTCATAGAGAGCTACAGCAACACATTTTATTTAAATTGAACTACTTCTGCCCGATCCAGGGGAAATTTTAGGAAATCCCTTCTTAGTGCACCCCTACGGTCCCCAAGGAATATACATGAAAAAAATCAGTTTCCTGTGCCTAATCATTCTGCAGCTTGTTAGTCAGTCAGAAACGCAAGGATTTTATACACAATGATTTTATAACATGATTTTATAGAGAATATAAACTCTTAAAGTATTGACCGATTATTTCAATACTCGGTCTATTCAAGGATTTGGAGATTTGAGATGAACATATTTTGACACTATACTATATTTCCCACGGTTTCACCCGCAGCCTGAGGGAACTACTTCGCGTATCCGGTTAATTTATAGCCTAAGTTACTTCTTGGTACATCAGCTATCCGCCAGTGAATTCTCGTCAAAATCGGTCCAGCCGTTCCAGAGATGAGCGAGAATAAAAAGACAGACCGACAAAAATAAAAATAAAATACATTTCTGTATAATTATGTACCGTGTATACATCCATATGCATTTAGTAAAAAGCGGTTATTTTAATATTACAAACAGCAACTCCAATTTTATTTGTGTATAGATAAGCTCCACATATATAATGTCCGCTCGTGCGAAGCTCGGTCGGACCGCTATTATAATATATTTTTACTTTCTCATGGGAATAAAAGGCTGAATGTCGGTTAAGAATTATGCAAGATAGCACTTTGTGCCAGCTACGTTTGTGTGCCAGTGCTACCTGATACCAACAAGTCTTGTCTTCGTCTGTTTTTCAATCAAGGTAAATTTATTTTAATACAGATATTATGTCAGATATTTTATAAGCTTTTTATATAACCAACTATCCCTGAACGTGGGTACATAACATACATACATACATATACTCACGCCTTTTTCCCTTTTTTGGGTAAATAAATAAAACCTAAATCTTAGGTTTGTTGATTTTTCTTTAAATTATGTCTTATTTATAAGCCAACATAATAAAATCGTGTCGTAACAGTTGCGTGGTTTATAAACGGTATTATTGTAGGAACAAATAGCCATGTCAACCGCAACGCGTGCCATCATGGTCTTCAGTCTATCATGTTCACTACCGGTTTTGATTTCACGTGCGAATGCTGCCGTAATCGATTACCATACGATGAATTCAAGCAGTTTTGCCAGCATGCTCCAGAGATGTAAAGTGGACGTGCTGCTGCTGTTCTTGTTTTAAAGTTTAAGGTTTCAGTTCAGGCGAGATTTGGTTTACTTGTTGAACAAACCACCTTCATGCATTACATAATCATGGTCGTCATCGTTTATTTGCTAATATATTGTATACTAGACGACGCCAGCAGCTACGCCTGCATTTTTTTTAAATTTACCCGTTTTGGCCGATCCCGTGGGAATTTCGGGAAATCCCTTCTTAGTGCACCCCAACGGTCCCCAAGGAACATGCATGCCAAATTTCAGCTTCCTGCGCCCAATAGTTTCGGCTGTAGCGTGTCTGTCAGTCAGTCAGTAACGCAAGGATTTTATATATTAAGATTAGGCAAAATATAGGTTTATTTACTACAAAAAGTGACATACATAATATAAATACTAGGAACAGGCATAAGTTATATGCCCCTTATCATCGTTTACATAATGTTAACAATTCTTTTGTAGGGCTAGGTATTCGTATTTACGAAAAAATACCAATTAGTCTCTTAGAATTACCATTTAATACGTTTAAAAGTAAAATAAAAGACTGCCTTATTAGGAAAGGTTATTATACTGTTAATGATTATTTTAGTGATAAGGATAGGTGGTCACTTACACTAGACAACTCATGATCTACTACTTATTTAGAATTTATATAGATACTTAGCATTTTTCAGTTTATTATTGTATAACATTTTTAGTTCTTTTAAATCATTATTCGTTTATTCTAATTAGGTTATTCTACTTACTACATTTACATTTGCATTGTTGTTCCACTAATTTTATTACAATTTACTGTACTGTAAGATGTAGATAACTCGTTATCATGGTCTGTGAACTAACGTTTTTGTGATTTTGTGTATTCATATATCATCACTTCTGTAACATACATTTCCACCATAGTCCTGAACATGGTCACGAGTTGTATACATTATAAGTCGTAAATGGATGCTTCTGTTACACAATATTCGCTGTATTCGCATTGGAAGGCTAACTAAAACACATAATTTGGTAACTGCATTAATTGCTTAAGTATTACGTCTGTAACTATTACTATTTACAAGTAATTTAGCACAATGTGTAACAGTTGCAGCTCCTTACAAAAATAAAAATATGTACCATAATATTGGCGATTTAAAAGAGTGGCCTCGAGTTTTATTGCCCGTTCTTTCTCGTGGCTCTACCTATTGATTTGCGAACGAGGCAGTAACTGTAAATGTAGAAGCATTAAGTAATTTAATTTTAAAATTGACGTTCACAAGCGTCACCTTGTGACCTAGATGAATAAATGATTTTGACTTGACTTGACTTGACTTGTCGAAAATAAATTGATTGACATTGACTGATCAATACATTTAGACATGTTTTATATGAACACAGTTAAATAAAACTTGTAAAAGTATTCGCTCCTTAGCCTATGCTGGAGTTATTCTCCATTATTTGATCTGTGTCTGGGTGTAAATTATGAATATTAGTTATGAATGTATTTACAATTATACGAAAGTTTGTCTATCAGTTAAATGACAACCATAGCTCAGAAGCTACAAAATTATTAATATGTATTAGCGAACTACACAGCAATAATATGAGCAGTTCCGTTGCGAAAAATCATCATTTTATCCGTATGGAAGTACAAAAAGAGAGAAAAAGCTCCTGATATTAGGTACATCACACGTATCTACCAGACAAGTTTAGTGCAAAGAAAATGAAACTCCTACCTACAAACCAAGTAAGTTATAATGGACTTGCCACTAAGTATTAAGAAAAACGGAGGAGGAGAGGTATTGCCTCAAATGGAAGTCGGACCTCGGGCCCCAATGTCTTGGATCGCAACTGGGAAAACGCTGAGAAAATCATAAAAATCAAATGAATTAAAATATTATGCATCTTACAACTTTGATGTACCTACGCATTATAAATATAATTCAGTTAGATTTTATTACATATTTCATAAAAATATAATATATCCAGGCCTATTTCAACTGAAATGTAATGTGCTACACAATTAAATTTAACTATTATAAAATCTTGTGGCTTCTGTACTGAGAACAGTTTATAAATTAGTTTATCGCATGTTGCGTCACAATATTAAAGTACCTTAGTCTAGCATGGATAAAAAACCCGAAAAACAATTACTCTAAAGCTGAAAATACTACAACGCAAGCAAATATTAACTAAATTTATACGAGACACAACACAAAAAGATAAAAATAAATATGCTTATATTCTTTAAGACATTCAGGTTTTTGCTACATTCCAACCACACAAGATAAGCCCTGTATGGGAATCAAGCCCATGACTTCCAGCTCATAGTCTTTCAACTTCCAACGCCAGTTATAACAACAAACAATTATAATGAAATGAAATTTCTCTTTTTTCGTCTACAAGTGCTTATGAAAACTCAATTTTAAATACTGTGATAACAAACTGTTATCTAAGGATTGACTTTTGATTAACATTAATTAGTCTAGGAGTACAAGTTAACAAAATATTTTAAAGACTTCGTTGCTATCTTCTCAATCTTCCCAACATTTTTTAAAAATAATGTGCATGCCTAACAAAAACAAGATCTTCAAGGATGAAAAGCTAAAAGCTCACTTATTATTATAATCACGACTATTATAATATAAAATTGATAATTTCAACGCACTGAACTTGCTTTACTACGTTACTGAAACCAAATAGCGGCTTTTGTTTTACCTCTTATTTTAAACCCCCAAATTCTGGGTTGATTTATAAATGCAAGTAATCAGGCTGAAATATCAGGCCAATTATCTCGTTGGATTTAACATTTTTGCCTTTTTATTTGCGCTTGTTTTTAATGGAATGTTATCCTGTGATAATCGAATGATATTATTTACGTAAAGGGAATAGTTATTTTATGAAATAGGTATTGGTTCGGCTTTACACCGGTATTGGTTCGGCTTTACACCGAAACCCGAGGGGTCTAGGCGACTTGGGAAGGATTAATGGAATGGACTGTATTAGGGCGAGTTCTGGGTCGCCTAGAAAGGAATAAGGGAAGAGGAGATGGATACGGGAGGAGGTGATTGAGTGGGTATAGGATATTTCAAGGATGGAGGGCACTTACCTTATATAACCTTCTTCGTTTCCGTAGGGCAGTCTCCTGGTGGTTTCGTGATGCAGCTGCTTGTTTTCACTTCACTCACGAGCGGGTTTTCCTTGGTGGAAGCGGTAAATCACATACAACGGTGCGGCGCGGTACGGTATCGAGACGGCGTTCTCAGCGTGAGGAATGTTCTCGACTGTCACTCGCGTCGAAGAATCGCGTCGACGAATCAGGCGAAGGCAGTGCCTCTTCCAGGGAGTGGGATAGAGCGGGACGGAAATATGGTATCGCTCGCACTAGGCGTGGAACGATTGATCTTGATGCGATTAGTTATGGATAGGAAGGTAGATGGCGCTACCATATCTCCCCGGCCCTAAAGGGTTGCCTTTAAAAAAAATAGAATTGGACTTAGCTATGTTGGGTGTACTACCGCATAACCCATCAATATGCTAAGACAGCGATATGACAATAAAATTAATCTAAATTAACTTTAGCGAAAACTACAAACGCAATAATAGCGAAAACTACTAACTAAATACTTAAACTAAGAGGTAGGTCCAACTTCAGGCTAGATCTCACTGAGTTGGAAGCGGACGCGAGTTGATCAGTGCCTCGACTTGTGCAAGGACAGTTAAAGGCTCTTCGTAAGAGAGGATCTGTTGACCTATAACTTTGAAGAGATGCGTTTTAATTACTTTGACCATGCTTGCCCAACATCCACCGAAATGTGGTGATGCTGGTGGAATAAACTTCCAGTCAATATGATTCATGGAAAGTTCTTCCTGAAGACGAGTACGATAACCCGCGACGTGATTGAAACAAGTAGCGGGAACAAGTTCAATCAATTTACTAACGCGGTTGGCGACAAAAGTCTGCTAGCGGTGAAGAGAAGAACGAATCCAAGGAGCACTACTTTGGAGTCGGAAAATGCGTATAATTTATTAATGGGGTAGTGGGGCAAAACTGTGTCTTGAACCTTGCGGAGCAACTGAGACAGCAGAAGGGCCGCGCACAACTCCAGTCTCGCAACCGAAATGGTTTAACAGGCGAGACCTTAGACTTGGCACAAACTAACTGCACCGAGTAGTTAGAACCAATGCGGACTTGCAGATATACGACTCCGCCGTAAGCACGCTCGCTGGCGTCAGCGAAACCTATTAAGTTGATGGTACATCCATCTACCAACCCAAGATGACGCGGAATAGTAATTTGATTGAGCGCGGTAAGCTCAATACAAAACTGGCCCCAAGCGGCGACAATATGGTCAGGGGGTGTTTCATCCCACTCACACTTTGATAGCCAAAGCTCTTTGATCAAGAGCTTGGCGTACAAAATTGTGGGAGCCACAAAACCCATTATGTCCCATAGTCGAGCCACTGTGGACAGCATAGTGCGTTTGGTGCACTTATCATCTGGCGGTGAGACGTCAAACCGAAAACTATCGCAGGATTTGTCCCAGCGTAAACCGAGAACCTTATGCGGTACAGACTTCTCAAACTCAATGTCTGGAGAAGCTTTATGAGAATCTGGTATGCATGCGAGAACCTCCTTAGAGTTGCTTGTCCATTTGACAAGATCAAACTGGCCTCGCTTGAAAAGCTGAATAAGCTCTTCACAAAGCGAAATTGCTAGAGGAGCGGGTATGACATTACAGGCAATGTCATCTATATACAAAGCGGATGTGTAGTATAGTATAGTGTAGCGTAGCGTAGCTTAGCATAGCATAGCGTAGCATAGCGTAGCATAGCATAGCATGGCGTAGCATAGCATAGCATAGCATAGCTTAGCATAGCATAGCTAATTAATGCTTTATCTTACACACAGTTTTAGCACCCACCTTGATTTCTTGAAGAGCAGAACAACAACAAGACGTAATACAATGAGAAGTATGTAACGTAGGTACGGTACCCATAATCACATACCCAAGTACCGTCTCAATAGCGGGCGGTAAATCATATCGCTCACTACGAACTATGTTAGTTAGTAGCAAGTGCGGAAATATTGAAGCTCCGATCAAAAGATCAATGCCTGCCGGATTTGCAAACTCCGCGTCGGCTAACGGCAATGACTCGAGATGAGTGAGTGATGCTACGTCTACATTAGCGTTCGGTAATGCGTCCGTGATACGTTCCACGATAAGCGAAGAAATGTTAAAATTAATGTCCCTATTAAAACGCGAATGTATTTTAATATCTACGGAACCCCTGCAATGCTTTTCTGATCCGCCTATCCCTTTGACGGTTGAGTTAGTATTTTTAAAGTTATTCCATAATCCGAGGCATTTGAAGCATTCCGATGTTATTAGATTGGTCTGAGATGCGCTATCTAGCAGACAACGTACCATGTGCGGCGACCCATTAACATCATATACGATAACTTGCGCTGTCGCTAACAGTGCCGTCTTAGACGCCGTACTCTGCGTTTTGGCCCTGCGCGGATCATTATAGATGCGCGAGTGCCGTCCTCGCGTGCGCGTCGCCTGCGCAATGGATGTCATACACAACGATACTTCTTCGCCCTCAGACGCGGAAGGCGCAGCTACCGTGTTCTGCACTTGCGACGTACTCGTAAGTGTGTCAAGGTTAGCGGCTTGACTTGACAACCGGTTATTTTTATCATAATGTAACAGTGTATGATGTTTTTGTTTACACGTGCGACATCTCGTTCTACTGGAACAATTACTCGTTTTATGTTTTATGCTTAAGCAATTAATGCAAGCTTTGTTATCTTTTACGCTTTTAAAACGAGCAAATTGGATTTAAATCATTAAAGGTGGGACACTTATAGTAATGGTCGTGCACTATATTACTGCACAGACACTTCTGTGAATTATTACTATTAGATTCCGAACATGTTACGTAAGATTGTGGACTAGGGACTGAGTTATTATTACTATTTCGCGATTTATTCAACCTTTGTTTGTTGCTGTTAGTGTTAGACGGGCCAGGTGAACCAGACTGCGTATTATGAAATATTCGACACTGATCTTTGATGAACGAAATAAAACTATCTAGTGTAGGTATTTTATTATTGCGTTCCGTCATCTCGAATGCGCGAATTGTATCAGTGTCAAACTTTTTTAAAGCGAGTTGAAGCAACATAAAGTCGGAAAGATCTTCTAATTTTAAATTCCTAAGAGAATTAACCGCGGTTACGAAGTTATCAATAAACAGCTGGAAATTCGAGATAGACGCATTGCTGGACAGTTTGAGATTTAAAGCTTGGTCAAAGTACGTAGACGCTAGAACGCGCGTGTCTTGATATCTGTCAAGTAGTGACTGAAATATGACCTGATAATTCTCAGCACTGGGTGTGACACCTGCAAATACGGACTGGGCCTTCGGTGACAGTTTACCTATTAAATAGTACAACCTGTCAGCATCTGTCAGAGAACCATTATTGTGCACCGTAGACTTAAAACTCGCATAGAATAACGGCCAATTTCGTATATCTCCGTCAAATGACATAATCTCGATTGGCGGTAATCTCGGTTTGCGGGCAACGGGCTCTGCTGAACATTTACCCTCCAATTGCGATTGTATACGCTTAATAATACAATAAAGATCTTCGAATGATGTATACGCCTGATAGTTCGGTTTTTCATCAGGATTGATAGAAAGTAATCTTGCGTTATAATCGTCTAACAACTTATGAAAATCCGTTCGAATACTATCTACTGTTGTACAATAACTGAGAAATGCTTCGCTATTACTGTCAGACATAGATGCGGTTTTTGATCGTTCATAGATATTTTGAATGCGCTCAAATAAAATATTGCGTTTTGCTTCTAAGATTGTCATCTCTTTGTCTTCCGACACGCGTGACTTCTTTTGTTGTGACATGCTTACGTAAGTATAAGCTAATGAGAACGAAACAAAATAAGAATATCTAATGTATCTATTATTTTACCTAAGTAGGCTAATTAGGCAACACTTTAGAGCTGAGGGAATAAAAGTTGATTGAAATATGAGATTTATAAGACAACTATGATAGTTGCAGAAATAATAATTTAATAAGTAGGTAGCTACATAAAAGTTTACCTACTAATGCGGGCGGAAATAACCATGTGACGGTTATGTGAATATATTAGGAGTATAGCTAGGTGCTATAACTGCCTAGGTATAGCGGTATAACGTATAAAACGTAAATGAATCCGGCTCGAAGGACTAAAAAAATGGTTCGGCTTTACACCGAAACCGTAGGGTTCTAGGCGACTTGGGAAGGATTAATGGAATGGACTGTATTAGGGCGAGTTCTGGGTCGCCTAGAAAGGAATAAGGGAAGAGGAGATGGATACGGGAGGAGGTGATTGAGTGGGTATAGGATATTTCAAGGATGGAGGGCACTTACCTTATACAACCTTCTTCGTTTCCGTAGGGCAGTCTCCTGGTGGTTTCGTGATGCAGCTGCTTGTTTTCACTTCACTCACGAGCGGGTTTTCCTTGGTGGAAGCGGTAAATCACATACAACGGTGCGGCGCGGTACGGTATCGAGACGGCGTTCTCAGCGTGAGGAATGTTCTCGACTGTCACTCGCGTCGAAGAATCGCGTCGACGAATCAGGCGAAGGCAGTGCCTCTTCCAGGGAGTGGGAAAGAGCGGGACGGAAATATGGTATCGCTCGCACTAGGCGTGGAACGATTGATCTTGATGCGATTAGTTATGGATAGGAAGGTAGATGGCGCTACCAGGTATATTGTTTTTGGCTCAGTTATCATCATCATCATCATCGGCCCTGTATAAAAACTCTGCCATTGCTGAGCACGGGCCTCTTGTCACTATGAGAAGGGTAAGGCTATGTTCCACCACACTAGCCAAGTGCGGGTTGGTAGACTTCACATGTCTTTCGAGAACATTATGGCTCAGGCAGATTATATCAAATCTATACTCACGAAAGTATAACATAAAATGGCCACGGAAAATTAATATAGGGCTTAGTAAAGTTTTGATTTTACATAAACATGTGTAATAAAGTGTAAGGTTAACGATGGCAAAGCTTAAACATGCGTGTGTAAAGTCGTTCGATGCCAGGGTCGTATATTAAAGTGATATTACTTAATTAGGTGAAACATGGAAACTGAAATGTGCTTGGCAAACTTACATTATTATGAACATACATACATAGTTCGCGCAATTGAATATAATATACAAAGTAGGCAATCTGCTTAAGCCAACAGAACTTATGTGTTATATATATATATATTTCTTGAGTGCGTGTGTATGTCACTGAACTCCTCCTAAAGGACTGGACCGATTATGATGACATTTGTTGTATGTGTTTAAGAGGGCTTGAGAATGGTTGATATTCACAATTTAGTCCACTGGAAAATGATTTTTTAGTAAATTTTTAATTTGTAATTAGTTGTTGATTTTGGAATGTTTCACTTTGAAACCGACCGACTGCGCTACCATCGCAGTGTCAAACAATGATATTAGAAAAGTCATAGATACGTTACCTACGTAGTTATCAATCTGTAGAAATGATACACTAACGCACATATCGATAACTCCATATTTTATTTTAATTTCGGTTGACAAGATGTGTCAGTTTCACTATGACGCCGGCTCGCGACGTCACACACACAAGACACACATATGTCTGACTTGCCAACTGGCTTATTGTTTACCGTCCTGCTTTTGGTACGCCTATAACGTATCTACTTCTAATTTACTTGTAACATCGTTGGTGTCAAATCTATAATAATAAATTCGTCAACCGATACGGTAGACTCGATCGAAACCTTACCTGAATAATAAAAACATTAAAAAATAAAGACAACATATATCCGCAAAATTCGGATTGTGGAGTATTTTGTTAAATTCTAGTGTTTCTGACAAACAAATCGCAGTCGCTATATTGACCACTCTAGCGAAACGTCACTGATACCGAAGAACATTTTGAGTACTACTAAGTCTTAGTACTAAGTAGTTTGTATGTGTAAATATTTTTTACAGTTATATTTCTTAAACAGTTAAAACGACAATTTTATTATAGAATAGTATAATAAAATAGTATAATAAAATAAATATAGTATCCGCGCAATAAAGGAGATTTGTGTTACCCCGAAGATTAGATGATACACTATAAAGAGAACCCCGAATTTACGCGAGCGAAACCGCGGGCAATAGCCTGTGATTTATAATAATATTTAAATGAATTTTATAATCACTTACTATGCGAGAAACAAGCAAAGAAAACAAACAATGTATTTCAGTTTTCAAATAATTATTATCATTTCAAAAGTAACAGAAGTACATTGACGTGTATGTACCTAATTAAAAAAAAAGGTCAGGATCTTCACATCACAGGGCAATAGATGACGTCGCTTGAGGTGCGAATGAAGATCTTGGATAATAGATACGGCGCCTGTATATGCCACATTACAAACAAGGACTTGATATAATTCCAAAATAATTACTAAGAAAAACAATTGGAGAAGGTTTATTATAAAAGCTTTAAAAAAAGATTTTCTGCATAGTGTGTTTATCACTATAACACATTTTACACAGAACAGGTTAGGGTTAAACTTGCATCTAAGTAAAGTCTACGTTTTATGGCCATATAACTTCAAATAAAAATAAACCATGGAATTTGGCTATCCGTTGAATTGCGGCTGTTAGACGGTATTCACTTCGTAGAAAAGCTGATATTCCATTTAACTTAGTAGATCTTAATCGATTTTAAACTTTCGCGATTGGTATACATCATACAAAATAAATTAGCGGGTCTTAATCTCGTACAACTAACTTATTTAAGGTATAAATACCTATTTGGTTCCGACGTTTCGCTCGTCTTGCACCGAGCGTGGTCGTGGAGAGACTGATGAGAGCTCAGCGCCGTCTTGTGGAAGTGCGGGTTTCGGCACCTACCCTCACTTGGTCTTTATTTAAGTTCGCAATGTCGGTACTCCGACACACTACACTAATGACGTCTACACACTGTTGAGATTTATTACTGCGGCGGTGTCTACACTTGCTGATGACTGGATTCCAAGTAGCCGATAATCTATATCCATCCTCCCGGTTGAAATTGTTATGTTTCTTGATTTCTACCGCTTCACGTACTATCCTGGAGTAATAGTGACGATCGGTGGATAAGACTTGTGGTTGATGCAGTTCTATCCAGTGGTTTTGTCCAGACTCCAACAAATGCTCAGCTATGGCCGAATTATTAATCTGTCGGTTTTTTACAGCTGCGATATGTTCCTTTACTCTTTCACGAATTGTACGCTTAGTCTGCCCGATATTTGACCTACCACAGCTGCAATCGACTTTGTAGACGCCAGGTGTTTGGAGAGGAATGAGTAGATCTTGGTTCTGAGACAGTCAGACACTTATTTGATGTAGCCAACAACAATCACAAAATAATTATCTAAAGATGCTAAATCAAACGTATAGCCCTGCAGTTACCCTAAAATTGATATTTATTTTTATTCAAAATCTCACTGTGTAAACTATCAATTCAAAGAATTTACAATTCAATCAAAGGGTTATAAGTTATGAAAACCTTTACTCTAAGAATAACAAGCACAAAAGTAATTCGCGGTAGACCACATTCATTGCTTCACAAACGCTGTAGTTCCCGGAATTCAAAATTTCACTAATCGGTTACATTTGACATCTGTCACACAGTTGTCAGTTTGGCTACTGAAAGTGAGAATAGTGCCAAAGAGCTCAGATATTTACATAGAGGCGCATTTCCTATGTGCGCTCCGAAGACAAACTTTCTGTGACCCAAATTGCCGCTTGGCGACGTGGCAGTCGCGCTGTGACAGCTGTCTCTACGAGAGCAAGAGAGACGAACGATCCTCCTGTGTATCTTAACTACGAGAGCAAGAGAAACGGAGAACGACGCCAGCGCCGCCAACGGCGCCAACTACGAACTAAACTGAAGACAGTCTCCACTTGGAATCGGCACACGAAAACCTTAAGAACTGCGGTTCTATGTAAATCTGTATTCATTGATAGTGCTACGTCTTTCTAAGTACCTACCAATAGTCGGTGCTTTACACGTGATAGAAGGTTCCCAGTACTAGCTAGTAGTTTATCAGTCAACATTTGAGCATATTTTGGCGATTCATCGTTCAAAAATATATCTTTGCTGCGGATCTCTGTTCTCCAAATTAGGTAAAATACCATAATGCAAATTGAATAGAACTGCATCAGTGATCGGCAACCTTCGGTCGTCTTCAGTAAAAATGCAATTTTTAACACTACAGCCTTCCAGATAATCTTTTCTGCGAAAAATAATGTAATGCTTAAACTTGATTTAAAACAAAAAATAAATATGAAAAGTGCAGTTAATTTGAAAATACTACGTAATTAATAAATAACAGACTGCTACGCAGAGAGTTGGGGTCAAACAAATGGCACGCACTTGTTGAAGTTACGTGCGCAATTAACTGTCTACTTACTATCGAACTAAATATTATTCATATTTTTTTTTCAATATTGTCCAAAATTAACTAACAAAACAACAATATCGATAATAGTTTGACAGTGAAAAATGCTCGCCGCTGCAGGCCTTAGCCAATATATGCCGCGATGTTGTCATTGTGACTGTGACTTAAATTTTACAACTAAACTATATAATTTCCATGTAGATCACTATAATGTAGAAATATGCTATGTTTTCACATCAAAATCGCTTAAATGCTCTTACCCTAAAGATTCATATTTTTTCATGTAAACTATATACGCTCTTAGCTTTGGCACGACATACGTGGTTGATTTAAATAACCATGAACCCAAAACTGATGTTGTCCATTTCTGAAAAACAAATATTATGAAAAAAAACCGGTCAAGTGCGAGTCGGACTCGCGCACCGAGGGTTCCGTACAAACCTGTAGGTATATAAGTAAAAGTTCAGCAGTCATAGTTATGGTATTTTTATTGCAAAATTAAAACCATGACATTACAGTATGGAAAGCTGGTGGAGACAAAGAGGCCTTTTTCCTTAATTTATTTAAAGAAAAAGGCATCTTTGTCGTATCGTTTGTGTATATTCTTGTAATAATACCCAAAATAATATTCCTACAGTCTTTTGGGACAATGTAGTGTACTCACACGCATTCATGCGTATGAATAATGGCTGCACACTCGCACTCACAGGGAAAGTTTCATGGTGTCTGGCTGGACGACCGGCCCTTCGGATTGGTCTGGCTGCGTAGGAAGGGTCTTAACACGTTAACAGTGCAGATATAAATTATTAAAATACCCCTCACGTGCAAATATGTTTCGCGGAAATTTGATAAAATAAGCATAGGTAATGACAGGTCATTTTTTTAAGTATTTTTCAGGTGGGCCACATGTGGTGCACTCACGTGCAAGCTATAGATTTCGTGCCCCATATATGTGCCACTTACGTGTACGTTGTTCTCATTCATAAAATGTGGGTAGAATCTAACATTTATGCCGACCCATTAGACGATAACGCAAAGTAAGTTAAAGTAAGTTTTTACGAATTCGTGACGCTCCGGTCATAGCAAGTGTTGTCGATTTCTTTTATTTTGGTTTTCATCTTGGTTCGTTATGAAGCGTTCGAGGCCGATATCTTCATTGCCTTTGACGAAAGAGGAGTTTGGAGGATAGCGATGGTGAAGAGAATGTTGTAGAACAATTGGAGGAGTCAAAATATAGCTGTTACAATAATTAGTTCATTCGTTATTTCATCTTTCAATTATTTTTTTTCTATAAAAAATTGGTTTCATTTGCAACCTCGATTGCCAGGCAACAGTGATGAAATTCCGGTCGGTTTTTTGGACATTTTACTATATAGTTCATTGTTCATACGTGTATATCATAAAAACTGGCGCAGTTGGTACGTGCAAACTCAAAAAAGGCATTCCATTGATATAGACTCGTGGCCCATTTGTGGTGCACGCACGTGTGATGATGTCTTCATAGTGGCCCACATGTGGTACATGCACTGTGAACGTGTTTAAATAGTATCTTAAGTAACATATATCAAATTTAGGTTTGCTAAAATGACGTAGTTTGCTTCATTTTTAAGTAACCTTTAAGACGTCTGGCAGAAGTAATGGCCCACGGCAGGTGTCTGGCAATAATGAATTTCAATTTTAGACAGTATATTTACCACATATTTGAATACCAGCTTTGCTACTTTAACGTAGGTGAGTATGTTTTTTTGGTACCTTTACTTCGCGCTGCCTGTGAAATGGCCCGGCTTCCAAGCTAGTGGGTCGGCATACTTCTTAACAAGATTTTATACTAATAATCCTCAAAATTTCAGCTTTGCTAAAATGACGTAGGTCTAGCGGCTATGGGATCTTGGACTATAAAGATGTGATACGTTATGTAAATTAAAAAAAAAAATTGGTTGCCTGTAAAGTCGGTATACGGGCGAAAGTTTTACGTGACAACGACTTTGAGTGGTAAAATAATTTTAATGTGAATATTCATTCGTATAGTAGGAAGAAGGATGAAAGACGCGTGCCTTTCACTTTTTATGTCTGTCTCTCTCGCTCTTAGGCGGGACGCGTGCCTCTCACTCGCTCTCATTGTGAGCGCATAACGTGAGCGGAGCGTAACGCAGTTTCTTAAAGTGTCACCCGGCAAACCAATTTATAAGACGTTGTCACGTCAAAACATAAAAATGGAAAGGAAAATTTTAAAGTATGGAATTAAGTATCAAATTTGAACCAGACCTGTAAATGGTGACTGAAAAAGGTAGGAATAGTAACACATTGAATATTGAAGTTCGAAAAAAGTTATCTTTAGTTGAACTACTTCGTGTTGTGCTAGTGTTTATTACCGGAAACATGTATGTAGATGAAAAATATGTAGAAATTCCATTTTGGGGATTCAATCTAAAATCAATATTGAAGTCTCCCACGACCATCAGACGAGAACATAAATTACTGAGCATTATTACATAAACTATTGAGGTTACTGCCGTATATTGTTGTATTTATGCAACACTACAGCTGGCCCTTCTTGTTCTGAGCAGTACATTTCAGATTTTTTAGGACGACCACTTTTATTGCGTTTAGGACGGCCAACCTTTGAATCTAGAGTTTTTTTTTACCAAGCTTACCTTAATATGATTGTATGTATTATTAAGAAATACTTCGCACACAATTGGCAAAAAAAATCATAATAACATGATGATAAATTGCCTGAAAGAAGTAAACGCTTTATTACATATCCTTCGCTGCCAAAATATACCCCTCAGAATACCTGTATTACGTTCATACACTTCGAACCTCGCAGGATACAAACATCCTGCTGCCTTCACCTTAGTAGTACCGCCATAGCTAGAGGATTGGAGCATCGTAGCTTTGTACTCATGTCGTGAAGAGAAAGGATCTCTCCGGGCATCGCTTGTATATAAATGAAACTCGTCCCAGTTATTATAAATATAAACAAGTATTGTGGTCCTTAGTATTTGTGTTTGTTCAAAATTTGTGGTATTATAAATAGAGAACGCTATTGCATCAAATAAACAACTTCCATCGGGAGGCATAGGTATTATACTATGTTAAATAGTATTTTCGTTGATAATTAATGCAACTATAGCCATAATTATATTGTGATAGTATGTTATACTGTCCACACCATGTTCACACTACGGTTATAAAAATTATTTGAAATCTAAATCTCAATCAGCCTATCGCAGTCCACTGCTGGACATAGGCCTCTCCCAACACGCACCACTGTACACGGTCCTCAGCCTTCCGCATCCTTTATCTGTGCGATAAGACGTTGCATCGTACCAAATTTCAAGATTTTTAGTTCACGGGAAGTACCCTGTAGGTTTTGATTCACTTGCGAGTATTCGCGAGTTTGAAAATATGCTTATATTGCTCTTTCTTTTGATTGCGTTGACACAAAAGTTTGATTTTGTTGCAGCCTAACGGTGTTATATACTTGAGTATTTCATATGAATTTCAATTTAATACCTCCACACGTTCAAGAGAAAGGGGTAGTAACTTTAAATTTATTAAAAATATTTTTATTATATGATGTAACTAAAAATTGACAGTTTTCGCAATTTTTCCTTTTTACGTGCTATAAGACGTTGCTTCGTACCAAATTTCAAGATTCTGAGATCATGGGAAGTACCCTGTAGGTTTTGATTCAATTGCGAGTAGTCGCGAGTTTGAAAATATGCTTATATTGCTCTTTCTTTTGATTGCGTTGACGTAGAAGCTTGATTTTGTTGCAGCCTAAAGGTGTTATATAGTTGAGTATTTGATATGAATTTCAATTTAATACTTCCACGCGTTCAAGAGAAAGGGGTAATAACTTTAAATTTATTAAAAATATTTTGTTATATGCTGTAACTAAAAATTTACGGTTTTCGCAATTTTTCCTTTATATGTGATATGAGACGTTGCTTCGTACCAAATTTCAAGATTCTGAGTTCACGGGAAGTACCCTATAGGTTTTGATTCCAATGCGAGTTTGAAAATATGCTGCAATTTGCAGCATAATCGGCTGTATCTTTTGATTGCGTTGGATTAGAAGTTTGAATTTTTTACAGCTCTATGAAACCGTAGATTTGAGTATTTAGTATACATTTCAGTTTGATACCACCACGCATTCCTGAGAAAAAGGGTCTTGACAGACGGACGGACAACAAAGTGATCCTATAAGGTTTCCGTTTTTTCCTTTCGAGGTACGGAACCCTAAAAAGATGAATACGTATTTTTGTATTAAAGAAGGTTCATTTAATTGTATACCTATACTTTATTTTAATCCTCTTTATCAGGTAGTTGGTGAAATATGTAGCCCTACAAAATTCACTATCTTGCAATAAAAGTCCGATTAAAATCGATTCAGCCATGCCGGAGATTACGCCGGGCAAACATTTAATGACTTCGTATTATGTAACTTACTCTACGCACATGCATAAAAAAAGTTATTTTAAAATCATAGACAGACATACATACATAGACTCACACCTGTTTCCCGGAGGGGAAGGCAGGGTAAACAGGCTTGAGTGTATATACACATATATATATATACAGTTATGGACATCATGCCAAGTCATACCAACACTTGATTTTAAGTCTCATTATTGAAATATTATTTTGAATTGAAATATTTAATGTCATTACAACATCTTTTTACTTGAAATGAACATTTCAAGTATAATAAATACGAAAAAAATACGCAAATTATGAATGTAATTCTAGATACATGAAGTTGTGTAATCAAGGCAGGCCATCAGTCAAAAGAGCATCAAAGCACATCACTAATAGTAATTAAGTTGGGGCTCAGCTAAAACCTCTAACTATATGTCTATAAATAGAACAAGATGAGCCTAAGGTTACACCCGCTTTATATAAGGCTACTCGCTCCCGTGGCTCATAGCGTGATGTTATATCCAATGGCCTACCTCGATAAATGGGCTAGCTAACTATGAAATAATTTTTCAAATCAGGTCATTAGTTCCTGAGATTAGTGCGTAAGCAAACAGACAAACTCTTTAGCTTTATATATTGGTATTAGATATTAAACTAGAAGTTAAAACTCAGCTGCCTTCTATTTGAATAAACTTTAGAACACATTTCGCTTTGCATACACATTTACTCACAATTTTCATCAAAAAGTTATCATTAATTATCAAGCGAACCTACATAAACACACCTACATTTAAATGTATGATAAGCTTTTGATCCTTCAATAAACAGAGAATAATAATTCATCTCCCCAAAAACTTTATGGCCGGAACTATGTATATCAATTGTTACTATAGCGTTTGCACGCTCTGACCCACCTGTATAAAGGCCGGTGCATTCAAAGAGCTAGCTACGGACCTAAATTACGAACTCAGATTGTTTGAAGGCGCATATACATGATTATTCTTGAAATACCTTTTTATGAAAACTACGTTTATGTTCTTCAAATAATAACGTGTTGATGTTAATGAGAGGATGAAAATGGGAGGAAATCCAGAAGAGATTGAAAGAGCCTGAGTATGTACAGTACATAAAAAATCTAAAACCAAGGTATTAAATTAAGATGTTCAATCAGTGGACACTACATAACAATATCATACATGGTAGGTGGCATATCTATGTATGTATTTATCACCCAGAGCTATTTATAGAAAAAACGTTTCTGAAACTAGTAGCAAATATTAGTGACAGTCGCTTCCAATAATTTTCTAGATCTATCCGAGAACAGCGAGGTAGTAGGCTCGAGTGAATAAATTCAACAAATCCCGAGTACGACCACCGTTGATCTACATCGGCCTCTAACTGCACCAATACGTCGTTGGAGCTTAGTTGTCACTGTTATGGGTGTTCCCCGCGATTAACGTGAACGCGCGCGTTAAGTTGCGTTATTTACGGGTCTGTTGTACCGGTAGGTGTTGTACAGTACTCGCCAAACTTTATGGCCGCTCCGAACCTAGCCGCATTACGCTGCGCAAAACACAAAATCAGGTATCAGCGGGACGTACGCGGGGCGTGGAGGCAGGGCACGCCCGCGCGCGCTGTCTTTCACCCGCTAGCGTCCTGTCGCCTCCCGCGCGTTATACCCCGGCCAGACTGTTGTAAACAAGCCCTCCACATCGATCTCCACCGGCGGTTTACAACAGTGTAAACACTTGTTTGCACCAAAAATTCGTTTGACCTTCAACAACCTCAGTGGACGGATGCGCGTTGCCAACCGCGTGTGGATGCCGCCGTTGCAAAGACGTATTCCACAGTGTAAACGCTTATTGTAAACCACCCAAGGGCAGTCGCGCAGCAGCAACCGTTGCGTCCGAACGTTACGATATTAAAAAATAAATATTTTTTTAAACTTACCTTTATTGTTTATTTTAAAGCTTTGTAAATAGCCCAACAAGTTTCAGGAATGATTTCCGATAATAGTTCATGTGATATTATAGAGCTGTATCTTAGATCTCTATAACATGATCCAGAAGCTAGGTATCTGAGAGTGACTAATAGTCTTTCTTCAGCAGAAACAGCCTTCCTCAGATGCGTATTTTTTTTAGTTATAAATGGCCTCATCATTTCTAATAACTCATAGAATGTTTCCTTTTCCATTCTGAGAAAGCGCAGGTCACCAAAATCAAGTAGATTCATTAAATTTAGATGACTAACAGCCTGTTGCAGAAAGCTTCAAATGAATTATTTATTACTTAAAGGGAGATTATCGCTAATGAGTGTCATAATTTAATGACGTTGCACAAACACATTTTACGCTTGATTAAACATCATTTAACTAATGAAGAACTAATGCCTACAAGTGAACGAAAAGAGTGAACATTTCCGTTTAGTTATATGCACAATAATCTATGAAATGTACTATGAGTAAAAATTTCATTAAACAAAACGTAATGGTCACATATATCAAAGAGGTGTAATTCTAAATATACATATTTAGTAAATCTGTGGTCAAGACTATCAAAACTTTTGTTAAAAATTGACATGTTTATGTTATTGTTGTATTGAATCATTTTTACGATTTTAATTAAAATTGTTACGTTTTGAGCTGAAAAGCCGAGAAAATTCATACAAAGAGGGAGCCTGGCGCTTATTATAATGATTGACCATATAATGCAGTTAATACCATTCATGAATGATGATTTTCTATAACCTGAATACATACGCTACTATTGTATTTTGTATTAACATAAAATCAAATATGAAAATGCCCAGTTATTTCATTTATGTGGAAGTCACAAAATGAGAGAAGAGAGAAGGAAATAAGCTGTTATACTATACAAGACATATTGGTTAAATTGCATACGATAAAGAAATATTTTTATATATTTTGTTTGTAATGTGTTTTGTTGTGATAATTCAATTAGATAGAATAAAGACAATTATGTTTACACTTATGGAGAAGTATCTCTTCTTGCACTGGTATCTATAGCTTGGATGATGACCTCCTCTGCTAATAGGTAATAATGTTAACATGAGTACAATCCAAAGCGCCTACGACACGTGGAAATCCACCAATTTCTAGCTGCAACTCGCCGTAGATCTTAAATGTAGACGTAGAACTTTCCTGTTTGGCAATTTAATACATTTTGAGCTTAATTTTGCTAGGGCTTGAGAACTCTTTGCACTAATCTACACACTGGATTTGTGTTTATTTGATAATCACCAAAGACCTGTTCAGTTGATAAGCTCCTGTGGCAAAAACCCTCAAACAAATTAAAAACTGTGTCTGACCATCAACATAATTATTTATTTCTTTGAGACATGGGTTCCTTTTTTTATAGTAATAGGCGGCAAACGAGCAGACGGATTACCTGATGGTAAGCAATTACCACCGCCCATGGACACAACCAACACCACAGGAGTCACAAGTCCGTTGCCACCCCTTAGGGTTGGGAAAAGGTATAGGATAAGGAGTGGGATAGGGGAGAAGGAATAGGGGCTAGGGCCTCCGGCACTCTCACTCACTGAACGAAACGCAACAGTTTAGGTACTGTTACTTTACGTCCATTTTCTGTGAGAGGGTAGTACTTCCCCGGTCGAGCCGGCCTATTCATGCTGAAATCAGCAAATCTCTACCACCTAAAGCCTTCTAAAACCACCTAAAACCCCCTTATCTACAATGTATCGTATTTGGTCATCTGCTTCTATGGGTACCCTGTATGTAATACGTAATTCTCCGCCGTCATGCCTCGAAAATATATTCGCCTTGCCGGAATTTGACCGCGAGGAAAATCTTCTTCGGGATCAGACAAAGATGAAAGACTAGTTAAGACATAACTTAGGTATTCATTGTAAACTACTTCAATATCGTAAATCACTACAATGCATTGAAATATATTATTTAATAGAGCTATATTTGGCAACAAACACTTCAATGTACAATAGGATATAATGGAACAGAGATAAATTCAACAACAATAGAGCTTTAATACCTCACTGAGCTCACATTAGATTTTAAAATTCACATCTGTCATATTTAAAATTCTCACGTGTCAATTCACGCTAATGGCTGTTTGTGCAACGTAAAACGCGCTTTAATGTAGGCTTTGACTCTTCTTAAATTAAATTTAATAAAGGATTAAATTTTACAAGAATTTGGCTTTGTGCAACGACTTAATAATAGATTAGGGTTTAATCTCGTTTTAAAATTTTAAATATCGTTTCTGCAACCGGCTGTAAGTTTTATTATTTCCTTAAGCCAACGCTTCATCCAAATTCTTTTGTTTTTTTCTTTTTTCTCCTCACTTGCGCACACAAGTGCTAATGCCACGCCAACTTTTTGAAGTTTAGTTTAATAAGGAGCCATATCGCAACGCGTGCTTCCAAACAAAGAATCGACAACAAATTGAGGTGGGAGCCTGGTTGTAAACAGTGTGGACGCAAACACCAACCGTGGGCTCCACAAACCTCCCACCAAGGTGACCCCTGTTGAAAGCTTGTTGAGAACAGTCTGGCCCGGCCTTAGTGTGAGTGCTACGTTCGTACACGAATACATATACGCGGAGTTCTGACAGTATCGTCGCGTTCAGAATAGTTTCATAGTGTTACTTCTTTGTTTTTTCTCGTTGCAATTGTTATTGTTTCTTGTTGTTATTTGTACTGATATATAGTTACCATTTTCTTTGAACCTGCTTCGCGGTCGTTTTAATGTTTTACGTCACCAAACACGAAAAATGGTGTTTGACGTTTTAACTTTTATAAAGAAGGATGCTGAGGAAGGCCTTCGGTATAACTAGAAGTCAGTCCAAAAGCGGACTGCAGCAGCTACAGGTGTGTCTGTTGCGCCTTCCACCTTACCATCCCGATCTAAACCCAACAGAAATGGCTTGGGCAGCAATAAAAGGCTACGTAGCTAAAAAAAATGTTACCGGGAATATTAATAATGTCATGAAATTCGTGGAGGCAAAGGTCGATGCAATAGGTGAACATGAATGGATTGCGTTATGTGACGAAAGTTAGACGCATTGAGGTGAAATATAAAAAGAGCGATGTTGTGATAGCTGACTTCACCGATCAATTTATCATACACGTGAGCGAAAATGAATCGGAGGAAGAGGATGGAGATGCCGAAGTGAAGAAAGTGACGAAGAAAGTTCTTCAGATGAGGTACCTTGTACGAGTATGGAAGACTTTTTTATGGAAGGTGTAGCCCCATTACAAATAAACATTTAAAAAAGAAATCTTTTGTCGTAAGTAAGTAAGTAAGTATTTATTTCCAAAAAACAGTTAACAATTGGAGTATTTATGGTCCCAAACTAGGCTAGGCCTGTATCTTGGACACCATTTAACAGAAATAACTGTGACAAAGTTTTTGGTACAAGATAAGAAAGGTTGAATATAAGCTTAACAAATTAAATATAATAAAATTCAATGTAAAATAATAATTGCTTAAATTAAGAGCGCAATGTAGCATAAATAAAATTAACATTTTCAATTGCAATAGTTGTGTTATTAAGTACGAGTATGTGTAAGTGTAATAAAATGTAAGTTGTGGTGTGTTGTGTGGTGTAGGATGTGTGCGTCTGTGTGTGTGTATGTTCGTGTGTTGCACAGGCGTCTACGTAACTATCTGATTATTGTAAGGAAATATTTTTCTGTGTCATCATACGATATATTTAAAAGTCGCATCATTAGCATTCGTAACCAATGTGTTTTTTTATTTAGAAGTCCCTTCACCAAACTGGATTTATATTAATCGAATTTGATTAAATATCGCTTGTCCGGAAGAATAGTGCTAGTTAGTGCCAAATTTTGAGATGATACTGTATCTCAAAATTTGGCACTAACTGACTTAATAATGCAGTTCGACAAAAAAAAGTATGATCTACCTGTTAAATTAGGTCGAAAATCGCTTTCACCTTGAATGAACCAATTACGAAAGTTGCATCTATATCCTTCTGGCTCTTTTTGTTTCGCTAGAAAAAGGAAGAACGACACATTCAGTGTTGCTCCTGTCCTTGAACAAGTTTGACCTGTGCTGTTATTTGAAACAGAGTATTATCTATTAATGATGCATAGATTCGGTTTTACCATAAGAAAAAAAGTGTATTATTGTGATTTCTTGCTGTATTTTTATTTAAGTAAGTATTTTATTTTCCAAATCCTATTTAGAACAGAGTTATAATACGAAATGAACCTGTATTCTTCACTATAACGTAAGGCTTAGTGAACCCCGCATTTAAATGAACAAAGTATTATTATAAGTTGTGCCTATGATCTATTAAAAGTTTTGTGTATTTTTGTGTTTGCTACTTTATTCACCATAAGTTGTATCTTATACAAGTATTATTACAAAATGTGTCTGTGTTCATTTGAATTTTAGTTGATGTTAATGTATCAAACGTAAAAACTACGATGTTCTGTTTACAACTATTTAATTTTGATAGCAGTTTGTCTAATTCTGTCTATGATCTTCAGTTTCACATTCATTACTTCAGAATGATACGACAGAAAAGACTAGATTATATTCGAAAATGTATAGTAGCACAGGGTGAGACATCGAATAACCGTCAATATAATTTGAACTCATCCGAAAATCTTGATACTAACTTAAGATGAACAAGGTCCTGGCTACATCGAATGTTTAGAAAATGTTGATTTCACATGCGAATCTGATACAAATGGTAAGAATAGTATTTTTTTTTATAATAAGTATTAATAACTTTTACTAGTGGTTTTGCCGTTTTGCTCAATATATATTTTATCCGGCTATATTCAGCCATTCTGACGTTATTGAGTAATACCTAAACATCCTAACTTTCACATTTATAATATTATTAAAATAAACATTACTTTTCTTTTAATCAAACTACGAGTAACATGATGGGCCAAAATTTCTTCCAATCCGTGGTTGGATCTGAAATATCCAGCCAAAACTGGAAAACCGGTTCGCTGCCTTGGAAACCTCAATAGACGCTGATACGGACCAGGCACTCGATAAAGTGGTGGAATTCCTTCGGGATGAGGGGACGAAACTCTTTAAGACGCATCACACCGTCAGGAGATTTCAACTTTCGCGAGAATCTCTGCAGCTAATAGAGGCTCGACGTGAAAATCCGGCAGGCACTTCGTCAGATCTAAATAAAAAGATCTTCAAGCTGGTAAAACGCGACCTCCTTAGCTGCAATACACGCTCTATACAAGATGCGATCGAGCGGAATCGGGGATCGAAAGTTTTTACTTAGCATAGTCAGCATTAAGGTCGAAGTCATCTGACGAAGCTGACCATGTCAGACGGGATAGTTGCCACTTCTAGGCCGGAGATTCTTGCGGAGGTTCGGCGCTTCTACAGCAACGTCTACACCTCGAAAGCGTCCCTTCCCCAACCCGACTCCGAGGATCCAAGAGCCACTTTAACCCACCACTTCACGGAAGAGTTGCCAGACGAGTGCCAGTGGAGGCATAGTGATACAGATCGTGCTGGCTCCCTCAATCAAGGTTGAGCCGTACGATTGCTGTTGAATGCGGGCCATCAGTGGGCCGAGTCAGTCAAAAGCGTCAGATGATTTCCTGCATTGTACTTGCATACGAAACCCTTTTTTTGTCTGGACTTTAAAAGATCAAGAAAAGACTAAAGAAATTGAAGTGACAAAAAAAAACAATGACTCTGAGTTTGTTTCGGCTTTTCTTCTCAAGAAGTCATTTAGCTAGGAAAAGCCGGCATCATCTAGAATAGGGTTTTGACATGTATAAGTGTTGTAAACAACCAAAATGCAGAAATAAATATGTCTTTATGTCTTTATGACGTCAGCCAAGACGAAATCGTGGTGGCCCTGAGGCAGCTTAAAAATGGAAAAGCCCCCGGGGAAGATGGAATTACGACGGAGCTGCTCAAGGCAGGTGGAAAACCTATACCGGTGCAGCTCCAACGCATATTTAATTCTGTCCTGTTCTTGGGGAGAACTCCAAGGGCGTGGAGCAAGAGCATAGTCGTTTTGTTCTTCAAAAAGGCAGACAAATTTCTTCTGAAGAACTATCGACCTATCTCACTAAGCTGTTTTCCAGGGTCATCACGAACCGTCTCGCGCGTAGACTCGACGAGTCTCAGCCACCCGAACAGGCTGGTTTTCGAGGAGGATATGGCACCATAGACCACATCCACTCAGTGCGGCAGATTATATAGAAGACAGAGGAGTATAATCAGCCCCTGTGTTTAGCGTTTGTGGACTATGAGAACGCCTTTGACTCCATTGAAACCTGGTCTGTTCTGGAGTCTTTGCAACGGTGCCAAATCGATTTGCGATACGTCCAAGTGCTGAGAGTCTGTATGAAGCCGCGACTATGACCGTCCAAGTACAGAACCAGCAGTCTGAACCTGCACCGAGGCGTGAGACAAGGGGATGTTATCTCCCCCAAATTGTTCACAAATGCAATGGAGGATATGTCCAAGACGCTGCACTGGATAGGTCGCGGTATTAACATAAATGGCGAGTACCTCTCACAATTAAGATTTGCAGATGATATCGTTAGCGTGGCTGAAACCGTTCAAGAGTTGCAGTATATGCTGAGCAGCCTGGCTGTTGGGTAGAAACAACTTCGAGAGGGAGGCTTGCAGAAGAATACAGCTCGGCTGGGCAGCATATAGGAAACTCCGTCGAGTCTTTTCGTCATCCCTAACAAAAAGCCCTAAGAAAAAGTCTTCAACGTGTGCGTCCTACCCGTTATGACTTACGGTGCCGAGACGTGGACACTGACAGTGTGGCTAGTCCAACAATTTAAGGTCGCTCAGCGAGCTATGGAGAGGGCCATGCTCGGAGTTTCTCTGAAGGATCGAATTCGTAATGAAGTGATCCGACAGACACCCAAGGTAATTGACATAGCTCAGAGAATTAGCACGTTGAAGTGGCAGTGGGCTGGTCACATCTGTATCAGAACCGATAACCGATGGAGTAGTCGTGTTCTAGAGTTGAGACCGCGCCTTGGCAAACGTAGTGTGGGACGCCCTCCAGCTAGGTAGAGTGACGATATACGCAAAGTGGCTGGCAGCGGCTGGACACGAAGAGCCGAAAATCGGGCTCAGTGGCGTGACATTGGAAAGGCCTGTATCCAGCAGTGGACTACGGTAGGCTGATGATGATGATGATGATGACTGACTAGTTCCATAAGTTCCTTGTGATTTTTGTTTTGGTACAAAGACTAGAATTTAGATATAGTCTAGAATAATACCTTAAGATTGTTATTCATTAGATTTTTATCAGTCAAGATTGATGCTAAGGTCTTTTTGTAATAAATAAGTGAGAATTGATTAAATTTTTTTGTTTTTTTTCGCCACTTTAATCGCATTTGAAAATATATAAATACTGTTTTCTTTTTAAACTAAACATCTTGAACAAACGTAAAATTCAAAAGAATACAGTCACAAGTGGTAAAAAGTGTAAATAATTTAATAAATAATGGTAAATAGAGTAATGTCTTCAAAGATAATTATAGAGTACATACTAATACATATTAATAATAAAAAATAATCTGTTTATCTTATGGATATACCACAATATTTTTAGCTAAAAACTTTAATCGCTTCTCCTGGAAAAGTACGTTTTTAGAGTTAATACAGTATTCTTGCGGGCAAGCGATATGTAATTAAACAATATAAAAAACTAGTTTCTGAAACTAGTAGCAAATATTAGTGACAGTCGCTTCCAATATTTTTCTATATCTATCCGAGAACAGCGAGGTAGTAGGGTCGAGCGAATAAATTCAACAAATTCCGAGTACGACCATCGTTGATCTACATCGGCCTCTAACTGCACCAATACGTCGTTGGAGCTTAGTTGTCACTGTTATGGGTGTTCTCCGCGAATAACGTGAACGCGCGCGTTAAGTTGCGTTATTTACGGGTCTGTTGTACCGTTTTGTAGGCTTGTTGTTATGGTTTAACGGTATAAATTTCGGTTGGTATCGAAATTATAAATGTTAATAAAAATATAAAAAAAAATGCTGTAATTAAGACTATTGCCATAAACACTTTCTGGCACTGGATAAAATTATTTGAAAGACAGATTCAGAATTTTTTCGCACAAGTATATTATATCTGTATTTATTAAATTCTTGCTTTACTCACTGACTGTCAGACAACACATATTTAAAACTATTAGGCGTATGCTGAATTTTACCACGTACTTTCCTTGGGGATGTTAAAGATCGACTAACAAGGTATTTCTCGAAATTTCCACGGTATGGGCAAGATACGGTATAAATAAGAAAAAATTAGTAGGTTTAGTTACGGACACCGTCTAGTCTTTTTAATAAAAAAATATTACTTTAATGAAAAATAAAAAAAGATAAGTAAATCTGAACAACCGTAAGACCATTTGGCCGGTTTGGTATGAGATTATATTTTCAATTTCGATGATGTTGTGCACAAGCTTGAAGGGCCGGATGTTATCCAATTTGCAAGTTCGGAAGCACAATATACTCGATACGTGTTTCGCCTATAACCGACGTACTCACGGGAGAGTATGTCATGGAATAGGCGCACAGCCACTGGGAATTGATATTATAAATTTTGTAATCCGTACTCATACTTTTTGATTAGTAGAGTTCAAAATATTCAGAATTTTGATGGTAGAACAATATTAGTATTATGCAGTATTGTGTAGATGTTATTAGTTAATGGAACTAGTAATATCAACTGTTATCTATTTATTCTGATTCACACTGTAATACATTTTGATCATCAAATTCGGCCTTTAAAAACACCTGCTGGCGTCGTCATTGAAATGAGGATGTTGCCTTACTACCATTCTGGCCAAACGGTTTGGTATAGGTCTTGTTTCAAGATTTCTCTTGCAGTGGTGTTCTCTGCATAATATGCTCCTTCTGTAAGCTCTTACGATACCCATAGGATAATATGGGGTGGTGACATGCCATATTCTTAATCCTTCACCACACTGACAGTTTTATCCTTATGCTAAGTATTAAGAAAATTGATCTGAGTAACAGAGACAATAAAATTTGGTGATAAAGCTAATCCATCAAAGCATAACGAACCAACGTTCTCCTTAAAAGTAAACCTTATTTTTGTCAAGAAATTAATGTGCGCGGAGACGCTTTTGCTTACTACTAGTATAAACCAATCGGCTAAAAAAATATTTAACCTAATAACTTAACTTATTAAACTTACTATAACTTTCCACACTTATAAAGCAATAACAGGACATCTCATTTGAAATTCTTACAATATCTAAACGACAATACTAAATAATAATGTAGGAGCAAAATACAATATAATTTCTGTAATTACAAGGTGTTTCTCTTTGTTTCCAAGCAGCACTACCTTGATTAAAAAGTATTATTGCTTGTTTTGCGTTCAATGAGTGACTTTTTTAGTTTCTTGGACGTTTGTGCAGGGTACATTTCTGATCACAGTTGTAAAGCCGCCGTGGTAACAATACAAGAACGACCTTCAATTATCTGTTTAATTGATGAAAAGTACTTCATATTGAAATAATGTTAAAAAAACAAAACATTTCTTTAAAAACGACGTTGTAACAAAATTTGACCTTGTAGTCTATGCTTTATAGGAGAACGTCCTTCACTCATCTGTTAATTAATGACAAGATTTTCATATTGAAGGCATGTTAAAAAATATAACAAGACTTTAAAAACGGTGTAGTAACAACATTTGACCTTATAGTCTATGTTCCATGGAAGAACGACCTTCACTCGTCTGTATAAATGAAATGTATTTAATAATGAAAGCATGTAAAATAAGTAATAGTCGTTAATAGGTCAGCTTTAAAAGATATTGACCAGCGCTAATTAAAAAGCAATCAACATTCTTTCTATAATTATACAGGGTTATTTGTAAAACACCTTTAACCTATCAGGAATATGTTACTAACATCTTTAAAAGTCGTAGAACAAAAGTTGTTGATTATGAAATCAACAACTTTTGTTCTACGACTTTTAAAGATTCATCATATTTTAGTTCATACGATTTTCATACAAAAATAAAACGCCTTCAATGATCTATATTAAATCAGCAAGTACATATGTAAAGTCTATTTAAATAAAAATAATTTTCGGGTGTTCTTTGTTACATGGACTCCGAGCAAAATTAGAGTCATCTGCTACATGACCCGTGATAGAAACTCGCGGCTACTAGTACTCGGCGCAGTGTCAAGCGATGAGGCAGCCGCTTAAAGCACTACGCCAACTGTGCAGTCAATTGCAAGGAATCTACAACTTATTCTAATGATTGGTTTTCCAGATGTGACCTTTCAATTTAATAATTCAGTATAAGTAGCTTTACACAAATTTGGCTAATTAAAATTAATTTTCTATAAATTATCATGTACCCAACTATAAACTCATAACTTGAGTTTACAAAACACCAATCATTTCTTTTGTTTTATCATTTCTTTGATTTTGTGAATCATTTTTGAGATTGCCTATTTGATCTCGCTACAGTTCATTTTAATGAGGACGAAAAATTCAAATAATTTTAAGGATAAAAGAAAATATTGGTTCGTTATTACAAACTCCCATACAAATGAAAACAGACAGATAATTATATAAACTCTGTAGTCGTAAATATAATGACTTATTTTTTAATTATAAAAGCATTTCCAATCGAGAACTTCTTCAAGTATTTTAAGGATCGTAGAGCAGATTGTTTTGTTCACAACTATTCTGTTGTTTGTCAGTTATTTCTTTAATATTTATCCGAAAAGTCACATTTTAGGTTCTTTTGGGAAGCTCTAAGAAGATAATCTAGCCATCTACGGTAGCAAAAAAACGAAACATGATATTCATTCAATTGCATACGCACTATTAAAATGTCGTATGTAAAATTGAATAATAAAGTGCGAGGTTCAAATGGCTATGCGAGCAATTTCCAGAGTCTTGTAGCAAGGAGCGGGAAACGTATATTCGTGGTGTCAGCCGGGTGCGAGAGAGTGATAGCAAGGTGTAGAGACAAGCAGACTGCAACGCAAACGGTCTTTGGTTCGAATTCGTAACGCAACTATTAACCAACTGTTTGAAGGTTTTTGAAAGTCCCTCAAGTAAGAATGATACTGATCAATCAGCATATCGGGTTAACGTATGTATATATGGCGCGTACCACTAACTTTTCGGATTTCTGTAAATATTTTATTGTTAATTATGGCTTGCCCCGAGACTCCAAAAGCATATTAAGCCGTCGGCTATCACTGCCTTCTCTCATTTCAAGCTACATTTAATTTAAAATTATTTACAAGTGTATTCAAATTGGTTTATTACAAAGTAACGTGAAATCTGTTAAAACTAACTAACAACTACAAACAGGTGAGTAAGCAAAATATATTGATGTAAAGTTTTTCTAGTAATTATTTTATATAACTGAACGTAGGTATCAGTACCATGCACAGGCAGGTACAGGGATTATTCAAGATGGAAACAAAACTAATTATGTTCTTAAGTTACTGAGTGTAGATAGTAATTAGCTTGAAAATATTTTTTCTTTATAATTTCAGCAAGCAAATATCCGCTAAATAGACTTGGCTACCAAACATGTTCCTACTGCCTTTTGATTATCAGAACCTAACACGTGTTAGTTTAATTTGTGTTATTCTTAATAGATCTGTCTACATAATTATTCACATGGAGATCAGGCTTGGTCTACAGTGAGTTGGCGCAACGAGTGGAAAATGTGTGAATAGACTTTCGATCAAATCATCAAGGCATCTGTGACAGAGCTAGAATCATAGTCAAAGGCCCAAGTCTCGTATTTTATATGACATTGAAATTATAGCCGTGTGGTTGACGGCATAGAATACAAGTGTCACCACCCCCTATCTTCCCGTGGGTGTCGTAAGAGGCGACTAAGGGATAATACGATGCAAATACCATCTTTGCGTAGAGACGGAAAACTCGACATCAAACCCTATACGACTGCCTCGTTGGTCTCGCGGCATAAATGTGCGCGTGGGATCGGGAGGTCCCGGGTTCGATTCCTGGGCCGGGCAATGTTATTGGGTTTTTCTGTCACGAAATTCTCAGTAGCAGCACGGAGTCTGGCAATGTGCCCGGTACGGCAATAGGCTCGCCCCTTATTACGTGGGACTAAAATATATCTGGCGAAAAGTGGGTGTAGAAATACACCTCTACCTACCCCTTCGGGGATAAAAGGCGTGACGATATGTATGTATGTATGTATGAAATTATATTTTGAACGAAATGAGATTATATTTTGAATTGACTCATTATCGGTATTCTGCTAATCTAATGTCATTATCGTTTAATTTGAAACAAATAGTTCGTCGTTGACACATATTTTGACACTTGTTTCAATATATAATATAGATACATCATTCAAATATCAGTTAATTTAGTAGAATACCATTTGTATCAAATTATTATCGAAACTGTATTTGAACAAATTTATGTAGGAGAATTGGGCCTCTGATTCCTGTTGTGAAATAGACAGAATTACTCTTGTTACAAGAGTCGGTTACGATACATAGTACGAGTACGGTTGAGTTACGTAGTGCCTAAGGGTGTTACAGTACACACATTTGCCAAGACCATATTTTCTTTATTTTTCATCATAATTATATGATTCAAACATGCATGATGCATTGTACCTGCTAGATCCAATTCGTTCCTCATATTTTTCTTTTCGGGGTGCATAGGGTTCCCACCAAGAACTTAGGGTCCCAAGCTAACCTCACCTGCAAGTGGTGCACCTGCCGATCAACGGACGAGGCTCCCACCTATTACGTGGGATCAAAACACTGGCGAAAAGTGGGCGTTTAATATACCTCTGCCTACGCCTTTTCCTTGGCTGCTTTATTAAATTAGCTTGAAACGTGGATTCTGTTCGGCACAACACGTCTGCCACTGACGCTAATATGCCATGCACAAGAAATAGAAAATGAAATAAACCGGTCAAGTGCGAGTCGGACTCGCGCACCGAGGGTAACGTACAAACCTGTCGGTATATATAATTATTTAAAAATATGTGATGTAAAAAAAAAATTTAGGTTTTCGAATTTTTTCTTATTTGCTACAAAACGTTGCTTTATGCCAAATTAGAAGATTCTAGATCGATTGGAAGTACTCTTTAGTTTTGACTTGAGTATTTGATATCAATTTCAATTTAATAACTCCACGCGTTCATGAGGAAAGAGGTAGTAACTTAAAAAAATTTTAAAATGTTTTTATTATATGATGTAACTAAAAATTTACATTTTTTGAATTTTTTCCTTAATCTGTGCTATAAGAAGTTGCCTCGTACCAAATTTCAAGATTTTAAGTTCACGGGAAGTCCCCTGTAGGTTTTGATTCCCTTGCGAGTAGTTGCGAGAAAATATGCGGATGAAAGAACAATGGCAAAATTAGGTCTGGGTTTGTTGTGGCGAGCTTAAACTTCATATGAACAAAACAAATTGTTTATTTTTTCTAATATTTTTTATATTTTCACTTTGTCTCGATAAAGCCGGATTATTTTATGATGATAAAAAGCATTCCAATTGATTACGAACTAGGTGCTTACTTTATTATTTGATTGTTGCCATAGACAATGGTGTGACAGGAATAGACGTTTGACATTGATGTGTATCGATTATTAAATAAGTAATCGATATGATCGACCTTTATAGGGTTGGTTTGGTTTAAAATATAATAATTAAAATACAGTTAATTAATTGTTAATCAACATTATATGAATAAACTAATTCTTTTGTAGCAAAACAACTTTTAAATCAAATAAAAACGTCACAACATCGTTTTAACGTTATGTCGATTTCACATAAAATAGATTTAAAATGTGCAGCTCTGCTTTTGTCTTTGGCTGTGTCAGGTAGATGCTACAGAATAGTTCTGCGTTTAGATGTCAATCTGACATAATGCCTTTGATAATTCAAACGTACCCACATTGTTCATTCTTAACTAATCATTAAACACCGATATCTTCTTTTGCCGGCTTTCCCGAGTGAAAATAGAATAATTTATAGACTCTGTTACTTACGCCGAATTTTTTGATATATTTTTTATTACTGAGCGCTTCAATTTAATTTCAGACATTTTGATGTATGGAGATCTGCCATTGTCCTTTCTGTTACTTTTTATTGCGTTGACATAGAAGTTTGATTTTGTAACAGCTTAAGGGTATTATAGAGTTGAGTATTTGATATGAATTTCAATTTAATACCTTTACGCGTTCATAAGGAAAAGGATTTTTTTTATTTTATTATATGATGTACCTAAAAATTTACGGTCTTCGCAATTTTTCCTTTATCTGTGCGTTATATATAAGACGTTAGTTCATACCAAATTTTAAGAATCTGAGTTTACGGGAAGTACCCTGTGGGTTTTGATTTCCTTGCCAGTAGTTGCGAGTTTGAAAATATAGTAAAATTGCTGTTTCTTTTGAATGCGTTGAGATAGAACTATGTATGTTGAAGTATTTTAGACGCGAATATTTGATATGAATTTCAATTTCATAACTTCACGCGTTCATGCGGAAAAAGGTAGTAACTTTAAAATTAATACAAATATTTTTTTTATATGACAATATAAAAAAACTACGGTTTTCGCAGTTTTTCCTTCATAAGTGCTATAAGACATTGCTTCCTACCAAATTTCAAGATTCTGAGTTCACGAGAAGTACCCTGTAGGTTTTGATTCCCTTGCGAGTAGTTGCGAGAAAATATGCGGATTAATTGCTGTTTCTTTTTATTACCTTGACATAGAAGTATGATTTTGTTACAGCTTAAAGTTATTATATACTTGAATATTTGATATGAATTATAATTTAACACCTCTATGCATTCATGAAAAAATGGTAATAACTTTAAAATTATTAAAAATATGATACGATGTAACTATAAATTTACGATTTTCGCTATGTTTCCTTTATCCGTGCTATAAAACATTGCTTCGTACGAAATTTCGAAATTCTGAGTCCACGGGAAGTACCCTGTAGATTTTGATTCCCTTCCGAGTTTCGAAAATTTGCGGCAAGGAGAATGGGCAAAATGGTACCCGGCTCCAATAGATATGATTGTAGTGTCGTTTAAAAGGTCTTACCAAGAGGAACAATATTTACTATGGCCGCCAGTCTCAAATCTGATTGTATTTGGAGATAAACGACAGTCTTACTGACTAATAAAAACCCTGTTTCTTCGGTTTCCCTTTGCGTTCCAGGGCCACGGTAACCTGTTTAGACAGTCCCGTGGCCCCGGCGATAAACATACATATACGAGTATATTAGGTACCACTTATCTATGTAAGAAAATGAGTAGGTACCAAGGTAATATTTTCTGCATTTCCGTTCATGTTTTCTATTAATAATGCGTTTACGTAAGACTGCCTTGCACCCCTTCTTCGCGGACGAATTCGTCAATATCATAAGGCAGAAAATAGATACCCCGAATCTTCTGCATATGTATGTAGAGAGAAAACTGCTTAATCACAGAAGAGTAGGTTTTCAGAGGATGGAAGCGAGCCAGATAGAAAACTTCCCTTCAATGACGGATGAGGATATAATTCTACTAGTGCTTCTACTAGTGCTAGGTACATACCAACTCAAGCTGGCAAGATCTGACTGTGCCGAGCATTTATCAAATGATCTGTATATAATAACTAGAGGAGCAAGCAGCTTCGCCTGCATTTTATTAAATTTACCCGTTTTGGCCGATCCCGTGGGAATTTCGGGAAATCCCTTCTTAGTGCACCCCTACGGTCCCCAAGAAACATACATGCCAAATTTCAGCTTCCTGCGCCCAATAGTTTCGGCTGTAACATGTCTGTCAGTCAGTCAGTAACGCAAGGATTTTATATATCATGATTAAAACGTACAGAGTGGGAGCACTTGAAGATCTTCCAGACTATGGTATACACGAAGACGCCTGGTTTTTGCGTGGACGAATCCAGTCGCGACATGTCCGTATAAAAACATATTTTTGTTATATATTGATCAACAGTGCAAATAATATTGTCCAAAAATATTGCACATGTTTAACCGGGCGACATACAATGGGCACTTGCGCACTTATAGTGTCCAGCGTATGGTACCAAGACTATGTGAGGCATACGGGATTTACTGCTCCGGCATCTTTCCTCAATGCTGTTATAGTTGATACTGATATGTAATGTTTTAAATCTACTCACTTATTGCTAAAATACATGATTTTTAATTCTGGAACACATGTTTTCTTACTTCTAATAATAATAATAATAATTTATTTGCATAAAACACGGTATACAGAGATGTTATATATCTAAGACAATAGTTCTTAAATGTTTAGCCGGACATATTCAGCATGCAAACACAAATTAGAATTTTTTGTCAATAAATTCCTTAATACTATAGAAATTGTGTTCAGTTAACCAGTTCTGTAACTTTATTTTAAATAAATTTGTGTTCAATACTTTAATTTTATTCGGTACTTTATTATAAATTCTTACACAGACATTCTTTTAATAATAGAAGCCTAAGTGTGTTATATCATCGTCTAATTTTATCTTATTCCAGCTTTATTTTACTAATATAAGTAGTTTGTAGTATATTCTCATTTATAAAACTTAGTGAGATTACTGCTTCCCAAACGTGAATAAGGACAGGCGCCATGGTAGACGTTTTTCTGCATCAAAATGTCTTCTTAATGATATATTAATGATGACTATTGGAGTGAGTAGCACGTTCCATACATTTTTGCCCGGAATGGGCATGGCCTTTGCAGCATAAACGGCTGTATCTTTTGATTGCGTTGGCTTAGCAGATTGATTTTTTCACAGCTTTAATGGACAGTAGATTTGACTATTTGATATAAATTTCAGTTTGATACCTTCACGCATTTCTGAGAAAAAGGGTCTTGACAGACGGACGGACAACAAAGTGATCCTATAAGGGTTCCGTTTTTTCATTTCAAGGTACGTAACCCTAAAAAGCAAATAATATTCATGAACAACAATTCTCCATCTAAAACAAAGCAACGCAATAGAATAAAATTGCTTTGTTATTTAGAGTAAAAGCATTTTGCTCTAGTTTTTCACGAACAAAGGCCTGCTACTGTAACAGACTTGCTAATTACTAAGTGACTGGTTAAACAGGTTACATTACTTTGCTCCGGTCAATTCGATTTAATAGATTCTTTTGCGGCTATTCCCCTTGCTGCGTTTTTATAAAAACTGTAAAAAGATTTTGTTCAGTTTAAACAACGTAAACGTTTTTTTATTTTTAGTTTTTAAGATTCTGTAGTGTTGGATTTTTACATACGATGTAACGGGGACGGTATAAGCGTTTGGTGTGAGAGGATGTTTATTTGTGAAAATCCATCCATTTTTGAAGAGGGGAAATTCCAGCCGTCCAGTTATATCTGATTAAAATTACACATGATTACTTCATTGAGTTATTAAAACAGCTTAGGCAGATTTTCTGAACTGGCATTTGATTTTTATTGTTGAAGATTCCAATTTTATTTATGAAATAATATAAAATTATATCTATTATACCTACTGTTACTTCATTTTTATTTCATCTGCTATTCGGATTTTGAACACTAATCAGTCCCAAAGTCATTTTATGGCTTAAAATAGAAGTTAAAGTATGAAATTGCCGTTTTATTGTAATAGGTACTTTGAATTGACATATAATGTTCATGGTTTGAGGTTTTTGAATGAAACTTTTTTCACATGGTTTCTATGATGTTTTTCTTTTAAAAATGTGAAACATTTGAATATCGACTTTCAATTATTGTTGTTGTTATTCAACTTAGACAGGATAGATGGATGCTGTGAAAATTCGAGTTATTTTTGAATACGAGTTCCGACGCGGAAGGAACGCGGCAGAAACAGCTTGCAATATCAATGTTGCGTTTGGAGAGGGGCCTGCTAATGAACGCACCGTGCGACATTGGTTTAATGATGGAAATTTCCAGACAATTTTAATCATGTCGTCTACAGACTTAAGTTTTATTCGATGTAGTATTTTGAATACACTTTCGTGTAAAGGATGGTTTATGATATCGCCAGTTTAAGGTAATTTTATTTTATTAGTAAGTAACCAATTTTGCTTAGACAAAATCTTGTTCCGACTAAATGGCTAGTAGCGACTTTCTTTTTGTTACGAGGTGGAAAATCCCTTCTGATTCTCCGGCACTATAGGTAACTACATACATACATAGACTCACGCCTATTTCCCTGAAGGGGTAGGCAGAGGCATATTAAACGCCCACTTTTCGCCAGTGTTTTGATCCCACGTAATAGGTGGCGAGCCCATTGCCGCTTATCGGGATAATTTTTTGCCAGAGCCTCGTCCGTTGATCGGCAGGTGCACCACTTGCAGGTGAGGTTGGCTTGGGACCCTAAGTTCTTGGTGGGAACCCTATGCACCCCTATAGGTAACTAGATCCGGAGTATGTGGTGTTACCGATAAAAATCACCCCAACTACCGACCAAAGAAGCCCTATGGGGCGAAAATAGTGTAAAGAGCTTTCCAGTCTTCCTCATCGTGCTATGTCTGACACGACCCAATCCCAGAGAAGGTTCTACTTCTACCGTTACTGGCTCTATTCTTTACGCGACTACTTGTTACTTTAGTAGTACCTACAAAATGTTAATGCCGCCTTGCTATATAGTAATTTACCGTTACTCTATCGCCCGTCTGTTGCCATCGTTTTAGCTTTGAAATTCTTGAGTCATTCTAGAAAATATATTTGTTAATGACTTAAACCTTGAATATCACTCACATGTCTTACTGAAAAGGTAGGAGAGGCTAGAATTATTACTAAATATGTTAAAATAGAAAGATTATTGCGAACGAAATTGTTTCATGACATGTAACAACCACTTTAGTTGGTTGACCGCTAAAAAGCTAGCCTTTGAATTTGGAATTGTGACAACTTTATTAGAATAGTAATTTATTATTACAAACCATTGTTATAAATATTTTTAGTTGAAGTAGCAAGCCATAGCCTAGTGGACATACCAACAGACTGCCATGCAGAGTCAGACAGGCAGTCACTCAGTGGAAAAGCTAATATACATCCAAATCCTGTTAGACTAGTAAGCGGACCCCAGGTTGAAACTGGGATAACGCTAGGAGGATGACGTTGATGATCTTTGGTAGAAGTAAAAACTTAAAAAAATAACTAAAAACCAAATTCGTTTATTCGTAATAAAGGTTTTGGTCTTTTTCTATTGGTAAAAAGAAAACTGCCGCACTAAGAAGACATCCTGTTCGCGGGGTACTTTACATACGTATAACAAACGGAGACAAATAACAGCCAGACGAGGCATACAGTTATTATTCCAAAGCCAAGATAATGCGATAATTATCTCATTATTTTATGTAGTTAAAAAAAATCACCAATCATCAGCCTTCAACAGTCCACTGCTGGACTAAGCCTCTCCTTTAAAAGGAGGAAAAAAAATATCGTAAATAAATATTTTGTTGATTGGTTTGCTGACTACGGCTCAGTTATGAAGCCTGTAAACATTATTATAAATGGTTCTACCAACCCTTAGTTAATATTCATGCAAAAGAACTGCGACTGCACAAAGGAATCATTTTCTCGGTACATGCCAATAGCGTGTCCAATTTTGATAGATTCTATGAAACTACCAAATAACAGTATCTAACTGAGTTATTGCGTGTGCAATGACTATAACTTAGAATATAAACGACACAAGTTTGAATTTTACTGTAAAATTGTCGCCAGATAGTGCCAAAGCTATTTGGCGTCAGTTATTTTCACTTCACTATAATTTAACACATAGCGCTCGTGTTTAATTCATTGCCAACATTCACAAAATTAAACAGTAAGTGACTCTAAACGACTTCTGTAACTTCTAATGAATTTTGGAATACAATATTGCCTTTTAAGTTATCACGATGTTATGTAATAGTGACGTGCCTAATGCCTTTTTATTATTATTGATGTTTGAAATAGGTAATTATTTTGAGGGTAATATAAAAGCAATATAGAGGTTGGTACCTGCGACCACAAATAAATCGAAATTGCTTCGGTGGGCAGGTTTACTGGCGAATGACGGTGGATTCTGTCGCGTGACTGGAATTTTTGAACGCCTTAGACGGCTGGTTGTGAACTTCACTGGATTTGAAATGTGATTTATGTCGTTTGCATTTCCGATGAAATTGCAAACGTTCTGTTTGTCAGTGGCCATTGACGTCTGTATTAGACTGTTTTTATTATTTTATTGCAATTTATATAATATACATTTGCTTAGCTGCAAATTCCGTTGGTTTTTAGGGTTTCGTACCTCGAAATGAAAAAACGGAACCCTTATAGGGTCACTTTGTTGTCCGTCCGTCTGTCAAGACCCTTTTTCTCGGAAACACGTGGAGGTATCAAACTGAAATTTATATCAAATAGTCAAATCTGCTGTTCCTTGAAGCTGTGAAAAAATTAAACTTCTAAGCCAAAGCAATCGAAAGATACAGCCGTTTATGCTGCAATTTGCCGCAAATTTTTGAAACGAAGCAATGTCTTATAGCACAGATAAAGGAAAAATTGCGAAAACGGTAAATTTTTAGTTACATCATAATATTATCATAAAAATATTTTTGATAAATTTAAATTTATTACCATTTTCTCATGAACGCGTAGAGGTATTAAATTGAAATTCATATCAAATGCTCAGGTCAAAACTAAAGGATACTTCCAGTCTATCTAGAATCTTGAAATTTGGCATAAAGCAACTTTTTATAGCACATAGCAAAAATTTCGAAAACCTAAAATTTTTTGTTACATCACATATTTTTGAAATAATTATTTATACCTACAAATTTGTACGGAACCCTCGGTGCGCGAGTCCGACTCGCACTTGACCGATTTATTTTTCAGTTCAATCAATATAAACCAATTCAAATTTGATATCATGCTTACAGCTGCTAAAGTTTGTGCATTTAAGATATAAAAAAAGAGAAATCGTAATTTTATACAAATCCATGTGTGTGGTCATTATTATTAAATTGAAAAGTGGTTAAAAACTTTATTGGATTACCTTTTGCAGCTACACTAGTTTTATTCCTTCTTCAAATAACCATACAATAGAAAGCATGACTGGGTCAATAACACGGAACTTAAGAAAGCAAACATTCTATAATTCTAGTTCGTGTCACGAGAACATAGACTTTTTGTTAACAATTAATTTCTACTCAGTGACTTAGCGACAGTTCCGTCAAAAACAAATAATGCCAAATCCAATGAGCGCACTGGTACATAGATATGTGCCATTGGTAAGTAATACGTCAATTGATCGCGTTATACGCCAACATTTTGCGTTAATTGATTGAGATGTTACATTCTTCGGCTTAGCGGGCTTTTATCCTGTAACGTAATACTTTACGTATTGCGTTATAATATCTCGCAGGCGCTTAACGTAGTAGGTGGAGCCTAGCCCGAGCAGCGTTTCGCTAGCACTTATTACCTTATGTGGTCATATACAGAGCCACAGGCCGTCTGTGACTCATTGGTCTATGACTATATAAGAGGGGTGCGCGATCTGAATCGGTCACTTTCCCTACACACCGCCTTGCTGATATTTGTAGTGACAACCAAGTACTATTCTACTTCTCTATCTATGTAGATCTAATTGAATCAGGAAAATTGAAGTTTCTCCCAACTTATAAGCTGTCTCAAGACCATTTGGAAAAATTATTTAGTTCAGTGCGCTCTCGAGAGGGATTCAATAATAATCCCACTGCTCGACAATTCACAGCAGCCTATAAACGACTTATGTGCCATGTGGAAGTGCAAATCAGCGACAAAGCCAATTGTTTGCCTTTAGAGAAAATGTGTATTCTTAACGCACAAAGATCACGTACCATAGACATGGTTAATACTACAACCGGGTTTAGTGCAATTATAGCATCACACGACGATGTCGCTGTTTGCAAAGTTCAGTTAATCGATGAAGATTCTGACTTCGTGACATTTATGCCATGGGTGCCTGAAGGAATGGATAATATAATCAAGCCCATTGTTGAATATATTTGTGGATATGTGGTTAAAAAAATTGTAAAGAAAATTACATGTGAGCCCTGTGAGTGTACTTTACGGTGATATTAAAATAGGTTCACTTATATAATATACAAAGGATGTAGGTGGTCTTATTTATCCTTCCCAAGATGTTTATGACAAAGGTGTCCAATCTGAACGAGTGTTCCGTAGATGTAAGAAAGGAAAAAATATTACCGAATTTATGTCTAAAACTTTGGTAAATTATTGCCTTTTGTCTTGCAAAAACCATTTCAAGGTTCTTAACAATCTTATGTATGACTCACCAGCATTATTTAATCACAAATACTTGCTAATAAAAGCAATAGTTGCAATTTATTTAACAATTAGAATAAAATATGAAGCAAAACTGCAGAATACTTCCAAGGAAAGTTTGCGACATTTTTATTATAAATTAGTTTTATTTGGTGGAAACAAAATAAATACAGTTTCTATCTGTAGTTTAATTATTATCTGCTCTCAGCTATTGACACTACTTCTATCATACTTTAAATCGGGCAATATGACACCGCGCCCATATTACTTGATACTTGATACTTGATGGCACGGGCTGTTTCCGCAACTCCACGTCTTGGCGTGTATTTTGCGTGCGGGTGGGAATGGTGTCGTCATTCGAGCCACCCCAGCTCTTCGAGGAAAGCCAGCAGACTCTTGATGTGGCGCACGGCCTCCCTCAGGGTGCTGTATTTGGTCAGGTACTGCTGCCTGTACTGTGCGACCTCAGGGCAGTCGAGGAGCAGGTGGGCTGCCGTCTCGTCTGCTGCCATACAGGCCCTGCACAGCGGGCTGTCGGTGATACCTATAGTAAATAGGTGTTTATTAAAGAATCCGTGTCCTGTGTAGGCGGCCGTGGCTGTCCGTAGTTGTTGTTTGGACAGCCGGAGGATTTGTTTGGCTATCTTACCGTCTACTGCGGGAAGAGCCTCCTTGGCCTGCCTACATGTTTCAATACCAATCCAGGACTGGTTGTGTTTGGTCCTGGTCCTATTTCTTACCAGGTTGCGATAAAAACCAGAAGGGAGGGGAATAATGGGCTCGGGTCCCACCACCTCTAAAGTGGCCCCACTTCTGGCAAGTACGTCGGCTGCGTCATTCCCTCTTGAGCCACTGTGGCCCTTGATCCATTGCAGTGTTAATTTGTTTAGTTTACCTACCTCTGTTAGTTTCTGGTGGCCTTCAAGCGTGAGTGCCGAGGTGATAGTATGGCTTTTGAGGGCTGAGAGGACAGCCTTACTATCTGAGAGGATCCTAATGGATCGTTCCCTTACCTCACGTGCCATGATTGCTGTGGCAGCTAGAATTATGCCAAAACATTCGGCCTGGTAGACCGTGTTGTAGGCTCCCAGCGGTGCTGCGATGTTGATGTTTAGGTCCTCGGAGAATACTCCTGAACCCGTACCTGTATCTGTTTTAGACCCATCTGTGAAGATCGTGAGCTCGTTGTGGTTAACTGCTCCTTCGTGTAGGATTCTCTACACTCCTCGTACAGTTGGATTTCGTATTTCTTATCGAAAACAAATTGTTTCGGTATACGGTCGCCAATGGCTTGTGTGATAGGAACTTCTTTAAAGAGTGTATTTAAGTTGTTAGTGTGCGGTGTTTTAGTGTCTTTCCAGAGCTTCAGAGCTCTTAGCCGGACTGCCGACATCGTTGCTTCCTGTTGTATGAACAGGTGCAATGGAGGCAGGTCCAGCAACACTTCAAGTGCCGCTGTTGGCGTTGTTTTCATACAGCCCGTGGCCGCTAGGCATGCAAGTCTTTGAAGCTTTTGAAGCTTGTTGGCGGCCGTTATTAGGTTGGTCCGGGGCCACCACACTACTGCGCCGTAGCTTACCATCGGACGTATTATTGTCTTATAGAGCCATAAGACAATTTTTGGGGATAGGCCCCAGCGTTTACCTATCATCTTCTTGCACTGCCAGAAGATGATGCTGGCTTTATTGAGCTTATTTTCCATGTGGCTGTTCCATGTCAATTTGCTGTCGAGAGTGACGCCCAGGTACTTGACCTCGGTAGACAGCTTAAGCTCTGTATCAAATAACCTGGGCAATCGGTAAGTACCCAGCGCGCGTTTGTGTGTGAACATAACTAGTTCGGTCTTGGTCGGGTTTACAGATAATTCGTACTCATTACACCACCACTCTACTATGCGAAGGGGTTGTTGGGTTAGGTCGTACACTGTACTGGTTACCTTACCTGAGGTGAGGTTGGTTAGATCATCTGCATAACCTATTGTATAGAAGTATCTCGCGTTGAGTTTGTCTATGAGTTCATTGATGACTAAGTTCCACAATAGCGGGGAGAGTACACCTCCCTGCGGGCCCCCTTTAGTTATCAAGGCTGTCTGAGTGTCGCCTTTCAGGCGCACTACCCTTTTGCTGAGCATGTTTTGGATCCACTGTATGAGCATCTGGTCCACACCATGCCTGGCTAGGGCGTGGCTTATGCTGGAAAAGTTTGTCTTGTCGAAGGCTCCTTCTATGTCGATGAAGGTGTCCAGGCAGATGCTTTTTTGTTGTTTAGCAGCTTCTATCTGGTTCACGACCTGATGTAAGGCCGATTCCGTCGATTTCCCTGAGCTGTATGCATGTTGGTTGGCATGTAAGGTTAGGTGCTTAAGAGCCCCACTTCTTAGTTCCCTCTCGCAAAGCCTTTCCAAGGCTTTAAGCATGAAGGAGGTGAGGCTTATTGGTCTAAAGGACTTTGCATGGGTATAGTCTGTTTTGCCTGGTTTTGGTATGAAGATTAGTTTGACTTCCCTCCACCTCTGCGGTACATATTTGAGGGCCAGGCTAGCCCTCATAATTGCCAGGAGTCTTTTAAGGACAGGTTCTCCTCCCCTTGTAATAACCCTGGGAAGTTGCCATCCAGTCCGGCTGCTTTGAAGGGGTGGAAGCTATCGATGGCCCATCGGAGTTTTTCTTCTGTGACCACGTTGTTTGCGTGTCTCCATTCGTGTTCGGTCGCCACTGTTGGTGTATCGTGCCACGTTATTACCGGGGTGAGGATGCAGCCTGGGAAGTGTGTTTCGAGTAGGACGCGTCTTGTCTCCTCCTCCGATGTGGTGTATTTGTTATCCGGTTTACGGAGAGTACCAGGTGCAACCGTTGGTTGCTGGGCCAGTAGTTTCCTTACCCGGTTTGCTTGTTGGCAAGATTCAATGCTCCCACAGAATTTTCTCCATCCCATGGTGCGTCTGAATTTGAGGCATTTCCTGTGGTCTGATTTGGCCGCTTTATAAGCGTCCGAATCTGCGTCCGCGCTTGTGTTCATTGCCCTATTTAGAGAGTTTCTTACCTTCTTGCGCTTACGTTCAAGTTCAGCGCCCACCAGGGTTGTTTCCCCGGGGTTGAAGGCGGAGTGGTTTCCGGGCAAGCTGCATAATAGCTGTCTAGCATCGACTGCGTCAGTATACATACCTGATCGTCGATCTGTACAGTGTCATCCAGTACCGGCGGCGTGCCCGTAAGGGTAAGTTTCTCTTTAAGTAGTAGGACATACTTTGCTTTGTCAGTGTTGTGTGGTTTCCTGCGGGGCTGTGTGGGTTGTATATCGACTTTTATGGAGAAGCTGATCCATCTGTGGTCTGAGCATGATGCCTCTTTCGAGACGTGCCATCCCTTGATGCGTTCAGCCGCTCCTTCTGTTGCGAGAGTTAAGTCGATAATTGTCTGACTACGTTTAGTGACGAAGGTGGGCTCCGTACCTGTGTTTAATAGGGTAAGATTAGTGGTGAATAAGTATTCAACCAATGACATACCTCTGTTATTATTGCAGTCCATGCCCCACATTTGGTGGTGGGCATTGGAGTCCGTTCCTATTACGACCTCCGTATTGGTTCTCTCGCACTGGTTAACCAGACGCGTGAGGTCGAACGGAGGCGGGTCTTCGGCCTCGGGCATGTAGACCGATGCGAAAACGACCGCTATACTCCTTGGCTGCTGTATTATTTCGATTTGTATTGCTGTGATGTCTCTGGAACAGAACTCCATTAAAGCTTGGGCTCTGATGTTTTTAGTTGTAAGTATGCAGGTTCTTGGATGTGTGCGGTCAGTAGAAGAGTAAATCTTACCTCCCAGGCTGGAGAGGCCTCTAATGAGGCCACCCCTTATCCAAGGTTCCTGGATGAGCACGATGGCTGAATGTTGGACCTCCATCCATTTGCGCAGTTGCGCAGTGGCCGTTTGGCTATGATGGAGGTTGATTTGTAGGCAGCTGACGTCACTAGGCAGAGGGTTCATCTGTGGGTAATGTCCCCTCCTCCCCGACCTTCAGCTGCGTTAGGCCAGCCAGAATATCGCCAGCCTCCACCCCGTCGTCCCGCCGCACCGGATTCAGGAGCAGGCTCTCATCTTCCGAGTTACCCTCGGCTGACGGACCAGCCCCCGAGCCAGACGCGGCCGGCTCTGACGGGCCGGATTCCGCGGAGCACCCTGACTGGGTGTTTGAGGCTTGCTGTGTGGAGTTGTCGCATCCCGGAGGATGGTCGACATACTTGCCTGTAGAGTCCCGGAACCGGACGTAGACTGCACCCAGCCCCAACGCGAGGCGGCGCTCGTTCTGCACCAGGACCGGGACTTGTTCCTCCGGGACGCCCACGACCAGGAACCACCCACCTGACTGTCTCTCCGAGTGCAGCAGAGACCATTTGTCGACCACCAACCAGGGGTTCTGGAACTCCAGAGCCCGACCTACGTCGCGCACGTCGTCCCAGACTCCCTGTTCGTTCGGAACGACAATGCCGCACCGCACTCTCTTCGGGGCCTCTTCCTGGCCCCTGACCTCCAGTTCGAAGCCCAGTGGTGGGACCAGGAGAGAGACCGCCTCCGTCAGCCATGTACGCGTTGCCTCGTCGGTGCACCAGAGTTTGAGGACCCCGTCCGCGTACATGGGTTTCCCGGTGAACGCAGGGGCGGGGCGTTTTGGGGTTTTAGTCTACCAGGCGTCACTATTGATCTTCTTATGAATCTCCGTGAGTATCCGGTCCACGAACTCCTTCGGCAAGTTCCCTGTGCGCTTGCATGTTACTGCAACGCCCAGAGATGCCTTGGAGACCTGTGCATAGGACTTACCCTGTATCGTGGAGGAGTCGAGGCGGGGCTTCTTGTGCTCCCCTCGAGGCGAGCTGGTCTTGTTGAGAGCACGTTTGGCCTCACCTCTTTCCTTGTTTACGGCAGTTTTACCTGCCGTGTTTCCTGGTGGTGCTGGGGCTGGATGCCGTCCAGGCTGACCAGCCCGCCGCTTGGCGGCAGGCGGCTTCCCCGTACTGCCTCCGGCCTTCGTACACCCCCTACTGCTGAGCGCAGGCTGCGCGCTGGTCACATTACTGGGACCTGCGATAGCGGCCTGCTCCGCTGTTTTTGTAGAGGCAGCACCGGCTGCGGCAGCGGTTTGTGCCGCCTTCCGCCTTATTGCCAGGCGCTGTCTCTTGTTTTTGTTTGCCCTCTTCTTCTTCGCAGAGCTGGTAGCAGCGGGGCCACTCGGTTGTGTGGTGGGCGGGTGTTGGGCAGGATTGGTGGTCTTGCCCTTACCCTTACCCTTGTGGTGGCTTACCACTTGCCAGCCTGCGAAGGAGGAGTCGTCTGCCCGCTTGATTTCAAACGGGCTGACGATTGTAAGGACGGGACCAGTACTAGCGTTAGCCAGCGCTGAAGTCTCGTCCTTGGGGGATGGTTTAACACCTGCAGCCGAGGCCACGGCGTCAACCATCTGTTTGGTTTTGGTTGATGCGGCGGGAACAGCTTTCGCTGCCACCGTCGCAGTTGGGGTAATAACTGGAATTTCGGTATCCATACAAGTTTACTAAGACTTCATCCCTCTGGCTTCCCACCCTCCATGGAGCCCGCATCAGGGAACGCGGGGCTGGTTTACAGCACGACTTCGGGCGCCCGCTTGGGTCAACGGCCTGAGCCGAGTTACCAACTCTAGCCGTCATCCCTCGCTTGCGCCCTCCGTATAGCCTTCACCAACCTCATCAACAGCCGAAATAAATTCCGACTGCTGATGTGGACCCTACGTCCCTAGCCTGTGGCCCTCTGACGGGACACGATGGCCATTTCCCCCGCTGCGGCTCACAGCGGGGGCTACCGTTTAGCGTGAAATCAGGACCAAAGAGGGCGTGTTGCCTCACGATCACATTACCGCCAGCGGAGCGGCTCAAACCCCCAGGACTCCGTCATCCCCGCGTACGGCGCTCGACTGCGCAGGTCCTAGCGCAGGTGGTCAGCTACTCTTACCCGTGACTTTTTACTACGAGCCCACACCCTCCCGACCACGAAGGGGCGTGATGAAGAGATGTGGATGTGTGCGCGCATGTGTGTACGTGTGTGTATGTGCGTGTGTAATGTGCCTGTTGTTTGTGTTTCGGCTGGAGGTTTTGGTTGCATCCATTTCTGAAGGAACTGGACCAAGAACGGGCGGCAACCTCGAGAAGAATAGTCCACCAGCCTTGCCTAAGGGATCATCGCGACCTGCGCTACCCCTGAGACCATTCGCCACTCCCTGCACCGGACTCAGGTGTAGGGAGTAGAAGTCAGTGCAGTTCAGTGGTGTTAAATATGAGTTGACCTGCACGGGCTTCCGCCCACCCATATTATCGATAATCATAGTTTAGGCAAGCCATGCCCAACACTATTTGTCTTGCATACAAGCTCATCACACGCACACTAGTGTTTTCTTGTTTCGGTCTCACTTTACTGACTCCATTGACAATCTAACGTTAGTATGTAATAAATCTATGCTTTTATTAGAGGATAAAAAATATTTTTAGGTGTCACGAAAGGTTTACTAATGTTTGCCATAATTTAAAATGCCATAATTACATATGCTATACTGGTATTTGCCATAATTTCATTAGAAATAACGCTTCAGTTGTCATAATCGTGAAATGACATAAAATGACTTTCACTAATTCCATTGGTCATAATCGATCAAGTGTCATAATAATTTAAATCCATAAATGTATTTGCTATAATTTTCGTTTTCAATAATCTAAGAAGAAAATAGATAATAAACTGAAGTTGAACAACTTCAGTTTATTAAACTAGTGTGAAGAATGTGGACTAAGTTGACGGAGCCCTGCTTGGCAGGGCTCCTATTTTTGGGTTAAGGGTCGGAAGAGAACCCTAATCTAACCTAACCAATCCGAGTTGGATTGAACTGAGTCGGGGTGGTAACAATAATTAATTCAACTTCAGTTTATTATACTAGTGTGAAGAATGAGGACTAAGTTGACGGAGCCCTTTTTTTTTGTTCACTACGGTGGGAAACTCTCCTTATGAGTCATCTCAACTCCGCCAACCCAGCCATTAAAACGGCTAGGCTTGGGACTGGCAAAGGAGGTATGTGGAGGCTCTCCCCTAAAGGCGTTCGGGGCATAACTACCCACTAAAACCCACCGCGGTGTCCCTACGGGTCCCGTATGTTGGCGGGGTCACGCGATTCGCGATTAGCATACTTTCTCGCGACCCCGCCCGGGATTGGCCCGCCGTTTGTGTTGGCGGGCCCCGTCTACATATGATCTCGCAATCATCCATCAAACTTCTTGCATCCATCAAACTTCTCTCATCCATCACCTCACAAAGCTACTTGGGAGGCGGCGAGGACACGCGCGGCCTCCCGCCTTTTGGCGGACAGGGAGCAGCCCCAGCGCTCACCGTCCGCAGGCACTAAATTTAGGGTGGTCGGAGGTCGTCTCTTGTTCGACGTCCCCTACGACGCCCGGACCTACGGTTGGGGCGAGGGCGATGTATTTCCCTCTCCCGCTCCGCCGCCTCCTTGCTCAGCATGACTGCTTCGCAGAAGGAGGCGACGGCGTTCCAGGACCTCTCACTCCGGACCATAGACAGAACTACGGCCGGGAGCGAGAGGACAACCGCATTCAGAGCCGCGACCAGATCACGGCGCTGCGATGCCCAGGCTGGGTATTCCGCCAAAGTATGCAACGCCGTGTCTTCGACAGGGTCGCGGCTACTGCCACAATGGTGGCATCCGGGCGTTTCCTCCCGGCCTATCCTACACAAATACCGGCCAAAACAACCATGGCCGGTAAGGATTTGAGTCAACCGGAAGGTGAGGACGCCGTGACGTCTCTCAAAAGAGAACCCTAACCTAACCTATCCAAGTCGGATTGCACTGAGTCGGGGTGTTAACGATAATTAATTTCGACCTAACAATATTATGTATTATTTTCATAATTATATCAAATTTTGATTATGTCAAGAGTCGATTATGAGATGTGTTACTTATGGAAACTAATTATTATGATATATGTTGTTATAGAAAGTCATTTTATGGCAAATAAAAGTTATCACTGTTGAGTTGTTAAGGCAAACGTTATTAGTATAAATGATAATAGTGCAAGTAAATATTATGATCGGGGATGATTATGGTAAACAATATTAGTGCAAATGAATTTATGGAAAACGAGTGACTACCGTCACGAAAAGGTTAGTTTCAAGTTAAATGCAAGTTTATGGGATCGCAACGCTCATCCTGCGGCCGACATCTCAGAAAAGCGGGTGCAGAATTGCAGATGGCAAACTATTAGTCGCAAAGAAGATTATTTACACCTAATGAAAATAAATAGCGTCTTCTGATGAAGGTTAATGTTATTTAATAATGTTATTTTACCGTAACCTTTTAATGGATTTTTTAAAGTTAATTCTGACGTTTTCATTTATACACAACGTAAAATCTCCATGCCTAGAAATTTTAATGCGATGTACTAGCTAGTTGTCTGTAATAATATTAGTGTGTGGTCAATTTCTTAATATTTTAGGATAGCTTAGCGATTTTAGCAAATAATTTATTGCCTATGATTAAAAAAATAAAGTCAAAAATAGAGTACCATGTTTGTACTCTATCATTGACATGCATACATGGTACTCTGTTATTGACATGTATTTACAGAATAACTAAACTTGAATTTACGTGTAAAAACACAAAAAGATCAGAAAATTCAGGAAAATTCTTCCGGAAAATACAATAAGAATAATAATAAACAAATACACTCAAACACAAAATAAAATGTGTGTATTTTCGTAAATATATATTTTTTGAATATTCAGAAAGTCAAAGATTATAACATAATATTAAAAATATAAATTATAATACATAGTAGCATAAATGAGCATTGAAAAAAGAATTACCGTAAAAATTTGCAACATGCAACAAAGTCACAAACAGCCAAATCTGCAAAATCAAGCTAAGTATGCCAAATTGTCTCTGAACCATGCCTATACTTGGGGCAACAAAAACATCCGCGAAAATATCTCGAATTTCTACGTCATGTAGATCTTTGACACCGGGTGTCAAAGATCTTCATGACAACCGGGACCGACGGCTTAATATGCTCTCCGAGGCACGGGACAAGCGAAAATTGTGTGTTGTGTGCTTGAGTGTGGGGTGAGGCAGGGCGGGCTGTCCTCCCCCCCCCGTGGGATCTCCACCTTGTCGTGGTCGGGGGGCTCAGTAACCGTGGATTAGTCACCCGCGGTGAAGCTAAGAGGGATCCAGGAGGGGACGCTCCGCGTGGGCTTGGAGGGGCCTGCTCAGGATGCGTCCAACGGTGCGGGTGCGGGGGACGGTTCTGTCTGTCCCTCGCAGTCGGGTGCGGTCGCGGGAGGAGAGGCGTGTCGGTGTTGCGTTGCCGCGCGCCCTATCTCCCGTGACCAAATGGGGGCGCACCATCGTTGCGTCGCGGTGGGGCCGCAGAGGAAGAGGAGATGCGGTGTTGCGGCCGCTGAGTGCTTTGGCGGCGGAGCCTTCATCCGCCGCCAAGGGGGTTTTGTTCGGGGCCCGTCTGACCATCTGGCGGGCCAATACCCGTCGGGGGGTTGCGACGTATGCTTGTGCGAAACCCGACCCTCCGACACATGGGACCAAGAGGCACACGGGTTGGTTTTTAGTCTGTAAGAGTCTGACAGTCCCCTTCGCCCATCCCCCAGGGCGGAAGGACTCCATGAGGATTTTCCAACCCGACACCAATAAAAAAAAAAGGCAATAAATAATTTGCTAAAAATAGCTAAGCTATCCTAAAATATTAAGAAATTGACCACACACTAATATTATTACAGACAACTAGCTAGTACATCGCATTAAAATTTCTAGGCATGGAGATTTTACGTTGTGTATAAATGAAAACGTCGGAATTAACTTTAAAAAATCCATTAAAAGGTTACGGTAAAATAACATTATTAAATAACATTAACCTTCATCAGAAGACGCTATTTATTTTCATTAGGTGTAAATAATCTTCTTTGCGACTAATAGTTTGCCATCTGCAATTCTGCACCCGCTTTTCTGAGATGTCGGCCGCAGGATGAGCGTTGCGATCCCATAAACTTGCATTTAACTTGAAACTAACCTTTTCGTGACACCTAAAAATATTTTTTATCCTCTGATAAAAGCATAGATTTATTACATACTAACGTTAGATTGGCAATAGAGTCAGTAAAGTGAGACCAAAACAAGAAAACACTAGTGTGCGTGTGATGAGCTTGTATGCAAGACAAATAGTGTTGGGCATGGCTTGCCTAAACTATGATTATCGATAATATGGGCGCGGTGTCATATTGCCCGATTTAAAGCATGATAGAAGTAGTGTCAATAGCTGAGAGGAGATAATAATTAAACTACAGATAAAAACTGTATTTATTTTGTTTCCACCAAATAAAACTAATTTATAATAAAAATGTCGCAAACTTTCCTTGGAAGTATTCTGCAGTTTTGCTTCATATTTTATTCTAATTGTTAAATAAATCGCAACTATTGCTTTTATTAGCAAGTATTTGTGATTAAATAATGCTGGTGAGTCATACATAAGATTGTTAAGAAATTTGAAATGGTTTTTGCAAGACAAAAGACAATAATTTACCAAAGTTTTAGACATAAATTCGGTAATATTTTTTCCTTTCTTACATCTACGGAACACTCGTTCAGATTGGACACCTTTGTCATAAATATCTTGGGAAGGATAAATAAGGCCACCTACATCCTTTGTATATTATATAAGTGAACCTATTTTAATATCACCGTAAAGTACACTCACAGGACTCACATGTAATTTTCTTTACAATTTTTTTAACCACATATCCACAAATATATTTAACAATGGGCTTGATTATATTACCCATTCCTTCAGGCACCCACGGCATAAATGTCACGAAGTCAGAATCTTCATCGATTAACTGAACTTTGCAAACAGCAACATCGTCGTGTGATGCTATTATTTCACTAAACCCGGTTGTAGTATTAATCATGTCTATGGTACGTGATCTTTGTGCGTTAAGAATACAAATTTTCTCTAAAGGCAAACAATTGGCTTTGTCGCTGATTTGCACTTCCACATGGCACATGAGTCGTTTATACGCTGCTGTGAATTGTCGAGCAGTGGGATTATTATTGAATCCCTCTCGAGAGCGCACTGAACTAAATAATTTTTCCAAATGGTCTTGTGACAGCTTGTAAGTTGGGAGAAACTTCAATTTTCCTGATTCAATTAGATCTACATAGAGCCATTTCAATGCTTTTGAATTTGTAAAAAAAAACGATAATTCCAAGTTTTCTTCTGCTTTCTATCAAAACCTGCCCATTGTATTTAAAAATTTTGATAAATTCGGGTACTTTGTCACATTCAGATAAAATTTTATGATTTTTTTGTATTCAATGGCATCTTAAAATCGTAGGTGTGTAAATTTTTTGAGTTGAAGATGACGAAAATGTTATTAATATTTTTTATACTCCACTGTTGGTTGGCAATTTGCAAATAAGGGTAATTTTAATTCCTCGTTACAGAATTCTAAACTTCTTGCTACAGAGTTGCTCAACAGTTGGGCAGCCAAAACGAAAATTCATTTTGTGATTTAAAAAAATGTATATATTTAGCTGTTATTTTGTTAGCTAAATGCAAATAAATATCATTTTGAAGCTTGTACAGACTGTCGACAAACTCGTAATTAATAGTTTCGTTGTTATAAGAAAAATATTTATATTCTGCAAAGCTGTTTCTTATTAATTTCAACAAATGACACGCATCTAATATCAAATTATATTTTCTTTCTTTATACATAAAAAACGGCTTGAATTGAGCATTACTCAGATTAGCCCCTAAAATTTTAGCCATATTTATATTCGATGCTATACCATCATGTAGCTGCAAAAGGTAATCCTATAAAGTTTTTAACCACTTTTCAATTTAATAATAATGACCACACACATAGATTTGTATAAAATTACGATTTCTCTTTTTCTATATCTTAAATGCACAAACTTTAGCAGCTGTAAGCATGATATCAAATTTGAATTGGTTTATATTGATTGAACTGAAAAATAAACCGGTCAAGTGCGAGTCGGACTCGCGCACCGAGGGTTCCGTACAAATCTGTAGGTATAAATAATTATTTAAAAAATATGTGATGTAACAAAAAATTTAAGGTTTTCGAAATTTTTGCTATGTGCTATAAAAAGTTGCTTTATGCCAAATTTCAAGATTCTAGATAGACTGGAAGTATCCTTTAGTTTTGACTTGAGCATTTGATATGAATTTCAATTTAATACCTCTACGCGTTCATGAGAAAATGGTAATAAATTTAAATTTATCAAAAATATTTTTATGATAATATTATGATGTAACTAAAAATTAACCGTTTTCGCAATTTTTCCTTTATCTGTGCTATAAGACATTGCTTCGTACCAAATTTCAAGATTTTGAGTTTACGGGAAGTACCCTGTAGGTTTTGATTTCCTTGCGAGTTTCAAAAATTTGCGGCAAATTGCAGCATAAACGGCTGTATCTTTCGATTGCGTTGGCTTAGAAGTTTAATTTTTTCACAGCTTCAAGGAACAACAGATTTGACTATTTGATATAAATTTCAGTTTGATACCTCCACGTGTTTCCGAGAAAAAGGGTCTTGATAGACGGACGGACAACAAAGTGATCCTATTAGGGTTACGTTGTTTCATTTCGAGGTACGAAACCCTAAAAATCAACGGAATTTGCAGCTAAGCAAATGTATATTATATAAATTGCAATAAAATAATGAAAACAGTCTAATACAGACGTCAATGGCCACTGACAAACAGAACGATTGCAATTTCATCGGAAATGCAAAAAGACATAAATCACATTTCAAATCCAGTGAAGTTCACAACCGGCCGTCTAAGGCGTTCAAAAATTCCAGTCACGCGACAGAATCCACCGTCATTCGCCAGTAAACCTGCCCACCGAAGCAATTTCGATTTATTTGTGGTCGCAGGTACCAACCTCTATATTGCTTTTATATTACCCTCAAAATAATTACCTATTTCAAACATCAATAATAATAAAAAGGCATTAGGCACGTCACTATTACATAACATCGTGATAACTTAAAAGGCAATATTGTATTCCAAAATTCATTAGAAGTTACAGAAGTCGTTTAGAGTCACTTACTGTTTAATTTTGTGAATGTTGGCAATGAATTAAACACGAGCGCTATGTGTTAAATTATAGTGAAGTGAAAATAACTGACGCCAAATAGCTTTGGCACTATCTGGCGACAATTTCACAGTAAAATTCAAACTTGTGTCGTTTATATTCTAAGTTATAGTCATTGCACACGCAATAACTCAGTTAGATACTGTTATTTGGTGGTTTCATAGAATCTATCAAAATTGGACACGCTATTGGCATGTACAGAGAAAATGATTCCTTTGTGCAGTCGCAGTTCTTTTGCATGAATATTAACTAAGGGTTGGTAGAACCATTTATAATAATGTTTACAGGCTTCATAACTGAGCCGTAGTCAGCAAACCAATCAACAAAATATTTATTTACGATATTTTTTTCCTCCTTTTAAAGGAGAGGCTTAGTCCAGCAGTGGACTGTTGAAGGCTGATGATTGATGATTTTTTTGAACTACATAAAATAATGAGATAATTATCGCATTATCTTGGCTTTTGAATAAAAACTGTATGCCTCGTCTGGCTGTTTTTGGCCTCCGTTTGTTGTACGTATGTAAAGTACCCCGCGAACAGGATGTCTTCCTAGTGCGGCAGTTTTCTTTTTACCAATAGAAAAAGACCAAAACCTTCATTACGAATAAACAAATTTGGTTTTTAGTTATTTTTTTAAGTTTTTACTTCTACCAAAGATCATCATCGTCATCCTCCTAGCGTTATCCCAGTTTCAACCTGCGGTCCGCTTACTAGTCTAACAGGATTTGGCTGAATATTAGCTTTTCCACTGAGTGACGACCTGTCTGACCTCCGCAATCCGAAGGCATAGCGATATTCCTTTTACAGGGTGTCAGTATCTTCTAAATAAGCTGACACTAGTCTAAACCATGGAATATCGTTATCCCTTCGGGTTGCGGAGGTCAGACAGGCAGTCGCTCTGTGGAAAAGCTAATATTCAGCCAAATCCGATTAGACCAATAAGCGGACCCCTAACTAACCCCTACTTGTGTAGTGACGTATTAAGAATACAAAATGTCATTTTCATCCCGTGGGTGTCATAAGAAGCGACTGAGGAAAATACAAAAAGAAGACTACATATTAATTTTGGGAAGATACGATATTAATAATAATATTTTACCACATACACACATCACCATCTAGTCCCAAACTAAGCAGACTCCTATGGACACTAGATAAACATACATAGATACTTTTTTTCGTCAATACATACATATTATACATAGAAACACGCAGGCCAAGACAAACATCCATGTTCATGCACACAAATATTTGACTTGAGCGGGAATCGAACCCGCGACCTTCGGCGTAGCAGTCGCTTACACTCCCGCTGCGCCAACCGGTCGTCAAACGACGAAAAGCTCGATGTCAAACCCTGTACCAACCTCCTTGGCCAGCGTGGTTTAGTAGGCCAAATCTTCCTATACACTCACAGTGTTACTGTTACTGTGTAACAAATTGGGAAAGACTATGTCCAGCAGTGGACTGTGAAAAGCTGTAGAGGAAACCATGCCGGCTTCACACGGGTTTTCGATATTGTAGTAAAAGTCATATCAAAATAAATTGGTCGCGTAGTGCATAACATATCAAGATAGAAGTACAGATAGACAAACGCAGGAATCGATTTGAATTCCGTGTGATCTGAATTAAATATAACACTTAGCAACATTTGACTTTCACAACCTACTTTAATAATAAACAGAATGATTTATACTTTTCTTTTCCTATCCCCATTAAGATTTAGTACAAAATGCTGCCATTTTTGGAATTCGCGAGCTTGAAAAGTTATGTACCAAAAAAACTTTTGTTAGCAACAAACGTTTTCACAGAAATAATAGCCTTTTAGAAATATGGTGCAATAAAAACATTTGCCTATATCGAGAGTAGCATTGGTTGTGCCAGGCCAGTGCCAGGTGGATTTAGGACCTGAGTTGTAAATGTCGTGTCAGACAATCGTATCGTTACTTCGACACTGATCATCTATATCGATTAAACTTTTTGTTATTCACCTGGACGGCTTTTACTACAATTTATTGTATATATTCAGACGTAGTTACCCTTGGGCAAGTTAAAATTATTCGACTGATATAAACGTGTCGGTTATGCTGTTTTTATAATAAGCCCATGGAAATGAAAGGAATACATTTTTTTATTCTCGTGGACCAGACGTTCATGATCCTTCCTCCAGAAATGCCTACAGTTTAATACACAGAATAGCGTTCAGGTTCTGTGGCGTCGCAAACACTATAATTATTATACGACGGGGATAACCTCAGGCAGTTTTGTAAACCTTTTTTTTATCCCAAATTTCAGGCATATTATGTTAGGCCACGCTTAGTAATTTAGTTATTTAGACATACAAATAATCGTACCTACCTACTAGCAGGTAATAGATAAGTAAATAATATACATTTCTGTTAAGATAAAAGCATCAGTTTTGCTGTATTTCTTTAAATTTTACTACGTCGTGTAGTTTTTAGTGAATCGGCTACGTTAGGATGCTTACAGGCATTATTTGAGAACATTTACTTATTGATTTAATCCAGAGAGTCAGATCCATCCAAGTTAATAGCCAAATCGACATTTAAACCAATTCGGTAGTCATTTTGTATATCCGGACGCACGATGTCCAGTAAAACTGAATCACCCGGTAGTTGGGTTTGATCCTCGCTATCTATCAGTTTGCCTAGAAATTCTGTTCGTACTGGCAGTTGCAAACTCAACCAAACTGTGTTACTTGATTAGTACGGATTAATTCGAGGCCAATCTTGATTTGCAAATTGATTTTCAGTCACAATTTGGCATAGATTTGGAATTTTTTTAACGTGTCGCAAAGGACATATTTTCTTACAGTTATATGTGCGTGTGTACGACACACACGAGGCCGCATGAATTTAACATTAGTTTGAAGATGGTTATATTATCTTGCGTAACAAGATGGACTCATCTCGTTTGGCGATTGGAAATCTAATCAACCTAGGTCCTGGAATAAGCTAGAGGTCTAAAGCTTATCACAATAGGCATGCAAATATGCTTCTAGTCCGTAGTTAACTGTTTGTTTTCGTATTTGCCACTGATTTTTCGATCACCAGGATAATGTTAATAAACATTATCCTACTAATGTCAATTCAGTGATTATACGAAGAGATAAGTAAATAAAGAATTCGAAATTAGCAGTTTGTTTAGGTATTCATTTTTTTGTGGTACAAACAGTAGATTGATTTATATTCTGATATATTTAAAAGTGAATTTCTTGGACTGCCTTGTTTTTAAGAGCCAAATTCCTTCGTATTTTGAGGAATCGCATTTTTACATTATTGTAACTATCTAAGTTTTATGAATATTAAAGAATGGAGTTTACGATTTATTTTGTTATTAACAAGGTTTTACTGAATATAAATTTCAATCAGTTGATAGTCTACAGATACATTTCAACAATTAATCATAAAATTGGCTTCGCTTTGATCATAAAACTGCTTTTAGAGCCCGCAGAAAGAAAAAAAATAGCAGTTACTACCTCATCCTCCCCGCCGGATCTTGAACGAGTTTAGACGTGTCCACTTGGCCAAGTTTTTAATTTAAAATACAAATTTATTTCCGAAAATAAACAGTGAACTATTAACATAAGTACTAGGCGCGCAGTACGCTGACGGAGTTTGCAATCGAGCAGTGACGCGGCCCGAGCAGGACAGCGACAATCTACGCAACTAACATCTTTCGCTGCGTACGCGGCGTCATCATATAGCACACAGCGGCACTTCACCACTACATGCGCCGTTGATGCTTGCCATAGTTCATAAGCGACAGCGATTTGCGGGTAAATATTTCTCCGTATTTTAAGGGTCAATATTATTTTAATAACGTAATTATAATTGTACTGACGTGCAATAAAAAATACAAGTAAAAGCTAGAATTAAATACAATGAATGTTCAACATACCCCACCGAAAAGTAATTCTAAACTTATCTCTCCCACTCGTTTTGGATCGGATCCTGCGCTGTATGCACCTGAAGGTCAAGGTCAGCAATTAGATTTGAACATTACAAAGCGAACCAAACGTCGATTGAATGACCCGTCAAGCACAGCAGATATCTCACTATCAGACTTATTGACCAAAATGGACGAAATTAAAAAGCAGCAAGACGCTAAATTTACCAACTTGGAACTATCTCTGAAAGAGCTAACAAACCAAAACGCTGAAATAAAGAAATCAATGATGTTGTTGTCCGAGAAATACGATGATGTTCTTACTGACTTGAAAACTCTTCAACAGGAAAACTGTTCATTAAAGCGCCATATAAAGACTTTGGATACAAAAATTGAACTTTTTGAAAAAAATGCACGGTCTACCATGACCGAATTAAGAAATGTCCCAGTCACTGTATCTGAGAACAAAGAACAGCTAGTTGAGATATCAAAAAAGATTGGAAATATTATTAATGTACCAATCTTAGACTCCGATATTCGAGATGTATCTCGTCTAAAGCTGAAAGTCAAACCCATAGGCCCTATAATCGTAGATTTCATATCACTCATAAAGAGAGAACGGTTTATAAAGGCTACGGGGTCATATAATAAGGCAAATCGTGAGGAACGTCTGAATACTAAAAATCTGAATATGGATGGACCAGCAAAACCAATATACGTGGCTGAATCTCTGACTGCTTCAGTAAGACGTCTACACTACAAAACCAGACTATTTGCTAAAAAACATAATTACGAGCACTGCTGGACTTCGTTTGGTAACGTGTTTCTGAAACAAAAGGAAGGCCAACCCCGTTTACGCGTTTACTGCGAAGAAGATCTTCTAAACATGGAAAAAAATATTTGACTAGTCTTTCTCTCTGAACGGCTGTTATACATTCCAACTGCATGCATTATTTTTTACTTAACATATTTAAAAAGCGCATACCACTACACTGTTCACTTACACCCCATACATAAAAATAAAACAATAACTCTGACATTACAACTGATTAATACTACACTACACTATACACAATCAAAATATATTTACATATTAACACATCCATGCCTCCAAAGTGTCACACATTCACTAAAATATTATGTCGTAGCTAAAACCAGTTTTAATACTTTTCATAACCAGTTAACAAGATTGGAATTCATATGTAATAATATAATTTTACATCAAAATATATCAGCACATATTACAATGCCCAAATTAACCCACAAATATGATCCTGCTAAATTGTTGCTTGGACGAAATTCAACGAGCTAACGCAATTACAAAGTGAAATAGACTCTCTCAATGTTGCTGATTTTGTCATCTGTGATGCGGAGAACTGCTCGGGTCTGATACCAAAGTCGAACAAATGTCTTAAAATGTTTCAACAAAATATAAGGAGTGTCAAATGTAACCTTCCTGGATTATTACCGATAATAGCCAGAACTGCGGTTGACTGGGATTGCATTGTTTTGACAGAGTGCTGGTTGTCATCAACAGTGTTCTTACCCTCCTTGGATGGATATGACAGTTTTGTCACCACTAACAACCTTACGCAGAATGAAGGTGTTGTTGTTTACTTCAAAAACGGTTTGTTTATATCAGTTGAAGAACCTGTAATTGAGGACGCAAACTGTCTTGTTATTACCCTAAATAAGGATACAGTAGCCTTGGCCATTTATAGGCCACCCGGGAACAGAAATATTAATAACTTTTTACAATCTCTTAATCAGGTACTATTAAAATATTCGTATATGCAAAATGTCATATTATTGGGGGACATTAATATTAACATTGCCGAGCACAGTCTTGACAGCAATCTTTCTGCATATCTAGATATGATGGCATTCCACGGTATGATGGCTGCATACACATCTCCTACGTACAATAAAACATGTTTGGATCACACGTTTCTAAAGACTAAACTAACGGCTCGATGTCTTATACTCCAAACAACAATAACAGATCATAATAGTGTTGATTTGTACATAGCTAGTCTTCCTAAACAAAAGCCTGGTAAAATTGTAAATTACTTAGATCACAACTCTCTAAATACTGAACTTAAAAGTGCTGACTTTAGTCCACTATACACAATTGAAAACGCCAACGAGGCTGCTAACTTCTTCCACAATATCCTATATAGGGGCATCCAAAACAACACTAGAGAAGTCAAAATATCAAACAAGAAAAAAATTCTAAAGCCGTGGATAACCCCAGGCATTCTGAAGTGCATTAAAAACCGCGATAATCTATATAAAAAAGTAAAGAAACACCCAGATAATGAGACACATAAAATCACATACAAACGATACCGAAATTTTTGTTCGTCTTTATTAAAAAAACTTAAAAGAGAATATGAAAAGCAACAATTCCAAAACGCAGGGAAAAATAGTAAACAAATTTGGAAAATAGTTAAAGAGATTACATACTCAACAAAACCCAAAAACAGCCCGATTGAACTTATTAGCACCAATGACCCCCAAAATTCAGCAAACAATGTAAATCAATACTTTGCAAATGTTGGTAAAACGCTAGCAGAAAAAATCATTAAGAATAATCTACAAACAGGACCCATCGCCTTTAACTCGTGTAGCCATTCTTTTTGTCTGCTCTCTACGGACGAAGATGAGGTTAGGTCTTTAATAACAGGGTTAAAAAGTGATTGTTCAGTGGGCCTTGATCTGATATCTAGTGACATTTTGAAATCTAATATAGATATTCTAACAACACCAATAACATACATTTGTAATTTGTCGCTCACAACCGGTATATTTCCGAAGATCTATAAAAAGTCAAGGGTTCAGCCGATACATAAGAGTGGTGACACAGACTGTGTCAATAATTATAGGCCAATTTCAATTCTATCGACCATATCAAAAATTTTAGAGCGCATCATTAACAAAAGACTTGTTAACTACTTGGAAAATAAAAATCTTCTTTCACAAGCACAATTTGGTTTCAGAGCTAAGAGATCCACCGCCGACGCTGTGTCAGAACTAACAAATTATATAGTTAACAACATAGATTCGAAGAGGAAAACAATAGGAATATTCCTAGACTTAGCAAAGGCCTTTGACACAGTCTCTGTCCCTATTCTGTTAACAAAACTGGAAAGCCTTGGTATCCGGGGTCTTCAATTAAAGCTTTTCAAAGATTACCTAACCGACAGAACACAATGTGTTAAAATCGGTAACACAACTAGTGAAGAGGTCCCAGTGACTTTCGGAGTTCCACAGGGCAGTATTCTTGGACCAACGCTGTTCCTAGTCTATATAAATGATATATGTCAGTTAATGTTACCGGATTCGAAAACTGTTGCGTTTTCTGATGATACAGCTTTGCTTTTCAGTGGTAACTCCTGGCATGAAGTTTTTGTCAAAGCCCAGATAGGCATGAACTCTGTGATCAGTTGGTTAAATAACAATTTGCTTATAATAAATGCAGAAAAAACGACCTTCATTACCTATTCCATTCATACCAATGACAAACCGGATTCCTCTTTGAATATCGTCTCCCACTCGTGCCTAAATGCAAATGACACAATTTGTCAGTGTCCCAAACTTAAAAACACTGAATCTACAAAGTACTTAGGAGTAATTATTGACAGAAATCTTAAATTTCATGATCACATTAATCACCTATCAGCGAGAGTGCGTAGACTTATAGTAATATTTAAAGCCTTAAGAAACACTGCACCAAAATCTGTCATAAAATCGGTCTATTATGCTCTCTGTCAGTCCCAGCTTTAATACTGTATCACCACATGGGGTGGTACTTGTAAAACTCATCTCTTAATAGTTGAGAGAGCACAAAGAGCACTCCTAAAGGTTAGTTTGTTTCTACCTTTTTATCACCCAACTACTGATCTCTACTCGAAATGGGAGGTACGAACTGTGAGGCAGCTATTCATACTGGGAACGGTTATGAAACAACATGCCCTAACAACTTTTGAACCAGAAAAAATCAGAAACAAACGTCGCAAACATGCGGTCTGTTCTTCATCGACTTTCAAAACTAAGTTTGCACATCGTTTTTCTGCTACCAGGGTTCAAATCTGTACAATAAGGTAAATCGAGCCTTAACGCTATATCCCTTGCCAAAATACAAATGTATGTCTTTGGTTTCGGACTGGTTAAAAAATTTGGATTACAATTTTACGGAAAGTCTTCTTCACTCAAATTAGTACGCTACGAGCATAAGTTTATGACTTGCACCAAAACCTTCTCACGTACACATCGGCATACTACACTTGATACTCAACACTACACGCTAACATTATTCACTCTCATAGACACACACATACACACATACGCTGGCGCTCTTATTAACTTTTTGTTTATTGTTTCTTTTTACTTCTACCCCAATTATATTTTTTTACATTTTAGTATTAAATCTCCTTACCTGCAAATAATATTGGATTGTGTAATCATATTTTATTTTAAGTAAAACTTTATGTTCTTCCGTTGGGTGGGGACCTGGTGATCTGTAATACAGGCATTTTACGCCCAACTCAGACACCAGCTCCTCACATTGATAAAAATAATCAAATAATATGTGAAACCTAGAATAAGTTTGTCATTGTGAGGAGAAATAAAGAACTTATTATTATTATTATTACTACGAAATAAACATCACAGATAACAATACACACAAGTAAAACTTGATATTGCGTAATATTTCCAACGTAAAACGAAATGCAAAAAACTTGCTTTTTAGGTGAAAATTTATACGATGCGCAAAAACAATTGCACACAACACAAAGACACATCAAATCTATCAAATATAGACAAAGCTCTATAGAGGCATTCAAATTAAAATGGTAGGGTTTTTGGCGTTACCTACGTAGAAATCAATCCGTAGAAACGGTACACTAACGCACACATCGATAACTCTATATTTTATTTTATATTCGGTTGACAAGATGTATCAGTTTCACTTTGACGCCGGCTCGCGACGTCACACACACCTATCAGTCAGACTTGCCAACTGGCTTATGTGTGTGCTGCTTTTGATACGCCTATAACATATCTACTTTTTACTTTTGTAACATCATTGGTTGTTGGGTTCTACGGCATCCATGTATCGTTGACTAGACTATGCTGGCGGCTGCTACTGTGTGAGAGCCGGCTTTGAGCGTAAAAAACCAAAGTCTTAGCTTATATCACTCACCAGACTTCAAACTATCTCCACAGACAAAAATCATACTATAACATCGCTCCGTTACGATGTGAAGGAAGGACAAATAAATAGATACATTTACGCATTTTTATAATATAAGTATGGACAAGTATGGCTGTATAGATTACAAGAGTAGGGGTACCAAACGTAGGTGAACACATAACTATGCCAATAAAGTATTGGTATCACTTATTGAGTGCAAAATAATTATTAAAATTACAAATTGAAAATTTAGGGTTTCAATATTTTGTTCATAAGAATACTATTTTAATGTATGTGTTTTATTTTTAAGCTCCTATGCAGACAGTGAAGACGTATAAAGGCGCAATTCAAAGCACAAACCAAACCAAATAAAAATCCAGACGTGGTGCCTCTTGGAAATAAAGGTAAATAATTTCTATGTGATTTCTCATGGACTTCTTTTGTAATTGTAACAGTAGGTATATTTGGTAAGAATTGTATACAATTTTGATATCTTATTTAAATTGTATACAATTCATTTCATATATATAAGATATTAGTATATCTTAAATATCTTATACTAATATATAAAGCTGAAGAGTTTGTTTGTTTGTTTGTTTGGTTGAACGCGCTAATCTCAGGAACTACTGGACCGATTTCAAAAATTCTTTCAGTGTTAGATAGCCCATTTATCGCGGAAGGCTATAGGCTATATAACATCATATAGGCCACGGGAGTGGAGCAGTAGCCTTAAATAACGCGGGTGTAACCGCGGGCTCAACTAGTATTTAATATAATTTTCACCACAGCAGCTCAAACATGCCGCTTTTGCTGCGAGACAACAGTGAACAAAACGCGATTTTGATTCGAGCGTGAGGTAAAGTAGGTAGCTTTTTAATTTTTCAATCTTCAGTGCCACGACTTGACATTGTTCAGCCACAAATTTGAAAAATTCGAATTTTACTGTGCTCTGTCTCTTTCACATGCATATAAAAAGTGAGTGAAAAACAAACCCCTTCGAATTCGAAATTCGATTTTGGAATTCGACCTCAAAGAAAACACCTACGGCAACGTAAAAAAAAAAGATATTTGTAATAAAGAAATTACTTTTTTTATATGTTATTGTTTACACGTTTAATTTATTATTGGATTTTAATAAAAATAAGTCTAAATAATAGTATAAAATTAGTATTTAACCAATACATTTTTATTTAGAATTACAACAATGATACATTTGAAAAATAAACATCAGGGACGCGGTATTAAAACGCGATTTAAAAAAGTAGCGGGAATAAAAATTTCGCTGATGCTGATACAGTAGGTTTTTTTTTTTTTTTTAATTCAGTTTATTTTAAAGGGGCTTTTGTCAATTTAGACATGCCAACCCCATTGTGACCCTCCCTTGAATCAGACTAAAAAAAGTCACTGCGGAAACACTGAAGCGGCGATACATAACTGTAAAGTTACATCTGTTATTGGTAGAGAAAGAATAGTTTGTGCAATTCCAACATCAAATTGGTTTATATTCAGTGTTTCCATCAGTGCTTCTCTTTCTCTTCGGTTCTTGACACATTCCATCAATACATGTTGCACATCTTCTTCTACTCCGCATAAACGACAATTAGGGGAACTAACTTTTTTCATCATGTATGCAAACCTGTTTGATGGAATGTGTCCAGACCGAAGTCTTAATAACATTTTTAAGTGGTTTCTTTTGATTTTGCCATTTAAGAACCATGGTATGGAGAGCGGTTCAGATTGTAAAGTGCTGTACCAAATACCTTTAGTTTTCGATGTCTCACTAAAATGTTCTTTCCATTTATTATATGTCTGCATTTTATACAGTAGGTATAGCGTAACGTGTTAAGTTTATATTAATATATAAAATAATCTAAAAAGATGAGTGAAACTAGCGATGATGACTGTACTTTAACACCAGAAGAGTTAAATCAACAAGTGATTATGCAGAATTCAATCTATTCCTGTTCATTTCTATGTCTCCTTAGTAATATGTGTTCTCACTGCTGTGGTGAAAAGTTATGTGTGCTACACGAGAGCAAAGTTTTTTGTATCTCGTGCTGTTGAGTCCCTCACCACGCTCAGGATTCTAACTTTGATTCACTCGCTACGCTCGTGAATCAATCATAGAATCCTTCGCTTGCTCGGGACTCAAAATCAGCACTCGAAACAAAAATCAACTTTGCTCTCTTGTTGCACAAATAACTATCTAACCACTTACATTTGCTGTAACGATATACATAATAATAAATGGATACAATACATGGAAATAATTGCACGAAACATAGTTTGGAAATTCCATTGTTTCGTGGGTGAATAATTATATCAATAATAATATTGGTAATATAACTTCAAATTATCAATATTAATAATATAACTTCAAAACTATGACGGCGCCTCGAATATTTTTAGAGTGGCAACCGTGCTACGTCACTTCCACTCTGACGCAACACCGCATGCAGGTGCAAAAATTATCGGTCGAAGGCGGCCATTACTACACAATCCGTCGCGATCGAAGGTGTGCGCCACGTGTTCGGTGGAGTGTCGTGTGAAATTGACTATTTTTATTACCTTGCGTTCAATAGTGATTGTATTTCGAGCTTTAATGTAATAATTGTAACGAAGTGTGATTATAACCTGATTTAGTGAAAAGTTCGTTTATTCTCTTCGCCCGATTACCCACGCCCGTTGACTGTTTGCCCTACTCGATGATGGATCCTGCGTGCAATGAACGCCTGATCCTTCAACTATAATAAGTGGCATAATATTATTATCTCCTGATAAACATTCTAAGTATAGGGTCAATGACTGCAAAAGTTTAATTACTTATTGATGTCATTTAAAACGTGCTTAATAGTCAACTCTTTAAGCAATGCCACAAATTCTTTGTAATTCCGTTTATTTAAAATTCAATATTAAAATAATTTACCCTGTATTTATTTTAGTATGTATGAATGCATGTAAGCCCCCACATGCATACATACATACACAATAATATAGAAAGATAAAAGGTGTACCTCTCGATTCGTGCGCTACTTTTGCGGATCCCACGTAATCGTAATAAAAAAGTTTATTGCCTTTTACCGAACACATTTACAGACACCATGTTACTGAAAAATCCTTAGTGGAAATTTTTTTGACATGGGATTGCAACCCAAAAAAAGGAATTTATACCTTCTTATACGTATAAATTCCTTTTTTGGGTAAAAATATATACCATCTAATATATAAAATTCTCGTGTCACAGTTTTCATTCCCATACTCCTCCGAAACGGCTTGACCGATTTTGATGAAATTTTTTGTGCTTATCCGGTATCTATGAGAATAGACCAACATCTATTTTTCAAAAAAAAAAAAAATGCAAAACAACGTTTGCCGGGTCAGCTAGTATTCTATAATATTGTACAGCAATATTTGTCTTACTTATATATGAGCATCAGCTTTCTTTTTAAGTCTTTAAAGAGTTTTATTGATTCTGCTGTTTGCTTGTTTAGATTTCAATAGCGCTCGAGATTTAGAGCGTCCACCAGAGCCTCCGCCTTACGGGTCGGTGGTTTCACCACCAGTTGGAGCATCACGGAGTTCACATATTCTTCATCATCACGATATGAGGCCAGTGACGCCTCGGACGCCAATCAAGCCTGCGTCTGATGCACATGTAAGTAATATAAAACCACCAGTATGAGATGGTACTGAGAGTCGAGTGAAACTTTTGAGAATGGGTACTCGTGTATCAATGATTGTGAGTTGCGATCTAATTTCGTATTCGTAGAAGATAACATATTGTTTTGTTGGTCCCAGTTTGTATTTTGAATACAAAATGTTAACTGATTTGAAGTCTATCGAAAGCGGGGATATCTGAATTCTCTATTGATTCGATGCTGGAACCTCAATTATGTTTGTACATATAAAATTCTACTAAATATAATAAGGTAAAATTAACTAAAATATTTTATGATTATAATTAAAATACCAATCATTAATTAATATATTAAGTCCAGCCCTCTACTTTGATGCTTGTAATGTAATATAGATAAGTCAAGCTTTGAACAAACTGCTCATACAGGCATGAAATCTAAAGTATAGGTAATGAAAATACCGTTATTATGGTTATTTCTTAGGAATTTTCTGATAGAAGTAATGTTATTCAATTTGAATGGTTTCCTTTCAAACAGAGTATCGGTACGATAGCTGACGATAGGCGAAGCGTGGGCAGCGGCAACTACTCGCGGCGGCGGGAAATCGTCACGACGCGAACGCCGCTTCTAGCAAACGCCAGAGAAAGCTGTGTCTAGACTGATTACTATAAGTTTCCTGTGCCAAAGAGAACATGTTGGCCGTTTATTATCTAGACTACTTCTTTATCATCTAGATTTAGGCATGTGATATGGCTTAAGTATATTTGAGGTAAGCGGTGGTTTATTTAAGTTAAGGTTTATAATCTTTAAGTATAAAAAATAAATGCAAATTGAATTTTATGTAATATTATTTATTTGTTTATTTTCTAGAAGGCCGTACAAGTCTTTAGAAATTCATATAACACACACTACTAGTGTTTCTAAAATGTAGGTTTAGCAAGATACTCAGATCTAAGTAAATATTAATTATCTATGAACAATATTTATTTCGAATTTCAAATACAGAATTAATTTGAGTAATATTTGGCAGGCTTGGCGAACATGTGTATTTACGGACAGTAGGTATGCACTTATTATTTCTCTTCATACTTGAAAGTGAAACTCTACTCTCTCTCTCTCTCTGGTCTACAGTTAATTATCTGTGATAATTAACTGTAGAATAGTATGATATATCTTAGCTCTGAGACCTTGTCAATGATTATAAAACCAGAATCTGTTCAGATTCTGGTTTTGTAATCTACCGTATAATATAGTGCTATGTTATTGTATTATTTTACAGACCACTTAGAAAAAAGTGGGTGGTCTGTGTATACAATTAACGGTAGAGCTATTAACTTACGTGTCCCATGAATTTTCTGCCGGATTTCATACAAAACGGAACCAATTGTGCTCAAATATGTTTATAGATTTCAGTGTTATTTTCCTAGCTGATTTCATTATGTAAGGTAATGATCGTTTTGAAGAAGCTTTTATTAGATTTAATATTGATCCATTGCGTGTAATGATTAGAATTGCGATCTTGTTAATATAATATTGTATTTTATTGAAGCTTATTTTTTTATGGTTTCTCGATTAACATAAAAGATATGTCCCGGTATTCGTATATAATAGGAACCTACTTTATACACCTAACTAAATTTTACTTGAATCTATTTCATTACATATGGAGACTTACATATTTCAGAATGAAATTTGGGTTAGAGTACCTTGGAGGAACCTATTTGAATAAAAATGTACGGCCTTTAAAATTCCAACAAGTAATTTTTAATTACTAAATCACTTTATTACATTTACTTCATATTTTCATTATTTGATTATTTTCTTGTGCATATAAAATAAACTTTGTTTTGTATGTACTGTCAGTCAAGAATGTGGTCTATCAGTTTACTTTCGGTGTAATCAATTCGTCTGAACGATTGATTTAAAAACTGTCAGAATATTATTTCAAAGAAAACTCAACCTGGTTGTTTAACAACGTGTAAAGAAATATTTTGGCCGACTGTAGACCAGTTTTTGACCGACTGCACACGGTGAACTTTTACTGTAGTACAACGGCGTTCCAGTAAAGTAACAATATCGTTGTTCAATTCTTACCAATATATTAAGTATTTTTGCTTTTTTTCATTTTCTTATGTGTGAATACACCAGAGTTGGCCACACACTCACACACGAAAAGAAGATTATTTTGTGAGTGGCTAACGCCTAGGTGTCAGTGTTTATAGACAACCCAAAGTTCTTGTAAAATCTAACGATTCCAGTACGAAGACACCAGAACGTCACGTAGAACCCAGACGTCTCTTCCCCGCTGCGAAGAGCTCGTTTAAGCCATCGTTCCCTCTTTCTGCTGTAAATGCCATAGCAAGTGAGCACCCATTGCCTCTACCGATTTATAACGTAGGTACGGCAAAGTCCCACTATGAGCTCGATATTAAAAACCTAACTATCCTATTTGAATTGCTTATTAATTTAATTTGAAGCCTTATTTATTCGTGAACTAGAGTTCTATTCTGATACTTCAGATAGCCGATTCGGACTATAATGTCGAATTATCATTATTGGTAGGAACCAATAATGATAATATTCGCGAGCATTTTGTAAGATAGGCTTATAAAAAATATTTTGAGTAGGTAATGCTTGCTAATATTTAAGTAGCGGGTCTATATCGCGTAGTTATTTGAAAATAAAGTTGAATAATACCTTACATTTATTTGCCTCGTAGTTTTGGCATACATTGCACCAGAATTGATTATGATATACTGATGACCTGCAGCGTCTTCGCCGGAAAATACGGATGTCTGGAACGGCTTTCCTTGCAAATGTTTTCTCAACGATAATCATTATGAAATAATCAATGTTTTTGGTTTTTTATCATTCAATTTTTTTTTTTACTATTCATGTAAGTTAAATTTGAATTATATTTCAATATTATCGTGAGATAATGCTGATTTGGACGCTTTTGTTTAACGATAAAAGCTCACCGTGTCTCCCAGATAAGCCTACCGTTCTATATGTAGGACAGTGCAAATAAAAAAATATATTTGTCTACCCGCTAAAGCTACTTATGTTATTATTTGTGTTAAACAGTAACGATAGTATGCTTATTCAGTAGTAATATACAGTTTTGAGTTTTAGTTGTGTTTTTGTTATAACATTCTATCAAAAAGTGAACCATTGTTGTACTCTCCTGATATGGCGGGCAAAAGGTAACTGTAAAACATAGTATTTTATTGTTAGGAATCAAAATTTACATTAATCGTGTTGTTGATGCTATAACCTTCACTTTTTCTAAATAAAATATTCATTTACGTTTCTTGAAGTGGTAGTAAATTTGTGTTGAAATGTGGTGTTCTACATATAGGACAGTAGGATAATATGGGTAATTTTTAGTTCCAGGCAGTTACCTGCGCACGAGATATAGATAGAGGATTCAAATCTTGGGTTGGTGCTACACGGCTGGGTTATGTGTTATGTGTTATGGATGGAGCCTTACCAAGGTGCCACAACTATGTGTGACCCAAAATATAAAGAACTTGGACTAGGTGCCAGTGTTGTGCTGACTTTTTATGACGTATTGCTTTCACGTGGACTCAACCTCCCTTACCATATTGTTATTGATAATTTCTTTACTGGGACTCCTTTATTGGAAGAAAGATAGCTAAGAAGCGCCTCCGTTGTACAGGTACGATTCGTGAAAACAGGACGTCCAAATGTCCTCTAATCTCAACCAAAGAGCTGAAGAAAAAAGAGCGAGGAACTTTGGATTTTTGTTGTCATGTGTGGTCCTATTCGACCACATATGACAATACGATTATTATTGTTGAGTGGAATGATAATAATATATTTAGAATTGCTTCCAATTCTGTCGGCATAAATCCTATTTTACCTGCAAAAGGATTTTCTCAAAGTGAGAAACGAAACATTTTCGTTGATCAGCCTTAACTCGTGAGAATTTATAATAAAAATATGGGTGGGGTGGATCGCTCTGATGAGAATATTTCTCATTATCGTATTGGCATAAGAGAAAAAAAAAATGTTACATGCCAATTCTTACCCATATGATTGATCTTTGCGAGCATAATGCCTGGCAGCTGCATAAGACAAACCACGGTAAACTGGATCATCTCTGGTTTCGCAGGCAAGTAGCAACAGCTTTGATTGAGTCCAATAGAAAAACCGAGAAAAGGGAACCAAGCCGACCATCTCAACACGAGCATGCTGACAGCCGAAAAGACGGTGTAAATCATTGTTATTCCTCAAGAAAAACAAACGCGCTGAAGTCAATGTCACAAAAAATGTTTGACTGGCTGCAGAAAATGTGATGTATGTGTAAATAAATTCCTTCTGATAAACATGAAACCACCTTTTTTCTTATTTTCCTAATTGTTTTGCATGGTTTTGTACTCTTTTATAAATAAAGTACTATCCTTTTTGCACATTCTTGTTTTACCTTACTACCCTAAAGGGTAGTAAGTAGTAAGTAGGATAAATCCTACTGACCTATATATAGGACGGGCATTTCCGTGAAAGCCTTCAGGCCGATAATTTTTATTTTATTTTTTGTACTCATTTTAGAGTTAACTAAATTCAACAACACTAATATTTTTTTAATTTTCGCGAAATAATAGTTTCAGGCATATCTGGGTTAAATTCGGTTTTTAATATTTATACTTGAGAAATTATGACATATTACTACATATTTATATATTTTTGTATTATCGGAATTTTAAAAGACTGTTTATGGCATGTTCTTTTTGACACAGTGACGTTTAATGTAAATAAGATAACATTTTAAAAATGATAGTTTACTTTTAAAAGTGTCTAGAATTTGGCTAGAAGGAGCTGGGATTAATTGCAGCAGATTTGTGGAAGCGTGACACTATTCATCAGCCCTTGCCAGCCACAACAAATCTCAGACACAAATGTACTGTGTTGCACAGCGAATACAAGTATTACAGTAGGTACATGAAAATTTTACCTTATATCTCCTGGTGATGTTCTTGAGTGGAGTCCTGGAGGCAAGCTAGATACACACAAGACTAAAATTGGCCAATATTAGCAAGTGAATTATCTTTACTTTACCAAACTCCAATGCAGCGTCTTCAATGCACGATGCAAGTGGTAGTAGAATTCACAATTTCTCAAAATGCCAGTGTTCCATATATATAATATCACAAATTGATCAACACTGCGGACTGACCAGTGCCGGACAAATCAAAAGCGGCAGTTTTACAAGAGTTTACTCACATTGAGTTCAATTAAACAATTTAATTCAATTCGCGTTGATTCAAAAGGCGATATTTTATGTACGAGACGAACAAGACCGGCGTGTTAATTTTTCAAGGCGGGAAGAAGTGACAGTTCAGTGTGACCATTGTCAGAAATTTTCAATAGACTAAACAAAATGTTACTTAATCGATATAATCGATGTGACTTATAATAAAAACTAATTCTATTTCAAACATCCACCCGCCCCGGTACAAAACACAATTGCGAGTCCCTCAAATGTAAGGACAGATTCACCGATTGTCCTGCGCAAGTGTGTTTTGGCCGATTTTACGGCGGCCTCAAATATACCACCCCAGTGTGGACAATTTGGTGGGGAAAACAACCAATTTATCCCACGTCGGGCAAGCCTATCACCTATATCAGCTTTGTTGGTTTCAAGGAAATTAACAACATCATCATCATTCAAATAATTATAGGTGCCCTTGAAGTTAGTGCCGCAGTCAGAACGGATCAAGGAAGGCAGCCCTCTGCGGGATACAAATCTGTCAAATGTGGCTACAAACGCCTCGGTCGTAAGCGAGGAGACCAGTTCTAAGTGTACGGCCTTTGTGGAGAGACAAACAAAAACACACAAGTAGGCCTTAACAGTCTTGCTATTTCGAAGTGTCGACGTTTTCACCAAAAAGGGACCAGCGAAGTCCGTGCCAACACCGTCAAACGTCCTGCTCTCAGTTACGCGATCTGCCGGTAAGTCTCCCATCAAGGGCTGCATGGTAGAAGCCTTGAGCTTATAGCAAGGGATGCAGCGAAAGACTACACTCCGAATAATTCTTCGGGCAGACAAAATCCAAAACTCGCGTTGCAAAATGGCCAACAAAGCATTACAACCAGCATGCGAGTTCTTAAGGTGACGTTCAGTTACCAACAAGCGTACCAAATGACCGTCCTTGGGTAACAAAAGGGGGTGACGTGCTCCGTAAGGGAGGTTGGCGTTCTTGAGACGCCCTCCAACGTGCAAGAGACCCGTATCGTCCAAAAAGGGGTTCAATTTAGAGACAGCTCCCTAAACAGCCCATCCCCAACAATTTCGATTTCCCTGACTTAAGGATAGCAATCTTCTTCTCAAAATGCGCCAATTGCACAGAACGAACCCAAAAGGTGAGGGACTCCTGTCGTTCCTGTGGTGAGATAAACGGTGTCAGTCGTTTCTGTTGTGGGTGCCTAAAATTAAAAACAAAACGCTTTATCCAAGCAGTAACACCTAACAACTTGTCAAGGGAGCTGTAGCGATTCAACAAGAAATCGGGTTCGAAGGCGCATTCTAACTTCTCAAGAGCGAGTGTTCGTAGACCCGGCAAATAAGAAGAATTCAAAACTGGCGTTCTAGGCCAATCAATTTCTGGTCGACTCAACCATTCCGGACCCCACCACAGCGAATGACCTATCAAACTAGGCGTCAAGCATCCGCGCGAGGCACAATCAGCGGGGTTGAGCTCACCTGGCACGTGTCTCCAAACATGTTTGACTTTGGATTTCTGGATTTGGGAAACGCGATTAGCTACAATTACCTCCAAAGTGTGGACAGAAGCCTTCAACCAACAAAGAACAATTTGGCTGTCTGTCCAGGCGTAAGTTCCATTAATACAAATGCTTTTACCCAAAGTACTGGACACGTGGTTCAATAAGCGTACAAGTAGGGCTGCTCCCGAAAGCTTCAATTTCGGAATGGTCAGAGATGTCCGAAGGGGTGCAACCTTGCTCTTCGCCATGATCAGGGAAACTCTCACCTGACCTGAGGCACTGACTGTGCACAAGTACACCACGGCCGCGTGACCACGTTCCGAGGCATCACAAAACCCGTGAAGGGTGGCCTTGTACTTTCTGGGAGGAAGGATGGGACGAGGCAAGGAGATCTCGTTGACGGCACGAAGTGAGGATACAAAAGACGTCCATTCCTCAACAAGAGTGCCGTGTAGAGGTTCGTCCCAAGTCAATCCCGCTGTCCAAAGCTTCTGCAAGAAGCATTTTGCCCAAAATATGATAGGACAAATCCAACCGTTCGGATCAAAGGTTCTGGCGACAGTAGACAACACGAGACGTTTAGTCCAAGAACAAGGCAGTTTCAAGTCTACGTTATACGTAAAGATGTCTTGGACTGGTCTGTACTGAACGCCGAGAACAGCCATCATGGCGGGGTTGTCAAAAATCTGAAATAGAGGTGGATCTTGCTGATGATCCTCTGGCAAGCCTTCCAAAAGCGCTGGTGAGTTGGAAATCCATTTACGCAACTCATAACCAGCGGAGGCCAAAATACCTATCAATTCGTCCCGCAGGAGGATCGCCTCGTCCGCTGTGGAGGCGCCCGAGCAAATGTCATCGACGTAAATATCGTCCTTCAAGATAGCAGAGGCTCGTGGGAAACGTAGGCCTTCGCGGTCTGCGAGCTCCCAAAGAGAACGTATTGCCAAGTAGGGGCTTGACCTTAACCCGTACGTATTAGTATTGAGCTCGTAGACGACCATGGGATCACGAGGAGAGTCTCTCCAAAGGATCAGCTGGAAGCGACGGTCATCAGGGTGAATAATAGTCTGCCTGAACATCATTTTTATGTCGGCTACAAAGACAACCTGATGTCGTCGGAAGCTGGTGATGACGTCACAAAGGTCATTAACCAACTTGGGACCAGAATGCAAGCACTGGTTCAAGGATACGCCTGTTGAAGTCTGCGCAGAACCATCAAACACTGCGCGCAGCTTGCCAGTCGATGGCTTCAATACCGCATGATGCGGGAGAAAGTAATGCTCCACCGAACGCCAATCCAAATTTGACACTGACATGTGTCCCAATTGTTCATATTCTCTCATGAACTCAATATACTTCTGTCTGAGCTCCGGATCACGACCCATGCGACGCTCCATAGCCAACAATCTCTTTTCGGCTAAAGGTCGTGACTCACCAAGCGGAGGCCGAACAGACAGAAAGGGCAGCTTCGTGATAATCCGACCAGAAGGGAGTCGACCAGTGTTGTTCTGGAAGAACTGCTCGCACTCCTCATGTTTTGGATTCAAACGGGCAACTTGAGGGGGCTCCTCTACTTCCCAAAACCTCTGAACCGCATCAGAGAGAGCAGAGCCTACAGCCAACAAATTATCAAGTTCAGGTGGAGGGGGGTCCCTAGGTACAGGTCCCATTAAAGCAAATCCAAATATGGTCGGGATGGCAGTCAAACCATTTGGCACCAAGACCCGTTTCCCACTAATCAAAATTCCACCGAGGACATCAGAGCCAATCAACAAGTCGATTTGTCCCGGTGTGTCAAATTTGGGGTCTGCCAGTTCCAATCCCGATGTCAAATTCACCACAGCAGCAGGTAGCTGTTTCTGTGGATGCATGCCCAAAATATTCTTCAGCACAATAGCCAAGGTTTTAATCCTCGGGTGTGAAGATTCAACAGGGCCAAACAAAACCTTAACTTGCCCTTCAACATTAGAGGCTACGTCACCTATGCCCCGTATACAATTTGGAAAAGAGCCCATATTTAATTTAACCTGCCCTACCAAATAAACACGGACAACAACAGAGGTCCCCGTCGGTCCCCAGACCCTAACAGCAACCGTTGGTAGGATAACGGTGTCAATGGGGGAGGTTGGCGTTATAGGGCAGGGGTCAATGACCTATTGTTGCCTGGGCGGCGACCGTTGGCCAGGACCAGGCAAGTCCAAATGAGGGTGCGGCTTGAAGTCCTCAAAAGCGCGATGACTCGATCCGCGCGCCATCTGTGGGGGGTCATAATGACGCACCCGCCCAAAACGAGGTGGGCGCGAGTCAAGGCGGGGACGCTCCGCCAAAGGAGGGGAATACCTGGGGCAGCAGTCATGGTGCTGGTGACGCTGAACAGCACATTCAGGTGCGCGAGAGAGAGGAGGCGTGCGCACGCTACGGTTCTCCAAGCGGGGCGAGTGGCGATCAATTGAGCGAGGCGACTCTCGGCTTCGCGCCGGTGAGCCTCGGCTGCCACCTTCAAAACACCCGTTCGTGCGCGGCGTCGGCTGGTTGGACAAGCGGCCAACCTCTCTGGCATTCATACAGAGAATGTCCAAATGCTGTCCTCCACAGTGAGGACAGGGGCGAGAGTTTGGGCAGTCTCGCTGGTAGTGGGACCCCAAACAAGAGAAGCAAATGCGGCGGGCATTCGCGATGCGCCTACGAGAGGCGACATGTAGGTCCAAGAATGCCCTACAACTGGCCGTTCTGTGCCCCGTGACCTTGCAGTAGGAGCACTCCGCTGGGCTCTGCGTGACCGCTAAGCGAGGAGGGCGCCGGTCAACATTGGCTCGGGTGTGAATGCGAGCCTGCTCCTTGACCTTGGGCGGCTGCGTCTTAGCCGGCGTGTCACCACCGGAGTTGTCCAAGACCCGGCACTCATCCTCCAGGAACCTCTCCAGGTCAGCAAAGGGGGGCAGATGGGTCGCGCTATCCCCACCAAAGCGCTGTTCAAAACGCGACCTCAGGTCAGCAGGCAGCTTTTTCAGCACAATGTGCACCAATAGATAGGACCATTGGTCCACGGGCAGGTCAAGGCACTTAAGTGCGTTGATGGCCACCAAAAGCGGGTTCAAAAGTTGGGTGCGCAACCCAGAGACCCGGGTGAGCGTCGGCAAACCCAAAATCTGCTCGATGTGCGTGTCGGCGAGACCACGCTTATTATGGTACCTACGGGTAATTAGGTCCCGAGCCGTCTGGTACGCCTCGTCAGACACGGGCAGATGCTGGATGAGGCCCTTAGCCTCCCCATCCAGAACCGACATTAAATATGCTAATTTTTGTGCTGGCCGAAGGTCAGCCCTGTCATTGACCAGGCTGTCGAACAAATTAACGAAGCCCAGGTAGCTTCCTAGGCAGCCATCAAAATGGGGGAGGTCCAAAGTAGGGAGCCTACTCACCAGCCCCGGTGCTGACCTAGGAAGCTGCTGCTTCAGGCCGGGTTGCCCTTCCCTATCTAGGTCAACTTATACAATTTAATATTATGTATTTTAGACAAAACTGACCTGAGAACACTACAACACTGTTAACCTGTTAAGAAATGAGATGCTTAGCTCAGATACAAGTTTACAATATAGGCACAGTTAACCACGCTCTTGCTACCAAAATTATGTCTAGAATTTGGCTAGAAGGAGCTGGGATTAATTGCAGCAGATTTGTGGAAGCGTGACTCTATTCATCAGCCCTTGTCAGCCACAACAAATCTCAGACACAAATGTACTGTGTTGCACAGCGAATACAAGTATTAAGTAGGTACATGAAAATTTTACCTTATATCTCCTGGTGATGTTCTTGAGTGGAGTCCTGGAGGCAAGCTAGATACACACAAGACTAAAATTGGCCAATATTAGCAAGTGAATTATCTTTACTTTACCAGACTCCAATGCAGCGTCTTCAATGCACGATGCAAGTGGTAGTAGAATTCACAATTTCTCAAAATGCCAGTGTTCCATATATATAATATCACAAATTGATCAACACTGCGGACTGATCAGTGCCGGACAAATCAAAAGCGGCAGTTTTACGAGAGTTTACTCAATTTAGTTCAATTAAACAATTTAATTCAATTCGGGTTAATTCAAAAGGCGATATTTTACGTACGAGACGACCAAGACCGGCGTGTTAATTTTTCAAGGCGGGAAGAAGTGACAGTTCAGTGTGACCATTGTCAGAAATTTTCAATAGACTAAACAAAATGTTACTTAATCGATATAATCGATTTGACTTATAATAAAAACTAATTCTATTTCAAACAAAAAGGATTTCCTTTTTGAGTGATATTGTCGTCTATCAACTGTAATTAAAATAAGTGATACCCATACTGGCACTATTCTATAATAAATAGGTTTATACATAAAGTATCTGGTGGTATACATATTAATTATAAAATTATGTAAAATACTGTTTAGTGTAAGTGTGTAAAATTTTAACGCAGGCTTGTAAAAATAATTAACACAATTATAAATATATGTAAAAGCGTAAATATTTCCATTATGGTACCTACTGGAGGAGCTCAAAGAGATCCTTAGAATGGTATTTTTCGATAGTCGTACCTAGAACTGGAGGTTAAAAGGGGATGTTAAGTAATAAAAATATATATAATTTATCATACAATATTATTTAGCGGGTCTTAGTCGCGATAATTTATTTATTTCAAGGCATAAATACCTCTGTTATTCTCCTACGTTTCTACCGGCTTGCAACGGTTGTGGTCGCGGAGGGACTGCGCGACCACAACCGTATTATAAATATATTTAAAATTTAAAAATAACCGGTATTTATGCCTTGAAATAAATAAATTATCGCGACTAAGACCCGCTAAATAATATTGTATGATGTATACAAATCGCGAAAGTTTAAAATCGATATATAATTTACGTATATTTGATGTTTTGAACACGTGCAAAAATACCGAAGACATAGGTGTTCTGTTTATTTCTACAATAGTCAATTGTGCTTCGCACTAAAATGATTTTAACCAATTTCTGTGGCAAAATATTTTTTAGTCAAAATTTTAAGAGGGTACTTTTTACGTATTTATATCTTTTGACAGAGGAATAACTAACGACCATTTTCAATATTCGATCCATACATGGATTTTGCGATTTGAGATTCGTGTTTGACATATTTTGTATGAAGCTTATGTCAAAAACGAATCTAAAATCTACAGAACTATCTATAGTTCGAATATTGAATTCCGTAGTTAGTAACATAAATGACATACATTCAGCTGAGATCATATATTAATTATTATGATTTTTCCTAAAACTAAGTATCCTTCTTAACATACTGAGTAGTTCCATTTAAATTTCTTGGATGTTTGTCCTAACTCTAAGACCTTTAGAGTTCAATTTCATTTGGCAGACGTTTGCCAATTTAAGTGATAAAATTATTCTACCAGTATTTATTTTGTTAGACAACATAATGAAGAGAATATATTAATCAATAACTGTTTAAAATAAAAATAGAATAATTGATTATACCGACGAATTAGCTGTTTGTTGTATGTAAAAATATATTACTCTTCGGTTATGCCAATTTTAATGTAAATATAATTATATCTTCTGAAACTGGCTCAATATTGTTATCGTAAATTACAATAAAGTTTAAAATGTTGGTAAAAATACGAATATGTTATATGTGTTTATGTTACTTTATAGCAAAAAAATACACAGTTAATAAATATATATTTTGAAATAAAAAAACACTAGGTAATAAAATTATAATATTAAAATGTACTTTTAGCGGCACTTAAAATCTTCCGCGTTATATTTATTTAAATTGTCTGATCTCGACATGAATAAAAACCGAATAAGATATGAATTTTATGTTTGAAATTACAAATTGGCTACGAGCAAAATCTCAAAATTTCCTCGAAACAGATTTTCTAATTGAAACCATTATGAATGTCTGATCAAATTATGGGCATAGCCGTCACAGAAAATTGAATATAGAACGTTGACAAGATATGAGTCTTGCGAAATATATATTCGTGGATACCTATCTTGTCAGAATAACTTAATGGCAAGGATGTATTATTTTTAATACAGCTGTGTGTTTTTACACCCCAATTGAAAATATGATATCCTTGTAATCCTCCTCATTATATATATTAGACATAAAACACTGCGTAATAGGATAAATTAATGAAATATAACATATCTATGTCTTTATGTATACATCACATTATGTATGATTTTAGCGAATAAATTAACAACTTTAAATGAACTTTGAATTATTAATAAAATTAAAAAAACACTGTGATGTTATATAACTTATAATTCTCTAAATTATGAATTACATTCATAATTATCATATTGTATAAGTATAACTACGAATATGTTGTCTACTTTGGGGTTTAAATAACCCTGATAAATCCCTTATGTTCTGTTGTGTTTTGTATATAGTTATATTATTATACTTATATTAGGTATGTAAATTTAAATATAAAACGACATGGAGTATTTTTCTTGTACAATTATTTGCTATTTCATTATTATATAAAAAAAATGGTTCTGCAACGTAAAGTGAGATGTGAGGTAAATCTTTTCTTTACTGGTTTGATTTGCAGCCTGAAAAGAAAGTAAAGAATTTAATCATCAACTGGTTTGATTTCCACTTCATACTTTAACTAAATCTGACAAAGTTTTTCTACGGCGCTACTGCTGTCTGATCTAGGCAACACACAGGAGTAGGAATCGTCTACTACTAGGCTGGTATGTTCTTTGTAGGCACTTACTCTCCATAGAAAATTTTATCAAGGTATGGTACAAGCGACAAATTAATCACATATGTGTCCCATATAGCTGTCAAGTTAAAATATAATAGGGGCGGTCAAGACTGATGGATCCTTGAGCTAAAGCTACCACTTTGTGGGTCCCGAAGCCTAAGGTGAGGTGATTAAATTGTTTGCAGCTTTATATAAGGCCTCAACAACAACGGCCAACCAACGGGCCAACGGGTACTTAGCCCGTAAAAGTTTCCTATAGCATTTATTTTATTAAAATATAGTTAAAATATGTTACTTTCTTTGAAATAATTTCTTCAATATCAACATTTCGCATCACTAAAACGTAGTAGCAATTAGTGTACACCGACCTTTACCGACCCTGTAGTGCTGTAAAATAAAGATTGTGAGGAAAATGCTATTTTGAAAAAGAAACGTCAGTTTTTTTTAGAATAAAATGCTACATGAAGCTTCTATGACATCGGCTAAGTGCATACTGTACGGGAAAATACTTACTTATAATACATGGTGTAGAGAGAGATGGCAAAATGGAGGGCTTTATCTTGCAGGCGGACTGGTTAGGCTGCAAATAATAACAAAAAGTAATTTGAAAATAATTATGTACCTACTAACAAGACGGATGTACCTTTAGGTACTAACGTGTATGTGCCTTTAGGTACATCACAATCATATGGCAATTAATGTAAACATGACCTATACACAGAAAAAACACCTTATTATGATGTGACTACTTTGTTATTACGGGAAATACAACAAAAACAATAAGATGTTGGTGGCAAGAAAAACATAAGTATACCCACTTATTTTGTATGCTTTTGCCTGACGATGAACGCTGCACAATTCTTACAAGCACAGAATACTACAAATTTCGTTATTGAAATGAATATCACACTGTCTAGTCGATATGTTCGAATCTATAAATATTTTAAAATTAAGACCTCTGGCTACGTCCACGTCCGTCACCATTAATTCAAAAACCATCGAACGGTTTTCGTCAATAGGTACGGTTTGTTTGTTGGTTTTCGTTTGAGTGTGTGGCCAACTCTGGTTTCGGAGTTTTCAGACCACCAAGGCCTCCGACATGGCCTAACGATTCTTATCTTGAGACAAGAACCGGGACAGACAGCTTTACGTGCCCTCCGAAGCACGGTAGCGCTCAGATGTAAATGCCACACACGGTCACCCATCCAAGTGGCAACCTGTATAAGCGTTGCTTAACTTTCCCGATCTGTTATGAACGGCAAGCCAAGTCTGCTCTGAGCGCTACGGTGATTCCTGATGAACCTTTAGGTATATAATTCACGTGGGCAGAACTTTTTTTTTATGCAGTATAACAAAATTAATCGAATGCACCAAATAACAAGTTATATCTAAATGCACCATGTAGTCCGTGGGTTTCCCGAAATGTATGCACGCCACAATATAAAAGCTACCTATATTTAATTTTATTTAGAAAATAATACATTTTTTATGGAGTCAGCATTTTCATACACCACAACATGATGATTGATGCGTAAGGTCAATGTACTCTATTTGTTACATACATATCAGTGTAACAGCTATCGTATACGTCATGTTGTAGTGATGTGAAATGTTGATTTTGACGAAAATGCTTAATTGAAAACGCATATTTTCATTCTATTTTGTAAAGTAAATGCTAGGGGTAGCTTCTATATCAGGGTCTGCGTACATACCTTTCTGGTAGACACTGATTTAATATACACAGTGTGAAACAAACGCTTTAATAACTGTGTTTAATATTATAATAATTTCACTAGAACTCATAAATATTATAATCATCCTCAATTTACTATCTTTTGCAGGACTATTTACATGTGTGTTTATTTGTCTGTACGAAAGTTTAATAAGTAATTATTACTGTGTAAATATGCACTGAAATTCTGTACAATTTTGTATTAATTTCTCCAAAAAAGTGTATTTGAGGTAACGATATATTTCCTTTCAGTTTTTTTACATAATTGTCGATGTAAATAGTTACCTAACATGGATTGTTTACTCCTACAATGAAATGTTACATGTAAAAAAGTTCATTTAAATGTTAACAACCATGAAAAATACGGAAGTTACGTTATGTACACATACGTGTATCTAGTTTATCTTTGATTTATATATTGTCACGATAATATAATTATATAGTGTTAAGTTGGTACTAAAATGTATAATTTCGGTGATTTTTCAAAGACTTCTTGACATATCGTTATTATTAAGAAATGTGTGTATCTTCTTTAAATAAATTTGTTTATCAGCAAATTCTGTTGTGTACTTATTTACATATCTTAAACCCATATCAACGAAGGTGAGATTTTGAACAACCGTGGTCCATCATACAGCATCTATCTGACCTCTGCTACCAACTAGGCTTTTCCGTATTGGGTGTGAAAGTTATACTGACTATGACAGTAATATTTGATAAGAGATTCCTATAAGAAATACCTTTGTGATTCAGGCTATATTTAAAAGTAATTTTGTCACTTTCGCATCTCAACTATCTATCAATGTGTGTAGTTTTCTACAGACAATTAAATAACAGTATACCGACAAATGTCAAGCTATTGATAAATGAATTTATACCATCATGAAATTATACCATCGGATAATTATCGCATAATTTTGGACAAATTCTGGGTCTAAATTATATATAATAAAATATTCTATTTCAGGAATTTACAACCGGAAAAAGCCCACTGCGTTTCTTGTCATCAAGCTAAGCGAACAGGTGTAGGTAATCTCGCATTTGGATTCGATATGGCTACCATGTATCTATCCCTGCTGTCACCATGATTGATAAGGACATGCGCCGAAAAAAAACCTACCTATTTGGAATAAAATTCACAGAAGGTTAGATATGGGGAAGATAAAATACACAATTTTTTATGCTAATGATGATTAAAGTCAAACATACATATGACTTGTACCACTTGACAAGTAATTAAATAAAATAAAAATTCACACGCAGTCATAAATAATAAAAACAAACAACTCAAGTTGCACAAGGTATACAAAATCACGCGTGACGTTACTATTACATTACGTTATTAGCTGTGCTAGTGAAAGAAAATTATTATTCTCAATACTTCACCGAATTATTCATCATGACAGCCTAGAGACGTCTACTACTTACTGGACACAGGTCACCCCCAAGGTTCATCACTCGGACCGATCTTGAGCCACCCGCATCCAATCAAATTATTAAAATTCACAAAATTAAATTATCTACCATTGAACGGAAAAGAAAAACACAATGAACTATAGCAAATACTTAAACACCGATACTTACCAGAATTAGGACGTCTTACTTCACAAGAAGTACCTACTCAAGCTTCCATCGGGACCCTGAATTAACATAAAGCTAAAAAAGTTCGCATTGTTACTTGCTAAAACAAACAATAATTAAAAACATTCGTCAAAATAAATCACAGCTTAGGTCTCAAGGCCAAAAGTAGTCACTGAAATTCACGAGTTGTTTGTTTGCGCATAGAAAGAAACAAGGTAGGTACAATTTTATTTAAATAATTCTTATGCCGTGTTTGCCGTAAAAAGTTGGCCGTTTTAAGCAATCGATTGTAATAGAAGGATATTTTCAACTACCTACTTTTTAACAAATAGACTTGACCAAAGAAACCAACAGTGTGTGTGACTTATATCGGGATTGAACCCAAGGCACTGGTTGTAATACAAAACGGAGAGGCGGCATTAACAACAACTCCATGCGTCAGTCAGATTTATTGGTTTCCATCTGCATTTCATCACACTCGAATACTTTGTCATAGTGACGATTCACACTGATACATATAACCGACATAAATCATTTGAAAACGAAGACACTTACTAAAGGCTTTTTGGTAGAACGTTCCAACGTCAAGTTTGGTTAAAACGGACTGCAAGCCGACATTTATGCACTCGACAACGCTGCTTCTACCTGTCCAATCAATCTTGCTCTAAATGACTTACTAACCATGCTATACCAATATGGACTGTTAGGCGTCCGTATAAGATTAATTTACCTGGGAACTTAAAGCTTGATTGTCCAGTTAAGATGTCGGCACACAAGCTGAATAATCAAGCCGGAGTGTAATGTTGATAAAGCGATTTATATCGAAAATGTATTGTTGTTTAAAGTATAAAGTATAAGTATAAAGCAACATAAATCGTGATACATTTTGTATGTGTCCTGGTATATTTATTTAACTTTTGCTCAGCCCAATGTGTTGCATAGCTGGACTTACATGATAATCTTGTCTACAATTTCGTATATTAACTTCAAAGCATACCTAAGGCTTCTACGCAGCCCTACAGATCGTCGGCCCGCAAGGCAGACCGACGATCTGGTTAAGATCGCGGAAAGCAGTTGGATGTGGGCGGCTCAAAATCTGTCTGTGTGGAGAACCTTGGGAGAGGCCTATGTCCAGCAGTGGACGTCTCTAGGCTGACACGATGATAAGGATTCTCCTTGAGTATTATCTTGATATAGATAAAAGAGAATATTATATCATAACTAGCTTGTCTTTAGTAGCTAATTCGTTCTGTAACCAGAATGGTTCTACCACCTTAGAATAATGTTAATATGAATTAATATTTAATTTAAATGGTATACACTACTAAGTAAATATTAATTTAAAATGTTGAGCCTCACTTACAGCGTACCTATTTCTAATTAACAATTTGGGTAAACCAAACATAAATAGAAATACAAAGTACTTCGACAAGTAAAAGAAAACGAAAATAGCTCCGGTGCCAGCGTTGCGGTGTCTGCCTGTGAGGTGAGCATTGTTTTCGTAAATCTGTCGTGCGGAACACTATGAACGTCGCAGAGAAGAGTTTACACATATATGATTATACTCTGTTAATTCTAAAATTAGAAGAATTGCTCTTCTCTAAGATACTATATGCTTCGATATTTTCCTTCATGTATTCGCCTTTTACAACATCCACGACAATAAACGTGACAGTGACATTTTGTATTCTTAAAAAAAAATGTTACGAAAATTGCCTAAAAATTAATGAAATGTTTAGGTTAGGTAGTTACTTTCCGAAGCAAAAAATATATTTTTAATTAATTTCACACAAAGGTACCTATTTATTTGTATCTGTTATCTTCATTAAAGCTTAATAAACGTTAGTTTTGCGCTATTAAATATATGGATCGTCTTTTTCGATAGTGCCAATGACTATACTTAAAAAATTGTTCAACAACATAGTCATTGGCACATTTTAGAATCTTTTTTTTTCAGATTTTTGTTTGTTTGCCGTCAAATTCGCATACAAACAACTTTAGATTGTATATTTCTTCACATTTACACCCAACTTAATATGGTACGGTCGTACAGAGATAGCAACCTTTCTCTACAAAATACCCAGAAATCAGGACAGATATCGCTTAAAACAAAGAACTTAGTATAGACAAAAATATTACGAACAAAATGCTTGTGAGAAACGGAAACAGGGCTCATTTGCGAACTCAACTTCTCTCAAATATAGACTTATGTTAGAAATATTAGAAGGTTACATAAACATTCATAAATATACGTAGAATACATGTATAAAGATCCGGATATCAAGTCTTAAGTCTGTCTGGGTATCACGGCGTTAGGCGAACAGTGCCAATGATTGTACCTTTTGGGACTGCCAATAACTATACCAGGGTGCCAATGGTTGTACTTTTCTTAAGAAATAAGTTTGAGCACATTTTTATGCTAATAAAACGGTTTTATTAAATACGGTGTTTTATTTTTATTAATGCCCATATAAACACAATTCCGACAAAACCATAGAAAATATTATTGAATTTGTATTTTCATGAGAATTTGTTACTTAGTAGTAGAAACCGCTTAGGGTGCCAATCATTATACTGTTTACCATACGTGAAGCGAAATTTTGTGATCCCTTTTTACGCGAAAAGCGCGAAGTTTTTTTTTGCATTTGTTTAAGGTTTCTTCTATTCTGCCTAATAGATCTTATAATTGACATTAAATTTACCTCGGCATGTTATCTTTATTTATCAACTAAATATTTACATATAATGCATAATATATTTTTTAGATTGACTTTATACATTCCTGACAAAGTATAAAATTACAAAATTGATATCCGTAGGAAAAAAATACATAATTGCAGTGCATTGCAAAAAGCTTTGAATTAAGAACACCGCGCGTGGGAAATTTTGATTTCAGGAATTCCTTTTGATTGTGAAAACACAAAAACTTTTTTTTAAGTTCTGTAATTTATTTGTGAATTTGAGTGAAATAATAATTTTTCATCTATCGGTTTTATTTAGGAATGTTAAATTGCTGGTTATTAGTATTTAAGGTACAGAAATTTTTAATTAATTAGTAAGTTTTCAGTGTTTCTCATATTTTGAAACTTTGTTCATAAAGTAATGTTTATAAATAAAGTTATTTAATAAAATAAAGTCAATGGTCTAACACCAACTCTCCTAGGAAATGTTATTGGATAGGAGATATGTGTGATAGGGAATGAAGTTTTTTAGGCGTGGTAGTTTTGTAGGGATATTGGGTGGTAACCATATTGAAGAGCCGCATGTAAAAAGCCTGTCGTATTGTATGGCGCTGAGGCTAAGGAAAGCGAAAAGCAGCAAATGGAACTTGAATAAAACCAGCCAAGTTCGAGTCAGATTCGCGCACGAAGGGTACTATCATCTATAAAAGAAAATCACGTTTGTTGTATGTTTTTTATAGACTCACGCCTGTATCCCCGAAGGGTAGGTAAAGGTGTAATATTACAACCACGTTTCGGTATATCTGGTGCCTCTGCCTACCAGAGGTGTAATATTACAATCACGTTTCGCCATAAATTTTTAGGTCTCACATAATAGGGGGCAAGCTTATTTCCGTTACCGGGCCAATCAGCAGACTCCGTGCTGCTCCTGAGAATGCGGAAAAACCCTGTAACACGTTTGCCGGACCCGGGAATCGAACTCGGGACCTGCGATTAGCAGTCGCATACGCTATCCACTGGACCACGGAGGCAGTTGTTGTATGTATACTTAAATATATTTTTTTTCTGTTAGGTAAGTATTTATTTTTATAGTTTATAATTATATTTCTACCACTAATACTTATTCAAGTTTCTACCTTTTTATTAAGAACGAGTAAAAAAAATGTTTAAAAATTTAGTTTATTGTTTGGGAACCTCCCCTTAATATTTTTTATTTTTATTTTTAGTATTTGCGGCAACGGAAATACATAATTTGTGTTAGTGACAGACAGACAGGCAGACAGTGGAGGCTTAGTAATAGGGTCCCGTTTTTACCTTTTAGGTACGGAACCCTAAAACAGCAGAAAACAGTAAAATAGTAATTTCAAAACAGCAAATATACTGTTCGACATAACATTTTTAGAATTGATAAATAGTTTTACAACTACTGTGACATTTACCTACCGCAAACTGCCATTATTTGAGGAATTTTTGGGAATTGAAAATTAAATAAAGACAAAATCAAAGATATAATAAAAAATATATAGGTACTTTATTTTCTTTACAATGCAAAAAATACTAATTACTATTAATTCGTTCGATTTTCGATTTCCAGGTCTTCAACATTTTCCCCCCCGTGGGATCTCCACCTTGTCGTGGTGGGGGGGCTCAGTAACCGTGGATTGGTCACCCGCGGTGAAGCCAAGAGGGATCCAGGAGGGGACGCTCCGCGTGGGCTTGGAGGGGCCTGCGCAGGATGCGTCCAACGGTGCGGGTGCGGGGGACAGTTCTGTCTGTCCCTCGCAGTCGGGTGCGGTCGCGGGAGGAGAGGCGTGTCGGTGTTGCGTTGCCGCGCGCCCTATCTCCCGCGACCAAATGGGGGCGCACCATTCGATGCGTCGCGGTGGGGCCGCAGAGGAAGAGGAGATGCGGTGTTGCGTTGCCGTCCTCCCTATCCTCTGGCGGCCGCTGGGCGTTTTGGCAGCGGAGTCCAACACCTTAATCCGTCGCCAAGGGGGTTTTGTTCGGGGCCCGCCTGACCATCTGGCGGGCCAATACCCGTCGGAGGGTGGCGACGAGTGCTTAGGTGATGCCCCACCCTCCGACACACGGGTACATGGCGGCAGTCGAGGTGGTTTTTAGTGGAAACACCACATTCTCCGGCTCTTATTTCCCCCAAGAGTCAGAGATCCGAAGGGATTTTCCACCTCGTAAAAAAAAAAAGTCTTCAACATTATCGGAATACCTATATCATAACATAAATTCCAAGTTGAATTGACTTTTAGGAGTTTTACTGTTGTATTAAAAATCGTTAATACTTGTTTAGCATTACATTGAGGTAGGTAAATAAAAAAGGCATGACCGTGTTTTAGGTCTTTTTTCATACTGTGCAATTGTAACGCATACAAAAACAATATTTATTGCTTTTTTAAACTTTCGCGATTTGTATACATCATACAATTTTATTGAAACGGGTCTTATTCGCAAATAGCTTAAACTCCATACACCCTAATATTAGGTTTACATTTGAAATGGAGGCAGACGGGTCGTTACCCTTTCTCGACGTAAAAGTGACAGTGAGGGAAAACGGTACCTTGGGACACACCGTTTATAGAAAACCGACACACACAGATAGGTTAGTTAGTTAGTTAGTTGGACAGGTGTTTTCCGCACTTAGCCACTTAATTGGGCCATTGTGCGTTAGCAGTGACGCGGTAGTCGCCTGCTACTCATACCATGCAAGCTCCTTCCAGAAGGCCATGAGTTGACCAGGATTGCGTATGGCTTCGCTCATGGTTCTGGGGTTGTTCAGGAACTTCGTCCGTTGGTCGCTCACGCTGGTACAATGTAGGATTATATGAGCGGGTGTTTCTTCGGTCCCCATGCAGCCCCTACATAGTGGGCTGTCCGTGACGCCGATGTTGTAGAGATGCTTGTTTAGTGGACAGTGGCCGGTTATTATGCCAGTCAGATGCTTGAGTGTTTTCCTGTTGGAGTGCAACAGTTTTTGCGAGAGTCGCTTGTCTAATTGGGGAAAGGCATCTTTAGATTGCCTACACTCTTTTAACTCTGCCCACTCTTTTTCGTGTTGTTGTAGGGTTCTCTCGCGTAACCATGTTCTTAGTTGGTTGAACGGTATCGGAACAATTGGTTCGGGTCCTAGAGTTGTCGTGTCCGATCCTTTCTTTGCCAGTTGGTCTGCTGCGTCATTGCCCGTGGAGTCACTGTGTCCTCGTATCCACTGGAGCGTGACCCGATTTCTCGTTGCAGTTTTCTGCAGCTCTTGGTGGCACTCCATAATTAGGCCGCTATTAAAGCAGTTGCCATCGAGAGCTTGTAGTACTGAGGCGCTGTCTGTGATGATGCGTATTGACAGGTTGCTCACATTTCTGGCCGCGATCGCCGTCGCCGCCTTTGTTATCCCAACGCATTCAGCTTGGAAGATGGTGTTGAGTTTACCAAGCGATGTTGAGAGATTGATATTCAAGTCATGGAAGAATACTCCGGCACCCGTCCCATACTTTGTTTTTGAGCCGTCTGTGTATACTCTAACTTCGTGTATACCAGAACTATCCTTGTGCTCTTCTTGCAGTTGTATGCGGTATTTTTTGTCAAAGACAAAGGTTTTAGGTATGAGATCACACGTTGCATCTAGCATCGGGATCTCGTTAGTTAACGTCCTTTTCAGGCGTGCGTGGGTTATGCGGTCATCTCTCCTCCAGAGCCCGAACTTATCGAGCCGGATCGCAGCGGCACCTGCTTCTTGCTGGATGATGAGGTGCAGTGGTCGCAAGTCGAGAAGCACCTCCAGTGCCGCCGTTGGAGTTGTTTTCATGCAGCCTGTTGTGGCCAGACAGGCGAGGCGTTGTATGCTCTGCAGTTTGCTCTTGACTGTGCTTAGTTGAGTGCGTGGCCACCACACTACTGCACCGTATGTGAGCATGGGGCGTATTATGGCAGTGTAGATCCATAGGGTGATGAATGGTTTTAGACCCCATTTCTTGCCTATTATTCTCCTGCACTGCCAGAAGGTTGTACATGCTTTTGTGGTTTTAGTGGTGATGTGTTTATTCCAGTTGAGCTTGTGGTCGAGTGTTACGCCCAGGTACTTGACTTCACTCGATAAGTTAAGCTCCGTGCCAAAAAGTTTTGGTTTTCTGGTCATACGGGTGTTCCTTTTGTTGGTGACAAGTACTAGCTCCGTTTTATTTGGGTTGACCGTCAGTTCATGGTGGTTGCACCATTGTTCCATGATCCTGATCGCTGCTTGCATCCGATAATGGATCATGTCTTCTGAGTTTCCTTTGATTAGGATGGTAATATCATCTGCGTAGCCGACCGTGAAGAAGCATTTGTCATTCAGATTTCTCAACAGATCGTCTACCACTATGTTCCAAAGCAGGGGTGATAGGACCCCTCCCTGTGGGCAGCCTTTTGCTACTATCCCCCTTGTGGTGGTATTAACCGTGAACTGAATAGCCCTTTGTTTCAGGAGTTGATCAATCCATCCACTGACGGTTTGTTCAACTCCGAACTTGTTAAGGGCACGGCTAATGCTGGTGAATTTAGTCTTGTCGAAGGCGCCCTCTATGTCAATGAAGGCGCCTAAGATCATTAGTTTGTCAGATAGCGCTGTCTCTATGGTCCCCACTACGGAGTGAAGCGCTGATTCCGTTGATCTACCACTTCTGTAGGCGTGTTGATGCGGGTGTAGTGGTCTGCGTAGCAGTGCGCCTTCCCGCAGGTATCTGTCAGCGAGCCTTTCCAGCGTTTTTAGCAGGAAGGAGGTCAAACTGATAGGTCTAAACGATTTTGCTTGCGTATAATCCGTTTTGCCCGGTTTTGGGAGAAATATGACTTTTACTTCCCTCCACCTTCGTGGTATGTAATTGTGCGCTATAGATGCTCTATATATGCTGAGTAACTGTGGCACAATCGTTGTGCAGCCCCATTGTAGGAGTGCTGGTGTTATTTCGTCCAGGCCTGCAGATTTATACGGCTGGAAGCTGTTAATTGCCCATTTCAGCCGGTCCCCGGTAACCATGTTGTTGGCTATCGTCCAGTCTGTCTGGGTCGGTGGTCTGTGTTCTGATTCTTCCCAATCACAGTCTTCGGTCACTGTGCAACCTGGGAAGTGCGTTTCGATTAGTATTTGGCTTATTTCCATGTCTGTGGTTGCGTAGGTGCCATCAGGCTTTCTTATGGAGCCTAGGGTCTTGTTGCTGTCCTGGGATAGGATCTTTTTTACCCTGGCTGCCTCGCATGTGGAATGAATGTTGGTGCAGAAATTTCGCCAGGATTCTCCCCTGCGGAATCGTATGCGTTTCTTGTAGTGCGACTGGGCTTCTTTGTATTTGTCCCAGTCCGTGTCTTTCCTTGTGTTTTTGGCCCGGTTGAAGAGTTGTCTCAGATTGCGCCTGAGTTTCTCCAGTTCCGATCCCCACCATAGGGTTTTACTACTCGTTTTCGGTAGTGTGGTGGGGCAGGCTTGTTGGTAGCTGCGTTGTATGCATTTTGTTAGTAAATTAGTGTTGTGTTCTATGTGTGTAGTGCTTGTGTTCATATCGTTGAAATTTGACATGGCTGTTTCTTGTTCGAGCAGGGTCTTGTCTTTCGCAATGTCGGTATTACGTGGGTTGCGTTTTGGTTGTATGACCCTCTCTTGCACTCGTATGTCATAGCAGATACGTCTGTGGTCGGCAAAGGATGGTTCGGCGGACACATGCCAGTTCGTGACAAGTTCCGCGGCCCCATCCGATGCCAGTGTAATGTCTACTATGGTTTGATATCTGGAGCTGACAAATGTGGGCTCTGAGCCTTTGTTGATTACCGTTAGTGTTGTTGTGTAGATGTATTCAGTTAGGATCTCACCTCGTCTATTTGCCTCGGGGCTCCCCCACAGTGGATGGTGGGCGTTAGCATCTGCCGAGAGTATTATTGGCCAGCCGTGGACCTCACAGTGCTGCACCAGCTCGGCCAGCTCCTTCAATGGGATCTCCTCATCACCGGGCATGTAGACCGAACCTAGTACAAGCATCTGATCATTGGGCCCTGTTCGTATTCCCACGGCTGTGAGATCTCTAGAACAAAAGTTAGTCAGCAGCAATGCTGGTATTGTTCGGGGAATGTATATGCATGTTCTCGGCTTAGAAGCCGAGCTCCAGTGCAATATCTTACCTCCGATGTTGTTGAGTCCACATATGGTGTCGCCTCTAATCCACAGCTCCTGGATTAGGGCTATTGTGTGGTGGTTAACCTCCAGCAGCCTTCGTAGGGTAGCCGTTGCAATTTGCTTGTGCTGGAGGTTGGTCTGTACGACTCTAGTCTGACGATGATCCGAGAACATTGCTGTCCACGGACTCCCCGTCAGACGAGTCGTGCTCGTCGTCCAACTGCCGTCACAGCGCTCTTTGTCACTGCGGGCGTTGTGTGTGCGCGGGCTGTGCCCGACGTGCTGGGAACGGCTGATGTTGTCTCTCGTTCCTGTATATGCCCGCTGGCGGGCGGCATTTCCCTGGGCGCGGCAACCGTCCCGCCAGCCCCTGCCCCGGCAGCGTGGAACAGTACGTACACGCTGCCGGTGAAGAAGGAGACTCGGCGGTCGCGCGCCTCGATTCTCGGGACCTCCGATTCGGGGATGCCCAGGGACAAGTATAGGCCGTGCTCTTGCATGGTAGCGCTGTACAGTTGCCACGTCTGGACAGCGTACCATGGGTTTTGGGTAGCTAAGAGTTGGTGGATCTTCGGAAGTTTCAGGCTGGTCGACCTCGGCAGCCAGAGCGATGCGCGAACGCGCTTCGCGAGGTCCGTCTGCCCGATGACAGCCAGCCTGGTTCCTTCGATCGGTGACTGCAGTCCCGCTACCGTTCGTTTGAGCCACGCCAGCGATTTCTCGTCCTCGCACCATAGCTTCAGGACTCCTCCTGCTGCAAGCGGTTTGCCTCTAAAGGATGGCGCGAGTGCGGGCTCGTTGTTTGACGGTGGTGCAAAGGCTGCTTCCAAGATGCGCTCCTCTATGGAGAGCTCGAGCTGCCGTGCTTGCTCCACCGTCAGGTCTGTGGGTGGAGTGGCAACGACGGCCACCATCAGATGCGAGTTAGTCGCATCGGCGTAGCTCATCGTTGCCCTCTTCGGTGTTGCGTCCACTCTCGCACGCTTCGTCGTGGCGCTTGGTGGTGTATCGTCGTGACGGTTCCTCTTCGACGGTGTCGCCGAAGTGGGCCGTCCCGAGAGCGCCGGATTGGTCGGTGCGTGCCTGGGTCCGCCTTTTCTGGGGCCGCGTTTGCGGCGTGGCCCGGTTGTGCCCCATGGGGCTGTTGGTTCCGCATCTCCGACTGCCGTCGAGGGGGCGCGACGAGGGGTGTCCGGCGCTGCACCGGCCGGAGCGGCGCGTGCAGCCGGCGGGAGCGAGCCCGAAGGCTCGCTCTTCGCCGTCCGCGTGGTTTCCGCTTGCAAGCCTGAGCTGCTGCGTCCACCAATCGCGCCGCGTCCTGCCGAATGCTTCGTCCTGGGCGGTTCCCTCATCGCGCTGGCTGAGGGCGGATGTCCGCGCTGGTGCGTTGCGCCAGCTGTTGGTTGTCTCGCGGGGGGTGCGTTCGCCGATGTAGTCGGTTCGCTACCTACCGCGGGGGGTGCGTTCGCCGACGTTGTCGGTTCGCTACCTCCCGCGGGGGGTGCGTTCGCCGACGTTGTCGGTTCGCTACCTCCCGCGTGCGCTGCGTACTCACGCTGACGTCTATGATGACGGGAGCGCTTTCCGCGGTGTTTACCTCTACCGGATACGGTTGCAGCGGAGCTGACGTTTGCCTTGCGGCGTTCGTCTGCTCGACGCGGTACAACCGTCCAGGAGGTGTTGGTTATGTGTACTGCACGAGGCATGGCATTTGCCAGGTCGTGCAGGTCTAAACTACGCTCACGTGAAACATTGCCCCCCCCAGAATACGTGGGGCAGCCTGGACCCGAGGGTGCAGGGAGGGATTCTCCAGCGTCACGGACGCTGGTACCCTCCTGGGGTAGTTTGTTATTTTGTTTCACATTCATATTTTGTTTTTGTTTTGGCTCCGTATGAGCGTGTGCGTGGGCGTATGTGTATGTGTTTCTATGTAGGTGTGGTGTGTGTATGTGTGTGTGCGCGTCCGTATGAATGATTGGGTTAGTGTAGTGAATGTATGTGTGTACGTGCTTGTGCATGTGTGTGGGTGAGGGCGGCTGGAGGTTTTCGTTACGTCTGTTTCATAGGGAACCAGACCAAGAACGGGCGGCAACCTTGGGAAGAATAGTTCACCAGCCTTGCCTTAGGGATCTACACGACTTGCGCTCTCCCCTAAGGCCATTCGCCAAACTCTGCAACGGACGCGAATGCAGAGAGTGGAAGTCAGTGCAGTTCAATGGAGTTGAAATGAAATGAGGTGCACGGGCTTCCACCCACACAGATAGGTATCTTAACGCTTACTCGCATCATCACCCGCGACACTTGGAATCCGTAGTAACTTCATTAGTAAACAGAGCGTATGACCTCTGTGACCCTGAACATTTGAACAGTGAGCTGTCACATGTCCAGGAGGTACTTAGGTGCAACGGATTCAACAAGAAGATCCAACGTCTGAAGAGGAAGGACCGTAAACCAGAAGTAAGCAGAGTACCGGCTTACTTGCCTTACATAAAGGGAGTGACGGACAAAGTTGGAACAGTACTACAGAAATACTCCATAAAGACTGTATATAGTCCGCTCTCCAAGGTAGCACACAATCTGCGCACCCCGAAGGATGTCATTCCTCTACAAACACCTGGCGTCTACAAGGTCGACTGCAGTTGTGGTAGTTCCTATATCGGACAGACCAAACGAACCATCGCTGAAAGGGTCAAGGAACATATCGCAGCTGTAAAAAACCGACAAATTAACAAGTCTGCCATAGCTGAGCATTTGTTGGAGTCTGGAACAAACCACTGGATCGAATTACATCAACCAAAGGTCTTATCTACCGATCGTCACTATTACTCCAGGATAGTACGTGAAGCGGTTGAAATCAAAAAACATAAAAATTTCAACCGGGAAGATGGATACAGACTGTCTACAACTTGGAATCTAGTAATCAACAAATGTAAACCCCGCCGCAGTAACACAGCTCATCAGTGTGTAGACGTCATAAGTGTTGTGTGTCGACGTACCGACAGTTCGGATAAAAATAAAAAACAAGTGAGGGTAACTGCCGAAACCCGCGCTTCACAAGGACGACGCTGAGATGACATCAGTCCTGCCGCGACCAAGGCTGTTGTAAGACGGCCGAAACGTCGGTAAAACATAGGTATTTATACCTTAAACAAATTAATTAAATTAATTAAATATCGCGAATAAGACCCGTTTCAATAAAATTGTATGAAATATTTATTGCTTTAATTTAATATTTAGGTTATTCTGATTAACATGTTGTGACATGCCTAATACGATTTGGGAAAAGTTATTTTGAAATTCGGATGCAACACCAAAAAACAGTACAAATACGAACTAAAGCCGAAAACAGCGATGTCATGGCGAAAACAGTTAATCTACTGTTAAAATAGTAGGGTTGGCAACCGTAGATGAGAAACACTTGCATGTAGCAGAGATGAGAATGTTACGATGGAGGTGTGTATATAGTGCATTAGGAATGAGTAGGTATCTTAGTTAAGGTCTATGGTCTATGTGAAAAAGCTCAAGGAAGTCATTTGGCATGGTGAAGAGATGGTTTTTGTTGTGTGTGTAGGTAAATCGGTGATGAATATGAAAGTAGAGGGGCGAAAGGAACAGGCAGGTCAAGGAAAAGATAGGAAGATAGATAGTAAGAAAGTAACATAAGGAAATGTAAAGACTGTGAGAGGAGGGATATGTAATAGAAAGGGGTAGATGGCAGGCGATAGGCAAGAATGGAAAAAAATATATTGCGACCAGTTCTAGAAATGACATGTTTATAAAAAACAAGTCTAAAGACTTTTATTTTTTATCGTATAGAACATTTGTTTTAGAGTTTTATAACCAGATAAAGCATTTAATAGCCGTTCCAGTAATTTCATAAAAGATTTTATTTATTTTCATTGTGTGGCGAGGTCTGCGATTCTAGAGGCTTTGACAATAAAACCTTTATAATGTAGAAACTAATTTTTTTTTTATTTTATGGTCGAATTTCGACCACTGGGCGAGCTCTAGTTTATTTAAATCGACATCATTTACATAAAATTTGGGCAAAGCATATCCTTAGTCTTTAAGTAATTTAAATAAAATAAGTCTATTAATGATTTTAAATCAGATTAACACGGCTTAGAAAATTTTGTTACATACGCCAAGATCTTGTAGGATATATATATTTTGATACGAATAATAATAATATGAGAGAAGAAAATGCTTTCTATCATTTTAATTTATTTATTTATTAATTAAACTTCCTGCAATACAATTTGCACAAGGCGGACTTAATGCCAGAGGCATTTTCTACCAGTCAACCTTAGGGTGGCAGGTGTGTTTTGGAGACTAAAACAAGAAAACTAAATATAAAAATAGAATATGATTCAAGGTAATACATATTTTCGAATATAAACGCCCTATACATACATACAACATACATACATATATATGAATAAATATACACGTTTACATATATTAAGTATATATATTGTCTGCGCTGCATAAACGCCTGATCATTTTAAATGGCATCAAGTTACTCGTTTAAGTAATACTGTACCTGACTCCTAAATTTATTTTACTTACACCCGCACATATTTTTGTTATTCGATTTCTAAATTTGTTACGCTAGCATCAAGACGTATAAAAACTGCGAATCATTGTAATAATGTCAAAAAACCAAAATTAAAGCTGCTATCAACGGAATCTGAGGTTTTCATTACAAAACTTTGTCTACTATTACACATTAAAATTGGCGACCGTGACAGGACGGATTTGCAAAATTCGGATCGAAGTACGAAAACAAAGAATTCTCGTCAAAAGGAAATCTACCAAAGATTGATTGTGGAGGACTACAGACGCAGGAACACTATCAAAGAAGACAACTAAGCCAGCCAGGTCGGTCAGCAGAAAGCGCCGCGCCCAGCCTTAGCTTCTACGACGACGCCACGTCGGGGTTCACCGTCAGCCTGCCACGCCAGTTCGAGGATTCCGTCAACATTTGTAGAACAGCTCGTGTTTCTATCAGTGCCAACAGCCATCAGCGAGGACCAATGCAGCCGGAAGCAGCCGTCTCGCCTATCAGTTAAGTGCCATTCCCATAGTTTACCCTAACACCTAAACCTATTTTTCCTATCAAAAGGGTCGCTGTTTGGTACATTCCACTTGTGTATTTCATTAGTTCAACAAAGTATCTAGCTAATTTAAAGCTTATTTCAAGTAAACAACCAGTAAATATAGAAAAATAGTGTAATTAAAATTCATTGTTCAGTGTGACAACTACCTACGTCATCATTTGTAAAATTATAAATTCTTAAAATACCAGTACATTCCTTAAAATAAGTTCATAAATGAACAATACTTGAGTATCTAAACACCAATTAGTAATATTGCCAATTTTTCTCATAGACACCCTCCCAATAGTTCGTGCCATTATTGTAACTTTAATTTTTAATTTTTTAATTTAATTTTAATTTTATTGTAAATTTAACATTATTTCAAATATTTTGGGCCGACTATTCCAGAAACTCCATCGCTGCCTGACGCTGCCAGCTACCGCTAGCCGCGTTTGGGTGACGTCGGTGCATCGTCGTGCTGCCGAGCTGCAGCCGCGTGGCTGCCCCAGGTGCCGCCGAAGGAGTATCAGATAAGATTCTAAACATATAACTTTATTCCTTCATTTTGCGTTACTGTTTAGAACTCAATTAACAATAAGCATTTTTCGTAAAGTTCTCAGTGCTAGTTTATCGTTTGTTGTTGCTATTAGTATTTAACAAAATGTCTTTAAGCGAAGATAAAGACTGTAATGCAAAACAATTGAAGGAACTGTTTGCTAAGCGTAGCTCGGTCAAAGGTCGTTTAACAAAGTTTAAAAAATATTTAGATGGAGTATGCTCTTCAAAATTGAATAAAACCCAAATTAAAGAGTTAGAAATTAGTATTGGTAAAATACGAGCTATGTCTAGCAAATTTGATGAACTACAGGCTCAGATTGAGGTCATTAATTGCGATAATATGGACTCCGAGATCGACGAACGTGATGAAATTGAGCAGATCTTCACTTCACATCTTGCAATTGCTGAAGAGCAACTTGATAAGTACAAAAATACTTCAAACGAATCTGATTTGCACAATTCATCACAATGTCATAACGATCTGTCATCTCAATGTCATCATGTTGATTTTAAATTACCACAAATACAAATCGCAAAGTTTGATGGCGCTTATTTCCGCTGGCTTGAGTTCCGAGATACCTATTTATCGCTTATTCATAACAATGAACGCATTAAACCTATTCACAAGTTCCATTATTTGGTATCGTATCTTGAAAAGGAAGCCGCGCGAATTATTTCCAATTTAGAAATTTCTGAAAATAATTATAAAACTGCATGGCAGCTTTTGTGCGATCGTTACGATAACAAGCGCCAACTTATAAATCAACACCTTAATTCATTGATATATTTCGAATCAACACAACAACAACACAAACGTGAATCGGACAAATCACTGAGGTTTCTAGTTGACCACGTAACTAAAAACTTGCGAGCATTGTCAAGTTTAGCAACGAAAGATGAACTGCTTGAAATGATAATTATTAAAATTCTTATACCAAAATTAGATAATCGTACTGCCATGAAGTGGGAAGAACATCGTAATAATTTGTCCAATCTCCCTGCTTTAAAGGATTTCAATAAATTCCTAACTGATCGCGCTGATGTGTTAGAAACTATGAATCAAAACAATTCTGATATACCCAAGGTCACACAATCACGTCAAAACAATAATAACAATTCTCGTAGTACTAAATCCTTTTCATCTACAGTTCAGAACACCGGCTCTGTCGCTAAGCAGTGCGTTGTCTGTAAGGGTGACCACTGGATATACGACTGCCCTACGTTCCTTGCGAAGAGCGTTCAGGAACGACGAGAAGAAGCATTTAAGTTGCACTTATGCTCCAATTGTTTACGAACTGGGCATCGTGCACGTGACTGCAAGTTGGGTCCCTGTCGTGAGTGCAAGCGTAGGCACAATTCACTCTTGCATTCCCCTAATTTAAACAATACTAGTGCAAGTAATGCTAGTACAGTCAGCAGCAATAATACCAACACAGATCGTGGTTCAACTGAAATATCAGTAAATAATTCTATTAGTGATAATTTTATAGAAAATCACATTCTTTTATCAACAGCTATGGTTAATGTTATCAATCCACAAACAAACAAACAATTTCGAGTGCGTGCTTTGTTAGACTGTGGCAGTCAGTCTTCATTTATTAGCCAGTCACTTATGAACAAGTTATCATTACAGGTATGTGCTATTAATACTATAAACGTTATCGGTATAGGCAACAACTTAGCGGAATACGTAAACAAAAGTTGTATTGCCCGATTAAATTCTCTTAATGATGACTATAGTGTTGTACAGTCATTTTATGTATTAAACCAATTAACAAGTGTTATTCCAAAACAATCTATAGACATTAGTCAATTAAATATTCCAACCAACCTACAGCTAGCTGATCCTAGCTTTAATCGGCCTTCAGCCATAGACGTCTTGATAGGTGCAGACCTGTTTTGGGACCTACTCGGATGTGATCAGCTTGCATTAGGTACTAATATGCCCCAGCTTCGTAGCTCAAAGCTAGGTTGGCTCGTTGCCGGCCCAATTTCTCCAAATGTAAGGAATTGTTCGTCACCTAAAAATATTCCGTGTCATGTTTCAATTAGTGATAGTGACGAATGCAATAATTCCAATATTGATTCTCATTTGAAAAGGTTTTGGGAACTTGAGCAGGTTCCAGATAAGCAATATTTTAGCAAAATTGAGCAGGCATGTGAAGACCATTTTTATCGTAATACTTATCGTTTAGAATCGGGTAGATTTTGTGTGAGGCTGCCCCTAATTGATAATCCAGATTGTTTAGGAGATTCTTACGCTATGGCTAAAAAACGATTGTTGTATTTAGAAAGACGTTTCCGTAAGAATCCAGAATTAAAGTTGAAATATTGCAATTTCATTCAAGAATATTTAGAGTTAGGTCATTTAGAGGAATGTCCGACTACTAATCCCGTTCCATCCTATTATCTTTGCCATCATGCAGTATATAAGCAAAACAGTGAAACGACAAAGACTCGTGTTGTCTTTGATGGATCGGCACGAACTTCCTCAGGTTTCTCTCTGAACGATCTGCAGATGGTCGGTCCCAATGTTCAAGACTCAATCTTTTCTATTTTGATTCGAGCTCGTCAGTACAAATATATTTTGACAGCTGATATTGAAAAATTCTTTAGAATGGTTGAATTAAATGAAAAGGATCGTAATTTACAATTAATACTTTGGAGAAGTGATGAGTCCAATCCTATCAAAACTTTACGTTTGAAAACCGTAACTTATGGTCTTGCAAGTGCTACATATTTGAGCACCAAGTGTTTGTCAGTATTGGCAGAGAATTGCGATGACCAGCTTATAGGTAACATTATTAAACACGACCATTACGTCGACGATCTGGTCACCGGATCAAACGACGAGTCCAAGCTATTATACATTCAACGCAAGGTGTCGGACACTTTAAAGTCAGGTGGGTTTAAACTACGTAAATTCAGATCGAATTTACCAAGCATTTTATCATCATCAGTCATTGATCAGAATGATAAGGTTAGTTTAAGTGAATCTAATAATACTTTAGGATTAAATTGGAATCCTAAAACCGATACCCTTCAAATATCGATTGAGATTCCCAATAAAAATGATGTGGTTACCAAGCGATCGATACTGTCTGCATCATTCAAGATTTTTGATCCTCTTGGAATTCTCAGTCCATGTGTAATTATACCTAAAATGTTACTTCAGTCCTTATGGCTGAACAAGAAGGGTTGGGATGAACCAGTTAGTTCCGATATCCTGGAATCCTGGAACAAGTTCATTGGCAATTTACATTTTTTATCAGATTTACAGATCCCGCGCTTAACACTATGCGAAGCTCCTAATTATATAGAAATACATACCTTTAGTGATGCTTCTCAAGTCGCTTACGGTGCCTGTGTGTACCTACGGTCACACAACTTAGCTGGCGAGGTAAAGGTAAATTTACTGTGTGCTAAGTCTAAGGTGGCGCCGTTGAAACCGATAACAATACCGCGTCTGGAGCTTTGCGCTGCGCTATTAGCTGCAAAATTGTGTAAGACAGTTACCAGCTCTCTGCGATGTGATGTCAATCGCATCATTTACTGGTGCGATTCCAGCGTTGTCCTCAGCTGGTTAAATGGTAATTCTGCAAAGTTAAAAACGTTTGTAGCTAATAGGGTAGCCGAAATTAATGAACTTACCGATAGTTCGTCGTGGCGCTATGTGCCGACTGATCAGAATCCAGCTGACCTGATCTCAAGGGGCGTGAGCCCAGATCAAATCATCAATTCTAATTTCTGGTGGTCAGGTCCAAGCTTTCTAATACAGCCTGAATCCGATTGGCCCTATTTAAAGAAATTAATAAATGAATCAGACTTACCTGAGATGAAGTCCACTTCCGCTGTTGTCCTGGAACCAGCAACAGAAATTCTAAAAATAGATAAGTTTTCATCGTTTTTAAAACTGAGACGTGTATTTGCGTATGTCAATAGATTCATACATAACATAAGATATAAATGTCCTAAAGATAAATTATTTGGTAAATTAAATGTTAGCGAATTAGAATTATCTTTTATTAGCTTATGTAAAATTGCTCAGCAAACTTCATTTACTCTAGAGTACAATCTTTTGTTAAAAAATAAAACTTTAAGTAGCAAGTCAACACTTTTGTCACTTTCACCCTTTTTGGATGATGACAAGGTGATGAGGGTCGGTGGTAGGATAGAATTATCTAATTACAATTATACTAAAAAACATCCTATACTTTTACACGCTTCTCATCCACTCACTAAATTGTATTTTAAATATGAACACTTACACAATATGCATGCTGGGCCTCAGCTGTTGCTGGCCTGTGTAAGAGAGACTGTGTGGCCTATAAATGGTAGGCATTTGGCCCGCCGCACAGTACATGTTTGTGTTCGATGTAGACGTATACAAGGTAAAACATTAACTCCCATGATGGGAAATTTACCTGCACAGCGCATCATACCTGATTTTCCATTCCGTACTGTGGGAGTTGACTTCGCTGGTCCGTTCCTAACACTAAATAGAAAGGGTCGAGGTGCACGACTAATTAAAACCTATTTATGTTTGTTTGTATGTTTTCGCTATAAGTGTGTGCACCTGGAAGCCGTCAGTGATTTGTCCAAGGACGCGTTTATCATGACGTTACGCAGATTTATATCGCGTCGAGGTAAGCCAGCGGAGATATTTTGCGATAACGGTCGCAACTTTGTTGCGGCAGCTAAAGAGATTGGCAATTTTCTTAAAACTAATCATGAACCTGTAGTTAATTTTGCTACCAATGAAGGCATAAAGTTTGTGTTTTCTCCCACGTATGCTCCACATTTCGGCGGCATCTGGGAAGCCGGCGTTAAATCCGCGAAATACCATTTAAAACGCGTTATGGGGAACCATCATTTAACGTTTGAGGAGATATGTACTCTCTTCACACAAGTGGAAGCTGTGCTTAATAGTCGACCTTTGTGCCCACTCTCCCCTTCCCCTAACGATTACCATTTCCTATCTCCCGGTCACTTTCTGATAGGGCGTGCCCTAAATGCATTGCCTGGTCCATCGCTCGAGCACGAGAACCAGAACAACCTTCAACGTTACTTGAAGCTTGAACAGATTCATCGGCATTTTTGGCAGCGCTGGGAAAAGGAATATATAGCTGAACTACAACAGCGCTCCAAATGGCGTACTAATTCAGCATCCCTGCAAGTTGGAGATTTAGTTCTTCTCCAGGAGGATAACGTCCCACCACTGAGCTGGCGAATGGGACGAGTCAGCCGCCTGTTCCCTGGAACCGACGGCGTCACACGAGTCGCAGACGTGGAGACTACCAGAGGCTGCTTCAGGAGGCCTCTCACACGGATCTGCCCCTTGCCTACATCTTTACCGGATGACGACTAACGCAGTTGAAAGGAGTCTTTCAACGGGGGGGAAGATGTCTGCGCTGCATAAACGCCTGATCATTTTAAATGGCATCAAGTTACTCGTTTAAGTAATACTGTACCTGACTCCTAAATTTATTTTACTTACACCCGCACATATTTTTGTTATTCGATTTCTAAATTTGTTACGCTAGCATCAAGACGTATAAAAACTGCGAATCATTGTAATAATGTCAAAAAACCAAAATTAAAGCTGCTATCAACGGAATCTGAGGTTTTCATTACAAAACTTTGTCTACTATTACACAATATATATATATATATACACCGCTATTTTTTTATTAGTACAAAAAATTTAACAGGGCACTAAGTATCTTTAACTGATCATAATTATGTAGTTGAAAAATAAAAACACTAAGTCCCAAAACTGTCTCCAAACTGTCCACAAAAATACGTGATAATTGGTAAATGCAATACTAATACTATGACCGACCCGTGTACTATCATACCATTGATAAATTACCCCCCCGCCCCTCTGCGCCTGCGCTACGCCCCGACGATGTGACAAACAGTACTAAATTACTAGCGAAAGTCAGCGTATCTAATTTCGTTGCAAAAGTTAATTGTTTGTCTACGTTTGCCCGACGCGATGTCCTATCATATCAGTTCATATCACGGGAGTATGTAGCTATGCTTCGTGCGTACTTTTTGAGTGGAAAAATCGCGAGTGCAGCTGTGTACCCATGGACATCGTATTGTGAGTGTACAAAAGTGACCGGGTCAGTGTCAAACAATTAAAACAGTGCATATTGGATGCTTTTGACAACGGTGGTGGACATTTTGAAGGACAATGGAAATACTTGTAAGTTTAGTAAATAATACGTACTTAAGTAAATAATAATTTGATGCAGGCGCCTCAAAATTGGTCTGTGTTCTCCACACACCTTTAGGAAGGCCTATGTCCAACAGTGGACGTCACGTCATTACGATAAAATAATTTGTAAATAGCAGATGATTCTTACTTCATAAATACGCCAAAATTACTCTTTTCTTTTAGTCCAGAACACCATCTTTTATTTTGATATTTGTTTGCTTTCTAATTACATACCTCCGTATTTAATTACTTGTTAAACGATTAATTTTACCGGTCCTACGCCCGAATTAAGTATGAAGGAGAGGGTAGAACTAACAAAATTATCGCTAATCTGTCCTTAAAGTTTTTGTACTAATTAAAAAATAGCGGTGTATATATATATATATATATATATATATATATATATATATATATATATATATATATATATATATATATATATATATATATATATATATATATATATATATATATATATATATATGTATGTATGTATATATAAATAAGCTTTCTACGTAAACATAAATATTCCATAAATGAAAACTGCTAATAGGTTATAACTATAAGTGAGTACTGCTACTGACAAGCTTCCGACAATCCACGATACAGCTGACGAACCTTGAACTTGAACATTTCTCGAGTAGTGGCCATCCTAATTTCAGGAGGGAGAGCATTCCAAAGAAGGATAGATTGGATATGAAAGGAAGAATGAACTAGATTAGAAGTGGGGGATGGACAAAAAAGAAGAAGGTTATTAGACGATCGCAAGATCTTAACATGGTTGGAGCAGAGGTATTGGAAACAAGGCGTTAGATAAGATGGGGCATTAGCGGAATGGAGAAGTGAGTATAACGTACGCAAATTTCGTCGTTGACGAATTGGTAACCATTTTAATTCAGTACGGAATTTCGAGACGCGGTCGAACTTACGGAGATTAAAAACGAATCAAATGCAATAATTGAGAAGTCGGTCAAGTTTATTGAGCAGATCTGCATTCAGGTCGAGATAACACACATCACCATAGTCAATTATGGGAAAGATTAGAGTTTGCACAAGCACTGCTTTGGTTTTTGATGGGAGAAAGTTCTTCAGGCGATAAAGTGAGCGAAGAGTCCCGATAATTTTCTGGCTAACTGCTGAAATCTGAGCCCGCCAGTCAAGAGTGGCATCTATGTGTAAACCAAGATTTTTCACGGTTGTGGCAAATGGTATTACACATCCATTGAAAGTGACAGATGGCAGACTTGTGAAGTCTACTCTCGAAATCATGCGCGAACTTCCCACAACGATAGCCTGGCATTTGGATGGATTCACGGAGGGACCGAATCGATCAGACCACATCTTTATCGCTTGTAAATCCTGGTTAACTTTGTCGATTGCATCTGCCAGCTTGTCCACCCGTGCCTGAGAGTAAAGCTGTAAGTCGTCAGCATACAGGTGATACGCACACTGAAGTTTATGAGTTAAGCGATTAATAAACAATGCAAATAGAAGTGGAGAGAGAATACCGCCTTGTGGAACCCCAGCAACCAGATCACACCAATTCAACGTTGTTTCATCAGTGCGAACCGACTGCTGGCGTCCACGAAGATATGAAGAGAACCAATCCCGAGCCTCAGATGAAATATTTAGATGTGAAAGGATAGCCAGGAGAACATCGTGACTGACGGTATTAAAGGCGTTTGAGAAATCAACCAAAGCTAACACTATCATTATTATTTATCATGATTATAACCAAATAACTCTTTTAGTTTTAATGTATTATGATTATCCTAATTAAATATCAGTACTAAAGATTAACATTTTGATAAATGTATCTTTTATTTAACCCATGAGAAGGCGCGCCAAAAAAAGTTACACGAGCAGGCGCGCGTGAGCAAAACTCTCACGCTACTTCAAATGACGTTTTCTTTGAGATCAATCATATTTTTAGTATAAATTTACATGTTATAATAAATCAAAAGTCTTTATTTAATTAAATAAAGTGTATTATTAATAAAGTAAAGTAAATAACAAAAAAAGCATTCTTATGTGTAAACCAAAGAAATATTGCATTTAGGCCTTAACATTTGGCTATCTTTACATAAAGAATTCATAAAACACAAAATCACAATAAAAATGGAATGATTTTATCTTCCATGAGATTTTGAGATATGTGTCTTTCATAACATATATGGCACATAAAAGTAACATGTTCTGTGCACACCGATATACTGCACAAAATGCATGCTTTTTTTAACGCATTTTGCGAATGTGGCATTGTGCGCCTAATCCTACAAGTATCTACTAGTAATACAATAATTGATTTGCCTAGCATATTCCTATGCATATTTTGATTCTTTACATGCCATTACTTAGGTTTTTTTTAAACCCCTCGAACAGTTTCGCAGCACATGTTACAGAGTTACGCCCATACAAAGAAAAATACACTTATTGAGATTTTTCATCTGTATATATAAAATTCTTGCGTTACTTACTGACTGACAGACACGTTCCAGCCGAAACTATTGGGCGCAGGAAGCTGAAATTTCGTAAGTAAGTTCCTTGGTGACCACAGGGGTAAACTAAGAAGGGATTTTCCGAAACGCTCACAATATTCGGCAGAAACAGTTAATGTGCGGGCGTAGCTGCGGGCACCCTCTAGTTTGATATAGATCTCAAGATGTTGCAACACTTCGAAACCTCTCATTCATGTTTGAGGGGCTTGCCAATCACCCATTGTAGACCTTTTTTACTGTATGAAACAAATAAAACATGAATATAAAATATCCACTAAGTTAATCAATAACTGTGTACAATAACTAATGAAAAAAATACTTACGCGAACGGGCGCGTGATGAGCAAAATGCCGCGCTTCACGATGCACCGCACACAAACCCATCACCACGCAGTCCTGGTGGCACTTAGTGGCGCGGGAGTTGCGTCAGAGGAGAGGGGGTGAAATTTTAGGAAGGTACAGACTGTGAAGCTTGTAGGGACACAGTCAAGATAAAGTTGAAATTTATAGCAATGAATTTATGCGTGAGCAAAATGCTCATAGCGCGCCTTCTCACGGGTTTCTCAGTAGGTATTGCAAGTCCACTAATAGATCAATATGTCTTTCTCATGGCAATGCTCTAATTCATCATGTACATAATAATATGTACGTTGTCATCAAGTTGTGCCACATAAGAAGATCATTTGTCTTCAATACTTAATTAATTGTACGATATAAAGCTGCCCCTGTAATAAAATAAGTATTAGGATCGCTTCTATAATAACACTAATCATAAATGGTAAGCCAGCTGCTATTAAAAACGCCAAGTCAGGTCTCATTAGGATCGAGATAAAACCTGTGTTTACAATCTATAGCACTAATTTTATCCTAAATTATGAAAGCATAAATTATTTTGATTACATTTATTATTCTGTACCTAAGGTTAAGCGGAAAAGACGTTGGATTTTTCGAGTATTACCGAGACAATACGAGGAGACTGCGCACTTGACAGGATTGTCACTGTGATAAGAATTTTTATTCGACCTTTGCTTTTATTTGAGCTAAAGGTAGCGTTTTTAATGCGCAGACTTCGTAGATACGTGATGATTTTGCTGTAATGTCTGGTTAAGGTGTGATTTCACTTGTACTTTTTAATGAGAAAAGCTACGGAAAGATATTTTTCTCGAAACGCAATCAAAGTTTGGAGAAAGTACTATACGTTCTGATAGAAAAGGTTAGTTGGCTCTTCGAAATAGCTTTCTTAATTCATGTAATAATAATAAATTCCTAAGTTAATTTACAGAAGGCTATCTCCCTGCAAATAAGACACAGTTGGTAATCAGGTAACTTTTAAACAATTATCAGATAATAACCTTAATTCAGAGGTATATTATAAAATTTTAGGTAAAGTTATATTATAACTAAAAATTGTCTTAGTTCGGAACTCAATCAACGACCTACAGCTTCCAAAGGTAGGAATTAAGAAACATTGTTTTGTCAAAGCTTATTAAATATCCGATATTGCCAAAATTTATTGTCACAAAGTTGATTACAGATTTAATTTTGAAATAAATGATTAATTAGCCGTAATAAATAAATACTTATAAGGAGTATTTTTATTTAGTAGCAGAATTATATACTAATTGTCTATATTTTTACAGTTTCTAATTGTCTATAAATAACTAGCTTATTTCTGTTTATGATGACTGGGACATAAACATATGAATAATAGCTTTTATTTAACGATAAAATGTAACAACTGAATCAACCTTTAACATCGGTGAGTGAAAACGTAATCTTTGAAACAATGAAGGCAAATCTCTAGCAGTTTGCTTTTTATGTTTTTATTTGTTTGAAGAAACAATGGACGCTGTTAATAATGGTGTTTAGATATGATTATTGCAAGCTTTATATACACGAATTTGTATTGCAATTACAAGAGGTAAGATTTTTCTATCAGAAAAATATTACTTCTTGTAATCGCAAATTCGTTTGTTTTCGAAAGTATTTTCTTCAATAAATAAAATTGTTATTAAGTTGTAAATGAATTTGTGTATTATTTTGATTTGGATTTTGATTTACCATCAAAATTTCTGCAATATTAACAGATAGTCTGATGAAACCTGAAACTTTATAAGTGACATAGACATGCTACCTTCTTTCAACGCTCCCATAGATACAACAAGATATACTATATTCTAAAATACAGAAGCTTGATACACCCGTCTTTGAACACCAAGTATTTTGCACTCCGGGACGCTCTTCACCAATCATGGTCCCGGATGCGCAATTTGATGCTGCAAAAGAATTTCTATAGAAAACTGGTGCGCTTTAAAATTTCCTATAAATATTTTATCTCTATATAATACGTATTATGACCTTTGGTGCAGGTCTGAGAATAGCATTTGAATATAATATTTAATTTAAATTGTACTAGTTTCCATGTGTTAGTACTATATTATAAAATAATATTGTAAAATATTCGATGTACCAAGCTAGTGCTTGGTACATCGAATATTTATTATTGGTGTGGATCGACCAAGTACAAAAAAATGTAATGTCAAAGTCAAAATGTCTTTGAAAAGGTAGATCAAGAATGGCTTTTTACGTCTAGACTTAGGCCTTCACAAATTCCTAAAAAAATGTTTTTCTGAAGATAAAAATGACTTAAATTATAACAAAATAATAACAAGCTTTACGCAATGTATTCAAAACTGAACGTTCTTTTTTAAGGTGAAAACCACTGCAATTAACTTTTGATTACCTTCCAAGTAACGTTAACAGACAATACTGCTGAATAGACTGGGCGTGTATCAATTACTTTAATGGACCTCACGGGTATACGCCACCGGCATGAGATTGGGAATCGAAATTGAGATCGGAATTCAGATATCGTCCAATTATAATTTTGAATCGTTCTTGTTTTTGGAATATTCGCAACGTGTTATAATTCTTTTGATCAAACTTTGTTATGTAAATATACTGGATTATCTGTGAAATTGGACGTGTGATGATTTTAGTTGCGATATTTACAGTTTATTATAAAATTAAATTAGAACAGATAGGTTACTCAAATAATAAAATGTATTTTAATGTTTTAATACGTTTCAATGAAAATAAATACTTTGAATTACAACATATCATAGACAAAATATTACCATGACAACCTAGACACATTGATTATAGACGCATAGTGTGCGACCGAGTTTTCTTTTTTAAAGAGCGAATAAAGAATATAGAGTAAATTATTTTAATTAGCTGTATCTTGTATGAATATTATTCGATATCAACTGTTAGTAGACGTGCGATTTTGTAATATTTATTTTTTACATGGGCAAGTTATAGCAAGCAGTAAAACCGATGTTTAAATACGTTCATTTTGCAACGTTTAAAGAGTGCGGCGTTAAATTGAAGGGAAAAGCCCATCAATTACATATGCACACAGGTTCAAAGGTCGGGCAGGCAACGTTCGCTGCTACACCGACCGATAGCTAATTCGAGCAAAACTGCTTGAAGCGAGATATTACCGGTTTGTGCCAATTCTTGCTGGTTATTACAAAATCGGAACGTCCAACATCGAACGAAAACGGATACTCCGAGCGTTTTTGCGCTTCAATATCCTTGGTTTCAGGTGCATCGGAGATTACTTTCTAATTTAGAATTGGATGGCTTCAATGCTCCGATGAAGAAAATTAGTATAGTTCTGTCTATCCTATCCGTTTAATACAAAATGGAGGGCGTCGTTTGACCACAAACGATTTGAATTTCTCGTGCCACAATTTGTGGGCCTAAAATAACAACTATTACTTTTGTAATTTAAGTTCTTTGCCCTTTTGAGGTTTCTTCAATAAAAAGCGATGATGCTTTTTTTGGAAAGGTGAAAGGTCACTGAATTTCTATCCTAGTATTTATTTATCGGTACAACATTTTATACATACAATTTTGTTGTCATTACTGCAGCCAACATAATCATCGTCAGAGGTCTGTTTACTCGCAAATTTATTTATGTCAGCTTATTATGCTAGCAGTACTACGCCACGGTAATCCCCACTAAGGTCAAGTTAAATATTCAAGTAAACGATAAAAAAATAAAAGTGTAGGTAAGTAATTTGATACTACCTACTTCATATAGATAATGATTCTCATCGCTTGTATTGCACATACTAAACGCAAATAATATTAATTAATTAATTAACCATGATTTATTCATGGTTAATATAATAATATTCACAATATTATTCATAATATCTGAACCTTATATCTATACATATTATTTCTGTGAATTCAATAACGTTTCGACAAATAAATGAGCACACGGTAGATAGGTTTATACCTAACGACTAGTGAAGCGTCAATGTTAATTAAAATAATGACAAGGTGGACAATGGAGACGCCACCTCATCTATTTGAGAAACTATATTTAGAAATAGCTCGAGGGTACGTACAATTACACCAAGAGCACATGTCTGGCAAATCTATATCTATATTTAAATAATAGCATAGGACACAAACGACAAGATAGATCGCCTGATGGTAATGGATTACCGCCGCTGGTGGACAAAGAAATGGCCAGCGTCGTAGAAATCTGAAGTGCGTCGCCGACCTGGATGGATAAAGGAATTTGGGCAAGGGTGAAGAAAAAAGGAGATGGAGCCTCCAGCACTCCTCCTTTATCTAAACTAGGTACTATTTCTTAACGTCAATATTCTGTGAGAGAGTAAGTACTTCTCCAGTCAAACCTGCCCATACACGCTGAAATCAGCGAGTCTTGCTAATTTATTTATTTATTATATAACTATACACGGCAGCGTATAAAGGCGGACTTAATGCCTTGGGCATTCTCTCCCATTCTACCTTAGAGTGGTGCAGAGATTAAAAATAAGTGTATTGTAGAAGTAAGTGAAGAAGGATCTTTGTAGCTTAAACATAATACATATATACATAGTTTAAAATACATACATACATTTGACAATACAAGAACATATTAGACCTTCCCCGAGCGATCGGTTGAGAAAGACGTGTTCCAAGTAAGAAAGCAAGAAAGCTATACCGCGCGCCGCCCGTGCTGTGTGTCTACCTCTACTACGGTTGCCTGCGGCCTACGCTTGTACACGGCGCTAATATCTAACTCCGGACTCTGATTTTTGCTGCGTACTGTTATACGGGTCTCTACTATGAGGTTTTAAAAAAAACTATTTTACTGGCTAGAAATAAAATGTATATTGGAACTTGAATAAATGCGTACTTTAACAAAGTAGTAGTAAAATAATAGAAGGAAATAGTACGTCCGTCCAGTAAGGAGATTGAACACCGAAATACTAAGATGCTGACAGGGCAAGATAAGTATGTGCGGCGATCAGCCAAAAGGGTTACAACGCCAGGGTATAACAACCCCCCGCATAAGACTGAAATTCGGGGAGGGTATCCGAATTTCGGAGAACTTAGAATTCTGTTTCCCTTAACCGCGGTGCTTGGATCTGTGAATCTTTAATATATAGATATTAAAGATTCACATAGACAGTATAGCTGTCTATATCAATCTCATTATTGGTCGACCTTATTTTAAATTTCGGAATTATATGATATATTTTCACAATTAGGAGAACTATGATGATCATAATTACTAGAGTTACAAAAGTATTAATTGAATGTGTATCAATGAAGTGTGTTCCATATTTCACTAGTGCTGGTTCTTTATGAATAATGTTATCTAAGTTTGTTAATAACTTCTCACTTTCTCTACTTAAAGTTAAATCATTAAGATCTATGTTTTGTAGTGAAATAGGGGACACGACTTTGGACACATGGTCTGAATTAGGATCTAGTTTACAGCATGAGTCATTGGTTATACTAAAATCTAGCCTAGGAATGGAGATGCTTATGTTAATGGCATTGTCCGACGGTATGAGTTTCGTACTTTTGGTATACATTATGCATTTCTTTGGGGTATGTAATAACCCTATTCCCGACACTAACACTTCACGTATTTCCGAAACACTGCAATCAACGTATACTTTACTTGGGCGAGTTTGTATATAAAGCCACCGATTGTTACACAGTGGTTGCCAAATGTCTAACTGTGTAGGGATAGCACTTGTCAGTTGTATAACAGTTCACTTTCACACGAAGGGTTTTCACTAATTAGTAATACCGTAGGTACTTGACACAGGAAGAACTCAGAGTTTACCGTCTTACACATATCTAAATTATCTATAGCTGTATAAATGCTAGAAGATTGAATCATACTAAATGTATTGGAGTTGCTTAAACCGTGAGGGGTTGGCAACGCCAAATTATGATATAAGTAAAAATCATAATTTGTTACCAAAGGAACTTGTAATACAAACACAAGCTTATTCTTCAAATAATAGCAACTTACACTAGATACGCTTAAAATTAAATGAATGTTTTCTAAACTAATCAAGATTGGGATTCTAGAGCCTCTAGGTAGGTGCCTGTCGTTTTGAACGAGTTCGTCATAGAGCTGAGCTGGGGTAAGTATGCTTGGATGCAGAGTATTTTGTTTAGTCAATAGTATAGCATTAATTAAATCTTCGAGTTGGAAGGAGAGCGTCATCAACGAACTTTCAAGGATATTAAGTATAGATAGGGATTTTGTTTCTATAATCAAAGTATTTGAAACATTTGGCATGTTATTTGTTATGCGAATAAAATTATTTAATGCAGTATGCAAGTTTTGTTCGTTAATACTAGTTTATTTATAGTTTTCTTAAATGACTCTAACGTGGAATTAGTGACTAAGATAGTATCTGTCATGAGTTGAGCCAGATTCTTTTGGTTGTTTTCCATTGACTCTATGGCTGCGTCGTATTTCAGAGCATCATCTTCATCGAGAGTACCAAAGATATGTTTGAATGCTGTGCCTACTCCACCAAACCACACGGCTCGTCGGTTACGTTGTGAGAGTAAGTGAGACATGGATTCATAGTCGCGGATTATATCTTTATATCTGACTGTCAAGGGAGACAGAGTATCTAGACATTGATTAAAATTGGATTGCTGGCAAATAAATCTTACAGAGCCAATAATTTCATTTAAATTAACAAGATGTGGGTTAATGTAAGATATATCGATATGGCTTATTACGCTTAATTGACCGTTAATTATTTTCAGTTTTCCAAGTCCGTCAATGTAGATGCCGGTACTGGAGTTGAACGGTTGTACAATGCTTGGTTGTGCAGCAATCGAGACGCTGAAATAAGGTAAGGTAAGAAATAGTTAATTAAACAATAATTTAGAAATTAAGCTCTTTACAGGTTACGAAGGGTGTGTCGTGTCTGCAGGTTTCAGCTGATCAAAGTGGTGAGTCACATGACGTCTATTAATAAGAAGGGTTGCTGTGTGATTATCGTGAAATTTTATTATTTTATATGGCCCTTTCCATAAAGGTGACAGAGCTTTTCTCAGTCTCAGGTGGTGTTTAAGGTAAACATAGTCTCCTACTTTGTAAGGTGGCGGGCGTTTAGCCCGTGTGTCGTAATAAGATTTAGAAGATTGTTTAGATTTTAAGATATTCTCTAAGGCTTTTGCTCTAGTGTACTTAAATTTATGTTGTAGTTTTCTAATATAATTTGAGTATGTTGTACCTAAGTTATTGTCGTACACAGAGTTGGGTATATATGGTTTATGGCCGAATATCAATTCGTAGGGAGAGAATTGTGTAGTAGTGTGTACGGTTGTGTTGTAGGTTAACATGGCTGTGTAGACGTAAGTAGGCCAATTGTCTTGATTCTCGTTAATGAAGGATTTTAAATATTCCTTCAGGGTCGAGTGGCTGCGCTCTAAGGCTCCCTGAGTTTGCGGGTGATAAGGTGAGGACCAGAGTTGCTTTATATTTAGGAATTGGCAAGTAGTTTTGAAAAGATCCGAAGTGAAGTTAGTGCCTTGGTCGCTCAAGATTGTTTTAGGAATACCGAATAGGGAGATAAAGTGGATGAGGCAATCGCTAGTTTCCTCAGCCGTTGTGCTACGTATAGGGTAAGCTAATGAGTATTTGGTAAGATCGTCTTGCAACGTGAGTACGTATTTAAGTTTTGTGGGTCCCGACTCGGGCAGAGGTCCGATTATATCTAAGGCCACGCGTTGAAACGGTGCTGTGGATGTGGTTGTAATTTCCATGGGAGCTCTATTTAATTTCCCTAATGCTTTGTTTTCTTGACAAAGCTTGCATTTTCTGACGTAGTCTTCGATGTCGCTTTTCATACCTTTCCAGTAAAATTGTTCTTGTATACGCTTATACATACGTGTTGATCCTAAATGGCCAGAAATCGGGAGATCGTGATTTTCACGCAAGATTTTCGGTCTTTCCCTCAAGGTAGGATAAATGATTTTATTTAGGTACATGTTAACACACATCTTTGTATTATGGAATATATAGGTGAGTATATTGTATATTTTTGTGTAGGAATATTGATCAAAAGGGTTTCTAAAATCGGAAATGGCAATACTCTCTAGGTTTTCGTAATTTAATAATTCATTTCTTATTTGTTTCAGGGTCGTGTATATAGATGGGTAAGAAGATTCGTCGAAGTGGTGTACCTTGGTGAAAATTAAATAAATAGTCTTAGAGCTGTGTATTATTTTCATGAGGGAGTGCAGTTCCTTTTCAGCGTTAAGTATTTCGTCTTTGTTGTCAGAAATTAGTAGGATTTCTTGGATATAGGGGTTAGATTCGTCGAGATCTATGGATGTAGGAATTATTAGAACGGTATGAGGTGTTTTAAGCAGGTTCTCGTTATGCTCTTTTAGAATAGTGTCCCATGTTAGTTCTTTGTTAGAAATTTGTCTTAAGAATTTTAGTGTAATCATCGTTGTTTAATCGTGGGGCTTATTCTACGCCATTTTCGGCAGGAGAAAGAATTTGTATTGATTCGAAATCAAGGTTAAGATCAGCGCTTCTGGAACTAGTATCGAAGGCTCCCCAGTCTATAGGGCTTAACTCGGGAATTGTAGGTTCTTGACTTTGTGCAGGAATAGGATTTTTTGTGGTATCGGGGTTAGCGTTTTCAGTGGAATTGGGAACGTCAGCTGTATCAAAGGAACATGGAATATGAGATGGTAATTCTAGTATAGGGTCATTCAGTGGGTTGAGTCCTCCGTCATTGTCGTTCAGTAGTTCGGATTCAGAGGCTGCTGGTGGTTCTATTTTCAATTTTTATCAATGTCCTAACCCAGAATCTTCAATGCGCCTATCATCTGTATGCCGATGACTTGCAGCTTTACGCTCAAGCAAGTTTTGAGAACATATCTTCTGCTGTAGCCAGTGTGAACAGGGATCTTGAATATGTGCATAGTTGGTCTAAATCTTTCGGTCTGTCAGTAAATCCCAGTAAGTGTCAAGCAATAGTTGTGGGCAGTCAAATAATTTTGAGTCGACATGATATGACTGCACTACCATCGATCATTTTCAATGGATCAGTTATTGAATATTGTCCAGTAGTTAGGGACTTGGGCCTACATGTAGACTCTACTCTAAATTGGCGTGCTCAAGTGACTCACGTCAGTCAAAAAGTCACCGGTACCCTGCGTGCTCTTTATCGCCTTAAAAATTTTCTACCAACCAGGTCCAAGACAACGCTTGTGCATACCTTAATTTTCCCCATAATCGACTATGGTGATGTGTGTTATTTCGACCTAAATGCAGACCTTCTCAATAAACTTGACCGTCTTCTCAATAACTGCATTCGATTCGTCTTTAATCTTCGCAAGTATGACCATGTGTCTACTTATCGCTCCCGTTTGAAATGGTTACCTATCCGTCAACGCCGTAGTATGCGTGCCCTCACAAAACTTTACTCTATCCTCATGTGTCCTAATCCACCTACCTACTTAACCCCTTATTTTAAGTATCTATATTCCAACCACGGCAGAACGTTACGTTTTTCTAACAATCTACTTCTTCGCTATCCGATACATAACTCTGATTTCCTTCATTCTTTTTTTCCTGTGCAATCTATTCTTCTGTGGAATCCCCTACCACTGGAAATCAGGACGGCTACTAGCAGACATACATTTAAATTGAAAGTGCGGCAACTACTGCAGAACGAGTTGGCAGGATCATCACAGAGTTGACATCTCTATTCAATTGTAGTTATTATTATATATTTTTACATACATACATACATATCGTCACGCCTTTTATCCCCGAAGGGGTAGGCAGAGGTGTATTTCTACACCCACTTTTCGCCAGATATACTTTAGTCCCACGTAATAACGGGCGAGCCTATTGCCGTACCGGGCACATTTCCAGACTCCGTGATGCTACTGAGAATTTCGTGACAGAAAAACCCAATAACACTGCCCGACCCAGGAATCGAATAACCTACTTTGTTCAATCTCTGCACCACCCAAAAGGTAGACTGGTAGAGAATGCCTTAGGCATTAAGTCCGCCTATACATATATCATTATAGTGTATGTATGAAGTTTAATAAATAAAAATAAATAAAATAAAACGGTCATACACTTCTAGGGAATTGGAAGGATCAACGGGGAGCAGTATACTAAGCTCAGTATCCAATAATGTGGCAAATTGATTCCAGTTTGCGTGTAGAAGACGGTATTTGAGGAGGAGTGGAAGTTGAGAGTCAATGGGGGTGAAGATGATTGTATAAAGTTGACTAGGATTGGGAAGTGGTCACTACCAAAAGAATTTGCCAGAACCGACCAGGAAAGACGGGAAACTAAGGCGGGTGAGGCGAATGAAAGATCAGGCACACTGGACATTCTGTGTTGGGGAGACTCTTCGGGTAGGGGTTCCATAATTTAAAACGTACAGGTCAATTCTATCCAGGAGATCAAGTAAAGAAGAAGAGGAGGGGTCGTTACAGTGTGATCCCCACAGAGTGTTTCGGCAATTGAAATCACCTAACACCACAATGGGGGGTGGGACCGAGGAAAGAATGGAAGAGAGGTCAGAGATGATAGCAGAGTTTGGATGGGGAATGTATTAAGAGACATAGGAGACATCTGCCACTCTGGCAGCGACAACATTTAGGCCCGGGGCATGGGCGGGTAGGGAGATTTGGGAAAATGTGAAACATCTATAGATCAACAGAGCGCAACCCGCAAATCCGTCCTCTCTGTCGTCACGGAGGCATGAAAAGCCTTGGACCCTAAAGTGGGACCCCGGCCTTAACCATGTCTTCGAGACCGCAAAGACGGCTTGCTTGTAGCAGTTGATCAAATAGATAATGCCATACTTGTTGCGCCTAATGCTTCTACAATTCCATTGAAGGACTTGGAGATCCAATAGACAAGTTATTATGGGAAATAACAGAAAGTAGATGTTCTACAAGAACAGAGACATTGTTCGGTAAAGTGTCAGAAAACTTTGACAGCATGTTTATTAGAGAACATAACAGAAGCTCAATAAGGTTGACATTGGGAGTAGGAAGAGGAGTGGTCTCAATGAAAGGGGGTAGGCACAGCCATTGGCTTGGGTTGAGGAGGGAGTAGCTGTAATAGCATTGTGGGCTTGGACGTCATAAGACTTTCCAAGTTCTGGTTTAGAGCGAGGGGGTAAAAATATTGTTTTTTTGTAGGAAGTTGTAGGAGAAGTAGGAGGCTGGGGCGGTGGGGAGAAAGGGTTTTCAGTTTGGGAAAAGAGAGGAGGAGATTGTGGAGCGGCAGCGACATCAGCATAAGCACGTCTAGACTGCGGAAATCTGAACGAAGCTGCCATATAGCTTATATTTTCCTGGGACATTGTAACGGGTTCTGGTAGTAAAACGCAGAAAGGATCTAGATGCGTTTATTTGCCGAGTATTGCCTCACTTCCCTTGCACGAGTACGACCGACCAACAACACGACACTGGCCTGAACACTAAGGGCTGCAGTCTCCCACGCTGTTCCCTCCGGTAGTGTGCAGGGCAGGTTGCTCGAAGGGCTGCGCGTAGCGGCCGTTGGCTCAGCTGGCAGGCGCTGGCGGTGTGTGTGTGATGAGCGGGGCAGGCCAGACTCTTCGGCAGAGGGGACGCCGAAGGCGATGCAGGAAAGTGTAGCGGTCTAGGAGCGTAGCCGGAGTCTTAAGGTGAACCTGGAACCTGAAGGAAAGCAGCATTAGGAGAGCCACAACCAATAGAGTCAGGCAGGCGGCGTCAGCCGGCCTCAGCTAGCAGGTAGAGCGATGGGCAGTACGCTAACGCAGTAAATGTAGTAACTTACCCACAGCTGGGACCAGGATACACGTATGAAGTAGTATAATTATAGATATAGCGGTATAGGATTTAGTAGCGGTAGTAGGTTAGTGTAGAGTAGCGGTGCCGGCCTCTCTGTCGGCCCCTTTATATACCGGGCCCTCCATCAGGCTGAGAGTCCGTTTATGACCATATTTGGTCAGGCTTTGCGAGTGCGGACGATGGCTTTCTCTGATTGGCCGAGCGTATGGGCGGTACTGTGACGCAACGCGGTAAGTACCGGACATACGTTACAATACCGCCCGCCTTAGGAGAGGATTTTACGTGGCTAACAAGGAAAATCCGACTAGCTGCGTTAGGTCTATGAGTCCGCTACTGTCCAAGCTAAGACGGCATATAGAGAGAAGGAAGGGAAAGTCTTCTACGGTTTGTAACAAATAGTTAGGCACCATAGGGTATAAGTTTTAGGTCCTTAATGTGCCAAAACCCAATAGAATTTCCAGACGCGTCCGACAACTCGTAAACGAGAGGCGACTTTTTATTAATCACTGTGCACTTCACGAATTTAGGGGCTAGTTTCTTACAGAAGGACTTATCCTTGTCGCTCTGATAAAAACTCCGTTTCCACACAGTGTCTCCCATATTAAACTCAGCTGGTTTACGGCGTAAATTATACGTTTGGGAATTCCTAGCATGAGCTTGAATGAGGAGTGCCTGAACTTTGTCAAATATGCCTGATAAGTGACATATGTTTTCTGCGTAATCGTCCCTAGGTATGTATACTATATCATCAGCGTCTGTGTCGACATAGTGTGAGCCGCATGGAACTAGTTCACGTCCATAGACTAAAAAACTAGGTGTATAGCCCGTGACTTCATTAACTGCAGTATTTAATGCAAACTGCACCTTAGGTACGAGAGTGTCCCATAATCTCTGGTCATTTCCTACAAACGCCGCTAAGGTAGAACCAATGGTTTTATTATAGCGTTCGACCGTATTGACATGTGGGGAATATTTAGGAGTATAATGAAGATAAGGGATTTTGTACTAGCGCAACATAGCTTTTAAAGTAGCACTGACAAACTGTTTACCATTGTCCAATATAATTGTAGATGGTATACCATGAACTAAAAATATTTTTTCTTCCAAAATATTAGTTATTATTTCAGCAGTTGCGCGCCTGATAGGAAAAAGTAGACAGTATTTACTAAAACAACAAGTTACTACGAAGATGTAGGCGTTTTGTTTTCTTGTGACGGGTAGTGGCCCCACCAAATCTACACTAATGGTTTGGAAGGGTCGTGAACACACTTTGGGTCGTCCCATGGTTCCCAATGGTGCGTGGTTCTGATGTTTGTGCGCGATACAAGTGTCGCAAGAATTTATGAACTTAACTACGTCATCGCGCATTTTGGGCCAATAGTAACGCAGTGCTAAGCGCTTGTAAGTTTTAAATATACCGAAATGGCCCGAAGTGGGTTCGGCATGGTTCTCTAATATGGCATTATTTCGATCAGAAGAAGGTAGTACTTCTTTCCATTCGAACTCCTTACGTAGCATACACCTAGATTTAATCAAACGATATAATTCATTATTTTTAATAGAATAGTCTGGATAGTCATTAGGCGAAGATAAACAACCATTGTAGGTGGCTGAATACCATTGATCAGTGTTAACATTAGGGTCATTCACGTTATTAATATTCGCGTTAATTATATTTACAGGTAGGGATCGTGATAACGCATCGGCTATAATATTATCCGCACCGCGCCGATGCTTTATTTCGAAGTTGAAAGCTGACAGACGAACCGACCACCGAGCTAATCTACCAGTCGGGTTGCTCAAGTTTAGGAACCATTTCAGTGCGGAATGGTCAGTATACACAACAAACTTTAACCCGTTATCTAAATAACAGCGCCAATATTCGAGGGCTGTTAGAACTGCTAATGTCTCCCGTTCTGTTATACTGAAGTTTTGTTCCTGTGCATTTAGTGACCTACTCATGTAAGCGATAGGTAGTTCCACGCCATCTATTTTTTGTGTAAGTAACCCACCGATGCCGCTCGCACTCGCATCTGTGTGAACTTGAAAAGGTTTCTCGTAATCGGGACACGATAATATTGGTGCGGAGCTTAACAATTGTTTTAGTTTACAAAACGAGTCATCAGCTTCCACCGACCACTGAAATGGTGCGGCTTTCTTACCGGTAGAGGTAAGTTTGTTCAGAGGACCGGCAATAGTACTAAAATTAGGTATAAATCGCCGATACCATGATGCAATGCCTAAGAACCTTTTGACTTCTTTTTTATTCTTAGGCGTAGCATATTGAAGAATGGCTTCCACCTTACATGGGTCTACTTGTAATCCTTTAGAGTTTACTACGTAGCCCAAGTACTTCAATTCATCACGGAAGAATTTAGATTTTTCCGAGTTGATGGTAAGGTTGGCCGATTTTAATTTTTCGTATACTTTATTTAATAGTGATACATGAGCATTAAAGGATGGCGATATAAGCACGATATCATCTAAAAAAACGAATACAGAGTTTTCGAACTCAGGACTGTTCGTAAACAAGTGATCCACCAAACGCTGTTATGTCGCAGGCGCATTCGTTAAACCAAACGGCATAGTCACAAATCTAAATGTTCCTCTAGTAGGCACATAGAACGCAGTCTTATCACGATCACATTCGCGAAGAGGCGTCTGCCAAAAGGACTTAGATAAGTCTATACTACTTAGATATCTAGCGTTCCTAAGGTTGTCTAAAATTTCGGATACGTAAGGTAGTTTGTACGCGTCTTTTTTAGTAATAGAATTAAGTTTCCGACTATCTAAACAAAACCTTAGTTTACCGTCTTTCTTAAGCGTTAGTAAAATCGGTGACGACCACGGACTTTCGCATTTTTCTACCACTCCCAATGCAAGCATTTCGTCTAATTCGTCAATAATTATTTTTAATTTCACCGGCGGTAACCTATAATATCTTTGGCGTATCGGCGCAGAATCGCCAGTGTCTATTGCATGTTCTATTAAGTGAGTTCGTCCTAAACCGGTTTTTTTCAGTAGAAATCGACTCGTATTGCTTTATAATTAACTTAGCCGTTGTCTGTTGTGACTCACTCAACTCACTAAAAGATTGCAATACGTTCGTGTTACTTAGCTTATTTTCACCTAACACACTACACGGCAATGTTTTAGACATGCATACGGATGCGATATGGTTAGGCAGTAATTTAAATAGTTTCCAGAAATCGATGCCTAAAATTAAATTACTTGTAACTTCTGGAATAATATAAGCTTTCAATAAGTGGGTTTGATTATTAAAAGTAGTGGGTAAGTTGATAAAACCGCGCAGCAACAATATATTTCCACCCGCGGACCGAATGGAATTAGTGTTGTGACACTGCTGTATTTCTAACCCGGTTTTAGTAATTACCTCCAGATGGGAGTTGTTACCTAGAATTGTAATGGCTGAACCGGAATCGAGCAATCCACAAATAGGTAAACTGTTAATCGTTACGTTAACATAGGGCCGTAGGTCTAAGGTTTATTATCCAGGATCGAGGCGACGGAATAACTAGAGAAATACACTTTTAGAGTGTTTAGCCAATTTCTCCAATCATCTTTGTCAAAATTGGTTGAATAGGTTGTAGAACCTAATTTAGATTTTGACACGCCCCGACCCTGACCAACTAGTTTTTTGGTTTCGTCGATTTACAGTTCGGGCAGTTAGGGAATGTCACATCCCTACAGCCGCACTTGAAGCAAATTGCAAACCGATCGCGTTTGCATTCATTCAAACTGTGATCATTGATACGGCAGCGCGGGCAGTACTTGGACGTGACTAGAGCGACAGAGCTAGATTTAGACTTAGGTTTGCTAGGTTCGTTGTTCTCAGTGTATTCGGACGTACCCTCTATAGTAGCAACGGGATAATTATTGTAGGAATTATTACGCGCTCGGTTATTAGGTTTGTGACTGTAAGCTAGGTCATTGGGTCACAATGAAGATTGGTAGAGGGTAGTTGAGACAACTAGTATTATTTCAAATTGCTCTATATAGAAAAATCAATAAAATAGTTAATTTTAAATATTTAAATAATTTAATGAATAAAATCTATAGCTAACAGTGTGTACCTGCTGGTAAAGTGTTATCTTCAAGCGCTGACAAGTATTTCACCAACACAAAATAGACTTGAAATGGAAGCATTCAAAGTCACAAATATCCTTGATATGAAATCCTATTTTGAGGACCGTATGGCCCAGTTCGAGGAAGAGCTTCAAAAAAAGTCCTCGCAGAACACTGGCAACTTAGCAGATGACTTTGCTGCTTTCAAATCATTTGTGCTACAGGCGCTCAAGTCCTTCTCACAGCAGCTTGACTGTATTGGCCATGAAGTAGACAAAATGGAGATGCGTAGCCGCAGGAAAATGTTACTTCTTCATGGTGTGGAGGAACACAAAGACGAGGAGACAGTCCAGGTGGTAGCAGACGTTGTCAAACAGCGTCTCAAGATAGACAGTTTCACATCAGCTGATGTCGGGCGCTGTCACAGAATGGGGCGTCCTACTTCCAGTGACAAGGCAAGGCCGATTTTGATCAAACTTGAATCTGTCGCGGTGCGGGACAGCATATGGTTTGCGAAGACAAAGCTGAAGAGTTCGGGAATCACTTTGTCGGAGTTCCTGACCCGCTCACGACACAACGCATTCATGGCTGCGCGTGCAAAGTTCGGGGTTGCGAAGTGCTGGACAAGAGAGGGCCACATCTACATCTTGGCTCCTGATGGTAACCGCCACCGCATAACATCCGTTGGCGATCTTAACAAGATCAAGCTCCCAGACGCAGAGAAGGCCAGGCGAGTTGCTGCCAAGAAATAGGTTTCCCATGATCCTTGGATGTCTGTGGGTATTTATATTTACTTCCATAAGATACTTGTTACACACCGTCATAATTATAACTTGTTCAATATTTTCTAATTACCGTAACAAGTACTTTTATTTACTAATCAAAACTGTCAGAACTGTCAGTAATGACATAACGTCGTTAATATGGAGTAACGTTCCGTTTTGCACTGGATTCAGTCACTCAATACTCAATATTTTATTGCACTCCATAAGTAACATAATTATATTGATGTTAATAATTTTAAATACTCACACTATGTACGTGTTTTAATTTTTCTGTACAATATTTTTGGTGTTTATATTTGTTAGTTACACATATTATCTTAGAAAATTTTTTCACTTTACTTTGTTAATGCGCAACTGGCAGGTGGACACTCAGATGAGTTTATAAGAGTATTTAGATATTTTGTTTTTATACGTGTACTTATTATTTTTATATAAATATATATTTATATTTTCATATATGTCGCAAACCGACTCGAAAAGCGATGATGAAAGCTTTCATTCAGCAACTAGCTTTGATGACAGCTTTGTTAGTGTACCTTCTCTGGGAGACATACTTCGGTCTCAGTTTTCGGACGTACCCAAGCACTTTAATGTAATCCATATAAATGCACAGAGTATTCCTGCTCATTTCCCTGATATGCTGGCTAACTTAGACTGCCATAATATACATGCCATTCTTGTGTCCGAGTCATGGTTGAAACCATGCCTACCATCAATTTCTTATATTGTTCCAGGTTTCCAACTAATCAGGAATGATCGCACTATCGGCGGTGGTGGCGGTGTTGCCATATATTTACGCACTTACATTCCTTATCAGATTGTCTCTACGTCATCACAACCGCCACCGTCGAATGCTGGCGAGCATCTCTTTTTAGAAGTGGAACTTCAACATACAAAACTTTTATTGGGCGTATATTATTCTCCTTCGTGTCATATTAACTATTTTTCTTCATTTGAACAAATCCTGGAAAATCTCACTCCTTCCTATGATCATACCATTATTATGGGTGATTTTAATACTTGCCTTCTCAAGCAGGATTCACGAACTATATCTTTAAGACGTGTTACAGAATCCTGCAACTTGACTATTTTAAATCTTGATGCAACACATCACTTTCCTAATGCTACTCCCTCTCTTCTCGACCTTATTCTGGTTTCTTCTTCCAATCATGTTTATAGGCATGGTCAATGTTCAGCTGACGCATTTTCCTATCATGACCTCATCTATCTCTCTTACAATATACGCCCACCTAAACTAAAGCCAAGAATAATTCTGCAGCGCAATTTTGGTAGGATGGATCATGAAAAACTTCGTGAGGATGCCACTAATATAGATTGGGAGTCATTGTTTTCCTCAGATTGTGTCGACACTAAAGTTCATATCTTAACAACTCAATTAATCCAGTTGTATGACGTGCATGCACCAGTTCGTGCAATCAGAATTAAACATTTACCTGCGCCGTGGCTGACAGAGGACATTAAAAAGATCATGGCGAAGAAATGTGCAGCAAAGTCAAGATTTAAGCAGAAACCAACTCCTATAAACCTTGAAAATACGTAGCAATCAGAAATCACTGCAACAAGGTGTGTAGGAAAGCACAACGCCAATATATCCATAAGTCAGTTGAAAACGGTGATCCAGCAAAGGTCTGGAAATTTCTCAAAACTTTGGGTGTTGGTAAGACACAGCAAAAATCAATTCCAAATACGAGGGTCAAACTGAAAGTTCTTAGATCTGGCCACTTATAAACAATATAATAAAAAAAATATTCTAAAATTTGAAAATAGAACTCTTTGCCAATATTACTGAGTATATATTTCATTCATTTGTCATTTGTTTTACGATTTGGCGGCAAATTGAAAATTGTCTGTGTCACGTCAACATGAATTTAACACGAGAAAATTTTCGTGCAATGATTTTTTATGACTTTCGATGTCATTTAAGTCAACAAGAAAGTTATGATAGACTTTCACGGTGATTCTTTCACGATGAAGCCCCATCTCGTGCGACTGTTTACAACTGGTTTACTGAGTTTAAACGTGGTCGCACTAATCTCACTGATGATGTGCGTGAGGGACGGCCTTCTACGGCGACGACTGAAAATAACATCTGTGTTGTGCGGCGTATGATAGAGACTGACAAAAGAGTGACCTATCAGCAGATTCGGACAAGCTTAGGCATCGGTATGAGTCAAGTGCACAAAATCCTCCACGAACATTTAGCGGTCAGGAAGCTTTGCGCCCGGTGGATACCTCATAATTTGACTAAGGCTCAAAAACTCCATCGTGTGGATTGGTGCCGTAAAATGATTGAAAGATTTAACGGAGGTGACTCAAATGCTGTGTTCGACATACTAACAGGTGACGAAAGCTGGATTTACTGTTATGATCCTGAAACCAAAAGACAATCTGCTCAGTGGGTGTTTCCTTTCGAGGAGTTGCCAACTAAAGTGAAGAGAGATCGAAGTGCGGGAAAAAAAATGGTGGCCTCGTTCTTTGGAAGGATAGGTCATTTCGCAACAATTGTGTTAGAGGATCAAAAAAAAGTTTCTGCAGAATGGTACACTACCAATTGTTTGCCACTTGTCTTGGAAAAAGTTCGAGAGAAACGACCTCGCAGTAGGATCCTCCTTCACCACGACAACGCCTCGTCGCACACCGCTAAGCGAACGATCGACTATTTGGCGACATCAAACGTTGAATTACTGGGTCACCCGCCGTATAGCCCCGACCTCGCGCCTTGTGATTTTTATTTATTTCCAAAAATTAAAGAAAAACTTAAAGGAAAGCGGTTTATGAATGCTGAAGAAGCGGTGGCTGCGTATCGCGATGCCATTGAAGAGACCCCTAAGGACGAGTGGGCAAAGTGCTTTTCCCAGTGGTTCCATCGCATGCAGCGGTGTATTGACGTCAATGGACAATATTTTGAAAATATATAATAAAACTAATAACTGGCTAATGTAATCAGTTTTTGATTTTCTAAGAACTTTCAGTTTGACCCTCGTAATCTCAATATTGACTCTCTCAGCATACATTTCTCTTCCTCGACCAAGTTTGATGAAAATATCAAAAGTAACACTCTACAGCATCTTTCATCTTTACCAACCCCAGATTATTCTCCTTTTATCTTCTCTCAATTCACCGCTTGTGATGTTAAGAAGAGCATTCTGGAAATCACGTCTAATGCAATCGGTAATGATTGTGTAAGCCGCAAAATTATCCTTCCCATCCTTGACGAAATCCTTCCAGTCCTATGCAACATTTTGAATCAGTCGATTTCCTGCGGCATCTTTCCCTCAGCGTGGAAAGAAGCACTGATTATTCCCCTGCCTGAAAAACCCAAACCTTCTACTTTAGCAGATTACCGTCCTGTATCCATATTACCATTCCTTTCAAAAGTCCTAGAACGTCTCATCCATACACAACTTAGTTCCTTCCTTCGTGAAAAATTCCCTCCTAAATCCATAACAATCAGGTTTCTGACCTGGACACAGTACCACCACGGCTTTAGTTTGCGTTACAGATAATATTAGGCAAGGAATGGACAGTGGCAATCTAACGGTGTTATCGTTACTTGACTTTAGTAATGCGTTCAACACCGTGGATTTGCACATCATGCTTGGCATCCTCAGCTCTCTTAACATATCTCCATCGGTAATTGACTGGTTTCAAAGTTACCTGTTTGGTCGCCGGCAACGTATCCGCATTGAAAATACTTATTCCACTTGGTCAAACACGAATGCAGGTGTACCACAGGGTGGCGTGCTATCCCCTTTACTCTTCGCAATATTTATAAATGCTATTTCAAACCAATTAGTTTCATCCTACCACCTTTACGCAGACGATTTACAAATTTACACGCAAGCTCCCTTTGACAAGCTAGCAGAAGCCTGCAAGACTATTAACTCGGACCTCGAGCGAATTTGTGAATGGACTCGGAAATATGGACTCGTCGTAAACCCCGACAAAACCCAGCTGATTGTTATTGGCAGCCCAAGATTGTTAGCTAAAATTGTCTGGTCTGATCTACCACAAATCAGTTTTAATGGTAAATATCTATCATTTAGCAAAACTGTAAAAAATTTGGGTATACATATGGATGAAACAATGTCTTGGCGACTTCAGATACAAGAAACAAGTCGAAAACTGTTTGCTTCAGCCGCGTCAATACGAAAGTTACGCAATTGCCTTCCAACTGCTACCAAGATTGCGCTTGCACAGTCTTTGCTTCTGCCGATCCTTGACTACGCTGATGTCAGCTATCTTGACCCTACCGAGGAGCAATTAAACAAACTTGAGCGTCTCCAAAACTTCTGCATACGTTTTATATTTGGTTTACGCAAATATGATCATATTTCAGAATTCCGCAACAGGCTCAAGTTGCTTCCGATTCGCCTTCGCAGAAATACTCACATTCTTACATTACTGTATAATATCCTGTTTAATCCCAATAGTCCATCTTATCTTAAAGAACGTTTTAAGTTCCTTCATGACACACATTTAAGGTCCTTGAGGTCGTCTGAGGACTTGAAGCTGGAGATGCCAATGCATTCCACTAATTATTTTGATAAATCTTTTACTGTCCAAGCTGTGCGCCTGTGGAATGCATTGCCTTTAGACATTCGTAGAGCAAAATCCCTAAGTATATTTAAAGGTTTGTTAAAAACGCACTATCTTTCGTCCATTTGACATCTTTCATGGTATTTATAGTAGATAATATGTATTATATATATATTATATATAAATATGTATATATTATTGTATGTGTGTAGGTATATGTATATATGTATGTTTATATGTTTGTGTATGTCTATGAACTTCTTGTATTTTAGTAAGTATATTATTCTAGTTGTCTTTGAAACTGCACCATTTATCGCACAAGGCTTATTTACCATCTGTCCATCCTAAGGTTGCCTGGCAGAGATCGCTTTCAGCGATAAGGCCGCCATTTGTACATTCTGTTTGTGTTCTGTTTTGTTTTATAATGTAATTTTTCTAAGGTGTACAATTAAGAATAATCTATCTATCTATCTATCTAGGTCTGGTGCCAACGTGTCGTTATTATAATACGGTTCGCGGAATTGAGAGTTCAAACATTTCATCCGTTCATAGTTTAAACATAACGTCTGCAGTGTTGCTATACTGTCTATTGAAGATATTGACGGAGCTAGCACTAGTGAGTAGCATGGACGTATGTTATGCAATAGGATGTCTAACTTTTCGCGTTCGGACAATCGCTTTGACGGTGACAGCCTAGCGAACTGCTGATTCATTATCGAGAGATAAATTATTATAGTTTCGGTAGCACCTTGAGTACGTCGGCGGATTTCATTTAATAACCGGTAGTCATAATCGTACGGTGTGAAATCGTCTATTAATTTAGTGGTGAGTTCTTCCCATGTATTGAAATATTCTTTTAGGCCGCGGTACCAGTGAAGTGCGTTACCGGTGAAAATTTCGGAGGCATATGATAAAATTTTAGTGGAAGGTAGATTACGCGCGGTTTGGAATTCGGTTACGCGTTGTAGGAACGCTCGGACGCATCCCGTACCGTCGTATTTTAGCTTAGACAGTTCGCTAACTCTCAAATGCTTGCAATGCAATACTGGGGCTAACCCTGCCTGCGTCGAGGTAGATGGCGCAGGTTGGGCCTCAGCCACAGCATCAGCTGAGCGAACAGCTGATTGCTCAATGGCGGACAGCTCCACCGAGAGCTTGTCGAACCGGCTGCACAATTCGGTAATCCGTTTTGAAAACGCCGTAGGACGTTCCATCCTACGGAGTCTGTGGTATAAGTGGTTGTGCAGTGCGGTAGACCCCTTAGCTAGGTTCGCGTCGTAAGAAATGGTTAATAAATTCACTCGCTTGGCCAGCTCAGAGACGGCCTCGCTAGCGCCCTCGAAGTCCACCGCTATGGCTAGACCCGACTCCAAAATGTCATCATTTGGAATGGCTTCCAGTAATTTAGGGAGCTGCTTCCGCAGACCTAGGACAGAGGTAGCCGGCTCCTCACCTCTAATCGCGACCTCGTAAGCTAACTCGTTCTTGTTTAGCAGGAAGTATTTTATGGGGTGTGAGCCCATGGTGTATGAATAACCGCGTAAGTATACACTACACACTACACTTAGTGCGCAAGCGTTCCGCCATTACAAATGGCCTACATTACGATTAGGCGTAAAAGTTCGACCGTTAGGACTAATTAGAAAAAACGTTAGAATTCAAAATTGCGAACTAGTACGTAGTAGGTAGTTACACTAAAAGGTAGACAATTAGTACAACAATACGTACCGGTTCGCTGTAGCCGCACCTCCTCGCTTACAATAATGGAGACCTGCTAGAAGAGAACTCGAGCACGGAAAGCGAGACAATAACCCACGTAGGCGCCACTGTAACGGGTTCTGGTAGTAAAACGCAGAAAGGATCTAGATGCGTTTATTTGCCGAGTATTGCCTCACTTCCCTTGCACGAGTACGACCGACCAACAACACGACACTGGCCTGAACACTAAGGGCTGCAGTCTCCCACGCTGTTCCCTCCGATAGTGTGCAGGGCAGGTTGCTCGAAGGGCTGCGCGTAGCGGCCGTTGGCTCAGCTGGCAGGCGCTGGCGGTGTGTGTGTGATGAGCGGGGCAGGCCAGACTCTTCGGCAGAGGGGACGCCGAAGGCGATGCAGGAAAGTGTAGCGGTCTAGGAGCGTAGCCGGAGTCTTAAGGTGAACCTGGAACCTGAAGGAAAGCAGCATTAGGAGAGCCACAACCAATAGAGTCAGGCAGGCGGCGTCAGCCGGCCTCAGCTAGCAGGTAGAGAGATGAGCAGTACGCTAACGCAGTAAATGTAGTAACTTACCCACAGCTGGGACCAGGATACACGTATGAAGTAGTATAATTATAGATATAGCGGTATAGGATTTAGTAGCGGTAGTAAGTTAGTGTAGAGTAGCGGTGCCGGCCTCTCTGTCGGCCCCTTTATATACCGGGCCCTCCATCAGGCTGAGAGTCCGTTTATGACCATATTTGATTTGATCTGATTGGCCGAGCGTATGGGCGGTACTGTGACGCAACGCGGTAAGTACCGGACATACGTTACAACATAACCAGTTTTATTGATTTTTGCCTAGAGTGCTCAGGGCATTGGCTATCAATTGCTGTGTGTCTGCCCTCTCGGCAGATGAAGCAAGACACCTCAGAGTCAGCGACTGTGCAGGTCTCTCCAGAGTGGGGTTGGGAGCACTTGTAACAACGGGCTTGAGATCGACACTGGGTAGCTATATGGCCGAATCGGCGGCATTTTCTGCATTGGATAGTGGGGAGATGGTAGGTGGATACAGGAAGGTAAGCATTGTAACAGAACACTTTCTCAGTGAGTGATTGTCCTAAGAAAGTTAACACAACGGAATTAGAGGGGATTCAAGTAATTTGGGAGTCTTTTTTGGATTTGACGTTCAAGCGCCGAGCCCTAATCCTTCTGCTAATCAATAAGACGGGGTAATATTGCCAGAGACGAGTTCCTCCAGGGTCCAATCGGTCGGGATATCCTTGACCACACCCATACGGACGATTTGGAATTTTGGTATATATGTGCTTTATACATATTTGTTTGTTCCCAGGAGGCTGAGTTCCAGGAACTTGTTTGCATCGGTGGCCGCTTTAAATTCGATTGAAATCCTATTCCGACCCAGGTTTTTTAATTCCTCCTTCTTTAATACCGGAAATGTTATGTGAATGAAGGAATTGGGAATATTTTAAAAGAATAGCCAGCGGTTGGATCTGGTTCTGCCCTTGAAACATACACAGAGAATGGGCCTTTATCTGTGTCCGAGTATTTAATTTGGTTTTCCGTTTCGTATCCAGGTTTAATGTATATGGTTTGGACAGATTCAGCTGGGGTGCGGGTTTTCTTTGGCTCCGTCGGAGAACCAACGTCAGCCGGTCTCTTTAGAGGTTTACTTATATCGGGAGGCGGACCACCGCCCCCATCCGGGGGCTCATCAACCTCCATGTCCAAGATTAGTGAGCTATAACAGTTTAACTTACCACAACACAAATATTAGTAACAAACCACCACACAACACAAACAAATAGATTTGATGCCAGAAGCAGAAACAAATCGCATGGAGAACGAAAAGATAACCTAAACACGTGTTTCTAAGTCACTCTTCAACCCAATCCATAAGTGACTTATGGCATAGTCACATAATATGTAAGAAGATAGTGGCAGTTAAATGACACTGACATGACGCTTGACAGTCAAATTGTCAAACGTGTAAATAAGGTTTAAGCTAGCTATAGTCGACAAGCTCTGCTAGTTCGTCCTATTCTCCTCCAACGACGGCTCAGGTACGATATGGTTCTGACTATTTAACTGTCACTGTGTTTAAATATTCTGTGTTGCTTGTTCTTTTGTTTCATCATCTAGGAAACAATGTAAGATAGTGTAATCATTATCTTATTAATATTGTGGGTAGTTTGATCGTTTGTGAGATATTAAAGATTGTAATAAAGGATAGAATAATATACTGTGGATCAAGTTGTATCAATGAGATTCATTATATACCTGTGGTAAATATTTAGTAAATTGTGTTGATGCTAAATAATGCTTATTATGTGATGTTGTAAGACAGACCTTTCTTGTAATATAAAACTACCCACAACATTTATATTTGATATAAATTGACTGTACCACTATTTGTGAATTATTACTTATTGAAAAGAATGGCCAAGAGTTTTATTGCCCGTTCTTTCTCTTGGTTCTATGTCTTTGCTTTGCAAACTGGGCTCTAAATGTAAATATAGAATCACGACGTAATCTAAAGATATATCTTTGTGCCAAACTGAATAAATGAAAGTATGATTTGATAGTTGTCTCTTTTATTTATCAAAACTGTCTCTACATTTTAGGGAGCTTTCCTGAATCTGACACGTTCGTGCTGTAACAAGAGAAATAGTACCTTTCAAGTAGTTTATTCATGTAAGTTAGTTGGCAGCACTTATTTACCGTCGTCATTGTTAACTGAATGTTCTTGCCTGTAATATGCACTATTATAAATAGAATTTTCAATAATAGTTTGAAGTTTAGGAATACTTCGTTTCGTTGAAGAAACCAATAAACCAACGTTTACTAATAGGAAGAGCGTTCATGAATAAAAGCTCAAACTGCACAGTAAGTACTCTAGATTCTCGCTACCAACAAAGCAGCTATTATCAATTTTAAACAAAATTTTAATGAATCAGTTACGTGTTTGTGTTAAAAATAAACACGATAGTTCATCCTGACGGTATAACAGATAAAATATTAAATAGAGAGTCGAGATCAGTTAAATTGGTAATTGATTAAAAAGGTCTTTAGATTTAACGTTCCTAGCAGCTGATGTTAAAAATACTACGTCAGGGTTAGCTTTAAATGCTTTAATTTGGCATATCATAAGTTTTATTAACTACATTTGAGCTCATTTTAAGCTAGAACATCATTTACGCAGGCATTCGTTGTTCGTCTCCATATAACAAAGGTTACACAGTTACCTACACAATAGTTATTTCTTCTTCGTCGTTCTCTTCATTACTGAAGGTCGTGTCCGTCCTGAAATGCTTTCACGGAGTCGTAGACCAGCTGTTTCCACACCACTCGATCTTCGGCTTTTCTAAGGGCATTTGGCAACTGTTAGTCCCGTTATTGTCTTGATCTGATCAGACCAGCGGGTAGGTGATAGTAGTATTACCAAAATTGTATCATGATTATGGACTTATCTTATTAATAATGAGTTCATAATATTATGTTATAATTAAAATCGTCTTGGATACCAAGTTCTTAAATCCTAACTATAAATTATTGAACGATGACGTTTCGGCACTGACTCTACTTGCCAAGTCTCTCTGAAGGCGGTCCCTCATGCTCAGACATCGTGGTCAGCATCGAGGTTGCATCAAGAGTGGATTTTTTGCCTCCATTAGTTCTATCTAGCACGTCTCCCACGACCATGTTGAATTTGGAGGAGGATTGGATTTCATGAGGATACGATCAAATTATTTTTGTGTAAGTTTGCAAACTCAACTACTATTTACTTCCAAATCCAAAATTGCTAATTTTATATATTTACACCGTTATACACTACTCACAAAACTACAATAATAAACCATTTTCATATACATACTTGCTGACATTGTAGGTAATTTCTAGCTGTTAATATAATATACAACAATTTCCCCCATATTTATTGTAAATACTACACAACACGACGCCTGATGTTTCTCATACAAAATTTTCGATTCGCATACAAATGAGCCGTACAGACGATCACGGTATCCCGTCTAATCCGACATCTTGAATATTCAAGTGGCAATTACCTTAATGGCGGTTACCTAAAGCAACGGTGCATGTTATTTCATATAGAACACCATTGGATAAGGATTAGTAACACACAAAGTTCTGCTGTTCGTATGTGGTTGCTATGAATATTTATTTGAGAATGTGTTGAATTATCTATTGGTACATACGTTAGGGAAGAGTAAATTTGTATTTTGGTGACGATTTTTATTTTTTAATTTACGAGTACCGATTACTAAGGAAAAGAAACAAAAAATAAATATAATAGCAAACAACAGGTTTTGTATATATTGCTTTTGAATCTCTAAGATGGTTTTTGGAAACGCCACTCGGGGAGTGCGTGCATACACTTTGCTACAGGAAATTTGGTACGCTGCTGAATTTTTTGTAGCTACTGTAGCTTGCGCAAAACATTGATATATTTCTTCTATTTATAGACTTTATGCGGTTTGGCCTGCTAAGCTGAAGCTACGCGTCTTAAGAGGACCTATGATTGTACTCTTATCAACAGTGAATAGGCATAAGTCTAGGGCTAATGATTGTTGTTTGAAGGGGTAAGTTTGTTGGTGTTATAAGGTTCACCAAACCGATATGACGTAGTAGTAGAAGCTAGTTACCTAGTACTCGTAGCTGCATTAGATTGAAATCTCAGTTAGCGGACTTATATATTATCTTGACGCGCCGCGGCTCCACAGCAGCACAGAACTGTTTTCATTTGATAGGTGCTCAGTCACGGCTTATGGGCTGTTCTCCAATGCTTTTTACAACTTTACGCAAACTAGACAGATTACATTAAACGTTAGATACATTATTATTGATGGTTTAGTTTAAATTACTGTAAAAATCAAAGCTATGTACGACTCATTTATATTTTTCAAACGTATATCATAATTATATCACTATAGTATAATTGATAATATTTGTTTCATCTGAGTTTTAAAATAACGATCACCAACTTACTGATTTAATACCTATTGAACCAAGATTTTCACGCCTAGTCTACTGTGACCTTGCGCGACAGGGTACGAATGGGAGATAATCGCATGATGGGTTACTCAAGATACAAGATACAATTACTCTAGAAAAACGAATTAGAATTTGAAGACCAATCGATATTGAAGTAGGTCTCAAACTTCTTAGAAAAGAACTTAAACAGTAGAGATTATTACTGCAACTTAGTGTTTAGCTATGATCCACTTATGAGCCTTGAGACAGCGAGTATTAAAAAGTGTGTATTCAATATATCTCGTTAAATTATTTTTACGTCAGTTTTAGATGCAAATCAGTTATAATTTTATCTTAGACTTCCAATAAGAAACAAAGCAAAGACAAAACATATTTATTTCAGAAAATTATTTTGTTTCTAAAACTCTAAAATAGTTTCTAAACCCACGCTAAGCTTCGCACAACGAAAACAAAATCACACTGAGTTAAAGTGTAAATAGAAATTAGCAAAACATTCGAAATGTCTTATTTACTTTTCTAAACAAATAAGTTCGCACCGTCTGAAGAACTGAGATACCAACTCTTAACGGCAAATTAAGTTAGCAGCTTAATTGACGCTGCGCCCCCGATTAACTCAGAAATATTAATATTTGTCAAGGGCAAAAGCTGAACAAATACATTTCAGCATAATTACATTCGTTTTGTTCGTGCAAAACTTAGTAAGTTAGTTACATTGCTTCATTAGAACTCTATCAAAATTCAAATTAAAGAAACACTCGTCGTTTCGCTGGCGAATTAGCGTCTACGAAAGTACTCCAAATTGTTATTGTTTATCCTAACGCTTACATAGATGAGAGATTTCAAATACTTGGCATCATTAATTACCATACATAATGTATGTTTTTTTTAGATTATTAAAAGGTATGCCAAGATACATAAAAGTGTGTCTTAGGTAAATTAGATTACCAACCGTCAAATATAACATTCATAGATCTGTCGATGTTTCAAACTGAGTCAATTATTCTAAAGCTTTACTGTGCTATCGATTTTATAAATTAAAAGAATCGGTCCTATAGTCTTTAAGCAGAATCTGACAATTTGCTACGGTAGTATTACAGGCTAAATACTTCGTATTTACAATAGTCTTAAGGCACCAATACTCCGAATAGCAGTTCGGAAAACCATCGCACGGTCAAGGTCATCAATTTACAAGAGTTCGGTTCAAAACATTGTAACGCTCTGAAAACAATTAAAAGCTGGCATTCTTTAGAAGCTGACACGGAGCTTTGAAGAAGATTAATGACATGACCGTGTGTCCCAGTAGAATAAACTTAGATTAGATCCAGTTAATCAGTATAAATTAGAAAGGGATAAAATACTTCAGTTGTGACGCGGGATCGTTCTTATATCGAATAATTTGCAAACCTTAGCTGGAATATCGTTTTCAAATTAAATATTCACTATCCTCATTTATAGACACACTAGCTCTTTTATTTTAAAATACCTACCACGTACCTTCGTTCAGTATCCTATATTTCGCCACTGTTATAATTGCTATGATCACGGTTATATTCGAGCGGTTTCAGACTAGCGTTTTATACGTGCGTATAAGCACGTTTTTAGAAGCGCATGTAGGCGCGCCTTTTTCCACACGCGCAACTCGTACGAGCGTTGACGCGCTTCTAAGCTCGTATAAGCGCGAGCCGCGAGAGACACCTCCCCGTGTTTCGAGCGAACATGGCGAAATATGTATGTCCGTTCACGCGAGTTCGGTTTTTTGAATCGCGTAATGTAGGACGTGTGTAAGCGCGTACGCTGAAACGACCGTATACGCGTAGAAAAATACGCTAATCTGAAACCGCTCTTCATCTGCACTGAACTTAGATTTGCTAATGTAGAAGTTGAGTTACAGGTTTAGTGAATCAGACACGATTCTTTATGATTTTTATTAACATTACTTTATGTTAACTTACCTTCCAAGCTCTATGACTTGTGTTTTTACTTCTAATCCTTAGCACCAATTAGTGAGATCATGTGAAAAGTTATTATTTTAATACGAAAAAGGAAAGATATAGCCACAGGATAAATTGTTTTGTCGTCACATCTACTGAACGCATCGATTGATACAAGTCATAATTTTGTATTTCATTTCCCATCGTAATGAATAGATTCAAAAATGTATATTGGGTTGCGACAAAAAATGCCATGCATAGTATCTTTGAACAGTATCATCTTATTCTGATATGATCCCTTAGTTAAATAACCTCGAATGCTTCTAAGTAGGTTAAATACATATGTGGATTAATCATTTTAACTTAAATATGTTTCTCAAAATATAGATAAAGACGTCATATTATAATAATGTTCACAGTCGTAATACCATGAATTTCTTTATTCTGCTACGTACGTAATACTATGTATGATCTGTCACCATCAGGGGAAATCCCAGCAACTTTACAAGAGAACACCCACCGTGTGGGTAACAAGGAAAAATGATGATATTCAGCGGAACCGTAACACAAGATCCTTTGAACCGAGCAAGTGAGCGGTGAGGACTTTTATAACTAACGGCGTGATATAATATTCACATAAATGGTATTCGCTTTATGTTTAAAATTGTTTTGTTGTAGGTAAAATCGTCATAAAATATTGCAGAATTCACTCAAAATTTATCTTTAAAATAGTTTATCACTATACTAGACGCCAGCAGCTACGCCTGCATTTTTTTAAATTTACCTGTTTTGGCCGATCCCGTGGGAATTTCGGGAAATCCCTGCTTAGTGCACCCCTACGGTCCCCAAGGAACATACATGCCAAATTTCAGCTTCCTGCGCCCAATAGTTTCGGCTGTAGCGTGTCTGTCAGTCAGTCAGTAACGCAAGGATTTTATATATTAAGATTAGGGATAGATTCTTGCCAGAAATAATAGACAGCTAACTGCTGTCTACTAAAAATAGTAATTGTTTTATGAGACATCTACTTATAAAGCAAAGATCTGACATCCTTTCAATATGTATTTTTATAACAGATACCAAAGGATGCTCACAGAGAGCTACGACAACACATTTTATTTAAATTTAACTACTTCTGCGCGATCCAGGGGAAATTTTAGGAAATCCCTTCTTAGTGCACCCCTACGGTCCCCAAGGAAAAAATACATGACAAAAATCAGTTTCCTGTGTCTATCATTCTGCAGCTTGTTTGTAAGTCAGTTAGTAACGCAAGGATACATACAGAATATAAACTCTTAAAGTATTTGACCGATAATTTCAATATTCGGTCTATCCAAGGATTTTGAGATTTGAGATAAACATATTTTGACACTAGCTGTTTCCCGCGGTTTCACCCGCGTCCTGAGGGAACTACTTCGCATACCCGGTTAATTTATAGCCTAAGTTACTCCTTGATACCGCCAGTGAAAGTCCCGTCGAAATCGGTCCAGCCGTTCCAAGGATTAGCAAGAACAAACAGACAGACAAACAAAAATTGTAAAAAATGATATTTCGGTATATAAATCCATATGCATTTAGTAAAAAGCGGTTATTTTAATATTACAAACAGACACTCCAGTTTTATTTATGTATATAGATAAGCTCCACACAAAATATGTCAAACATGTATTGCAAATTTCGAAATCCATGGATAGATCCGATATAATTTTAGCGGTAAGTAAGTAACAAGCTATATAATGTCCACTCGTGCGAAGCTCGGTCGGACCGCTATTATAATATAAATAATATATTTTTACATTCTCATGGGAGTAAAAGGCTGAATTTCCGGTTAAGAATTATACAAGATAGCACATTGTGCAAGCTTGTCTAAACGTTTGTGTGCCAGTGCTACATGATACCAACAAGTTTTGTCTTCGTCTGTTTTTCAATCACGGTAAATGTATTTTAATATAGATATGTCAGATATTTTTATAAGTCCTTTATTTAACCAACTGTCTCTGAACGTGTATAAATAATACATACATACATACATATACATATACTCACGCCTTTTTCCCTTTTTTGTGAATAAATAAATAAAAATTAAATCTTAGGTCTATAGCTTTTTTTTTTTTAAGTAATGTTTTTATAGGCCAACATAATAAAATCGTGTCGTAACAGCTTCGTGATTTATAAACGGTAATATTGTGGGAACAAATAGCCATGTCAACCGCAATGCGTGCCACGTCACGGTCTTCAGTCTATCATGTTCACTACAGGTTTTGATTTCACGTGCGAATGCTGCCGTAATCCATTACCATACGATGAATTCAAGCAGATTTGCCAGCATGCTGCAGCGATGTAAAGTGGACGTGCTGCTGCTGTTCTTTTTTTAAAGTTTAAAGTTTCAGTTCACGCGAGTATCGTTTACTCGTTGGACAAACCACCTTCATGCATTACATAATAATAGTCGAAAATAAATTCAAACGCTATCGTAATCACATGTCATAATAGTCGGCCGTAAAATGATAAAATATTATTCATCACTAGTCAAAACATTTAGACATGTTTTATATGAACACAGTTAAATACAACTTGTAAAAGTATTCGCTCCTTAGCTTATGCTATTTAGCTTCTTAGCTTATGAGTTATTCTCCATTATTTGATTTGTGTCTGGGTGTAATTTATCAATTTTAGTCATGAATATATTTACAATTATACGAAAGAATGTTTATTAGTTAAATGACATCCATAGTTCAGAAGCTACAAGATTATTAATATGTATTAGCGAACTAAACAGCAATAATATGAGCAGTTCAGTTGCGAAAAATCATCATTTTATCCGTATGGAAGTACAAAAAGAGGAAAAAAGCACCTGAAAATACCTATTAGGAACATCACACGTATCTACCAGACAAGTTCATTAGATTTAAGTAAAATAATTATTAAGTGCAAAAAAATTTTACTACTACCTACAAACTAAATAAGTTATAATGGACTCACCACTAAGTATGAAGAAAAACGGAGGAGCAGAGGTATTCGGGACCCAATATCTTGGATCGCAACTGGGAAAGCGCTGAGAAAATCATAAAAATCAAAAATATAATATATCTAGGCCTATTTCAACTGAAATGTAATGTGCTACACGATTAAATTTAACTATTAAAAATCTTGTGGCTTCTGTACTAAGAACAGTTTATAAATTAGTATATCGCATGTTGCTTCACAATATTAAAGTACCTGAGTCTAGCATGGATAAAAAACTGAAAAAGCAATTACTCTAAAGCTGTAAATACTACAACGCAAGCAAAAATTAACTAAATTCATACGAGACATAACACAACACAAATTACAGCGATAAGAGAACTAGGTATGTGAAAAAGATAAAAATAAATATTCTTACATTCTTTAAGACATTCAGGTTTTAGCTAAATGCCAACCAAACAAGATGATCCCTGTATGGGAATCAAGCCCATGACTTCCAGCTCATAGTCTTTCAATTTCCAACTGCAGTCATAACAACAAACATTTATAATGAAATGAAATTTCTCTTTTTTAATAATAATAATATTCTACCACATTCACACATCACCATCTAGTCCCAAGCTAAGCAGAGCTTGTGTTATGTGTACTAGATAATGGATAAACATACGCATATACTTTTTTTTTTGTAAATACATACATATTATACATAGCATCACCCAGACCTAGACAAACATCCATGTTCACGCACACAAATGTTTGACTTGAGCGGGAATCGAACCCGCGACCTTCGGCGTAGCAGTCGCTTACACTCCCGCTGCGCCAACCGGTCGTCAAACAATTTTCGTCTACAAGTGCTTATGAAAACTCAATTTTAAAACCTGTGATAACAAACTGTTGTCTAAAGATTGACTTTTGATAAACATTGATTAGTCTAGGAGTACAAGTAAAGAAAATATTTTAAAGAATTTTTCAAAAATAATGTGGCATGCACAAACAAAAACAAGATCTTCAAGCATGAAAAGCTAAAAACATACTTATTATTATAATCACGACTATTATAATATAAAATTGGTAATTTCCACGTACTGAACTTTCTTTACTACTTTACTATAACCGAATAGCGGCTTTTGTTTTACCTTTTATTTTAAACCCCCAGATTCTGGGTTGATTTATAAATGCAATTAATCAGGCTGAAATATCAGGCCAATTATCTCGTTGGATTTAACAGCCTTTTTATTTGCGCTTGTTTTTAGTGGAATGTTATCCTGTGATAATCGAATGATATTATTTACCTACGTAAAGGGAATAGTTATTTTATGAAATAGGTATTTAGTTTTTGGCTCAGTCATCATCATCGGCGCTGTATAAAAACTCTCCCATTGCTGGGCATGGGCCTCTTCTCAATATGATATGGATAAGGCTATGGTCCATCACGCCAGCCAAGTGCAAGTTGGTAGCCTTCACATATCTTTCGAGAACATTATGGCTCAGGCAGGTTATATCAAATCTATACTCACGGGAGTATAACACAAAATGGTAACGGAAAATAATATAGGGCTTAGTAAAGTTTAGATTTTAGGTACATTAACATGTGTAATAAAGTGTAGTGTTAACGATGGCAAAGCTGAAACTTGCGTGTGTAAAGTCGTTCGATGCCAGGGTCGTATATTAAAGTGATATTACTTAATTAGGTGAAACATGGAAACTGAAATATGCTTGGCAAACTTACATAATTATGAACATACATAGTTCGCGCAACTGAAGGCAATCTACTTAAGCCAATAAAACTTATGATGAATTGAAATATTATATATTAAATTAATTTCATTATCACTTATTATGCGAGAAGCAAGTAAAGAAAACAAACAGTGTATATCAGTTTCAAATATTTTCATTGCAAAAGTAATAGAAGTACAATGACGTGCATGTGATAAAAAAAAATGTCATGATCTTCACATTATAGGGCAATAAATGACGTCGCTTAAGGTACGAATGAAGATCTTGGATTATAGTTACGGGGACGTATATATCACATTACAATAAGGACTTAATATAATTCCAGAATTATTACTAAGAAAAAAATTGGAGAAGGTTTATTTTAATAAATTTATTTTTATTCGATAATTATGGTTTGCGAACGCACGTCAGAGACAAAAGCTTTAAAAAAGACTTTCTGCATAGTTTGTGTATCTCTATAACACATTTTACACAGAATAGGCTAGGGCTAAACTTGCATCTAAGTCTACGTTTTATAGCGATATAACTTCGAATAAATAAAAACCACGGACTTTATTCATTTCGTAGAAAAGCTAATATTCCATTTAATATAGTTAGAAAAGTTAGTCGATCTTGGTTCTGATCCGATGAGTCATTTATTTTATGTAGCCAATGTATTGCCAATGTATTGACACCTGTCACACTGAAAGAGAGAGTAGCTACGTATTTCCAAGTACCTATCAATATTCAGTGCTTTACACGTTATGGAAGATTCCCAGTACTAGCTGGTAGTTTACCAGGCAACATTTCTTCGGAATAATTCTCATTATTGAAATGTGTAGAATTATCAGATTATGTTTTGCCATACTATGATGTATGTATATTTGGTATATCGGCCTTTGGACAGTTTGGGTCGAGAAACATTTATTTTAAACAGTACAGCAGTATGAAAGCAGTAATATTAGGCACATACATATTATAATGAATTGAAATACTTAATGTAATTACAGCATCTTTTTACTTTAAATGTTCAAGTTTAATAAATACGAAAAAAATACGCAAATTATAAATGTTATTCAAGATACATGAAGTTTTGTAATCAAGGCAGGCCAAAGACAACAGAGCAACAAAGCACAACACCAATAGTAATTAAGTTAGGGTTCAGCTAAAACCTCATATGTCTGTTAACAGAACTAGATGAGCCTTTTTTTTTTTTTTGTTTTACGAGATGGAAAATCCCTTCGGATCTCCGACTCTTGGGGAAAATAAGAGCCGGAGTATGTGGTGTTTCCACTAAAAACCACCTCGACTGCCGCCATGTACCCGTGTGTCGGAGGGTGGGGCATCACCTAAGCACTCGTCGCCATCCTCCGACGGGTATTGGCCCGCCAGATGGTCAGGCGGGCCCCGAACAAAACCCCCTTGGCGACGGATTAAGGTGTTGGACTCCGCCGCCAAAACGCCCAGCGGCCGCAGAGGATAGGGAGGACGGCAACGCAACACCGCATCTCCTCTTCCTCTGCGGCCCCACCGCAACGCATCGAATGGTGCGCCTCCATTTGGTCGCGGGAGATAGGGCGCGCGGCAACGCAACACCGACACGCCTCTTCTCCCGCGACCGCACCCGACTGCGAGGGACAGACAGAACTGTCCCCCGCACCCGCACCGTTGGACGCGTCCTGCGCAGGCCCCTCCAAGCCCACGCGGAGCGTCCCCTCCTGGATCCCTCTTAGCTTCACCGCGGGTGACCAATCCACGGTTACTGAGCCCCCCCACCACGACAAGGTGGAGATCCCACGGGGGGGAACTAGATGAGCCTGCAGTTACACCCACTTTATTTAAGGCATGTATATCCTATGGCCTTCTTCGATAAATGGGCAAGCTAACTATGAAATAATTTTTCAAATCGGGTCATTAGTTCCTGAGATTAGCGCGTAAGCAAACAAACAAACTCTTCAGCTTTATATCATCATCATCATCATCAGCCCTTAACAGTCCACTGCTGGACTAGGCCTCTCCTTTGAAAGGAGGAATTGGCCTACTATACCACGCTGGCCAAATGGATTGGTATAAGGTTTGTATCAAGTTTTCCTTCTCTTACAGTGCTGTTCTAAGGCAGCGATTAAATACGTACAGAATAACCAACAAAAAATTAAAATGGAGGTTCTTACTAGACATCAGGCTGCAGGTAACTTGACGCAATTTCGGAAGGAAACAAAGAAACTTGAGAGTAAGAATAGCATGCCTATTAATATTGAGGGTGAGGAAAACGGAAAAAGGATAGCAAATTTATTTCGAAACAATTTCAATATCGATAGTAGCAATCAAATCAGGGATAGTATTAGGGAGTCAGACAGGTTAGTGCCTACTCAAACAAGTGTAACAATAACATCTGAAGATGTCGGGTTTGTATTACGTAACATGAAGAGTGGGAAGTCACCGGGTCACGACGGACTTAGCATAGAGCACCTGTTGTATGGGGGTCAGTATGTTTGTGAGGTATTGGCAGTTTTTTTCAACCAATGCTTGCGGCACTGTTACCTTCCTCCAGATATGATTTGCACAGTTGTCGTGCCCATTCCAAAAAATAAAACGGGTGACGTTTCGAGCTTGGCTAACTATAGGCCCATTTCGCTAGCGACAATAGTGGCCAGGGTGCTTGAAAGACTCATACAAAAATTCTAACGCCTTATTTAACAATTGACGATGAACAGTTCGGTTTCCGACCGCAGGTATCAACTGACATGGCGATTTTCTCACTTAAACAAATTGTTAATTACTATAAGCAGGGTGGGACAAGTGTATACGCGTGCTTTCTAGACCTCAGCCGCGCATTTGATACACTTAATCATGATCGACTTTGGGACAAACTTCATCGTACCAGTGCCCCGAGTGATGCTGTGGATCTGCTTACGCACTGGTATCGGCATCAGGTCAGTAACATCAGGTGGGGTCAGGAATTGTCTCATAGCTACTAACTTTCATGTGGTGTTAGGCAGGGTGGGGTAACCTCGCCGGACCTATTTAACCTTTACGTAAATGACTTGATCATGGAGCTGAGCAGCACACCAGTAGGGCTCAGATTAGACAACAGATACGTTAATAATTTGAGCTATGCTGATGACATGGTGCTGCTGAGCCCCTCGATTAAGGGCTTCAGGCGGCTGATCTCGATTTGTGAAAAATATGCAGTCCAACATAACCTCACTTACAACGTCAAGAAAACGGAAATGGTGATATTTAGGTCTGGCAGAGGCCCCGACATAGTCCCATAAAAATTGTAGATAGCTTCAAGTACCTTGGTCACGTTGTAACGTCAAATTTGAAAGACGACAAAGACATCGAGCGTCAACGTAGAGCTTTATGTGTGGTGGGAAACATGATCATCAGAAAGTTTGCTAGAGCTCTCCCGGATGTGAGGATGACACTATTTCGAGCATTTTGTCAGACTTTCTATACTTGTCAACTATGGACTAACTACACCAAAAAAGCACACGATAGTGTTCGGGTTGCCTATAATAACATTTTTAAACAGTTAAACGGACTATGTTGCAGTGCGTCCGGTATGTTTTTTGAGGCGAGAGTCAATTCGTTTGAGGCTATTCAGAGAAGTCGTGTCGCGAATTTTTTGTCCAGGGTTGACAAGTGTAAGAATACTATATGTTAAGAGTCTACTAATACTAATACTATATGTTAAGAGTCTATCTGAAAGATTACTAATGACCAACTTTTACCAACAGTGGTTAAAAATTGCCATTTAAATTATAAATGAATTTATTGTTTGTTATGTCCTCATTATTATGCCTATTAAATTTTTATCACGAATGATTTTACTAGTATGATTTTATTTTAGTTTTTTATTTGTTTTATAACCATTGTTTCTTTATATCGACTCCTATTACAGCTGACTATTTTCTATGTTTTTATTATGTTAATGTGATATTCTTTATGCCGAATGTTTTAAATGCTATGATTTTATATTATTATACTTTTATGCTAATGATTATGTTATTGTACGTGTTATATGGTTGTTATTTAATTTAATTTCTTACTGATTGATTTATTATAATGTTTTTTTTTATAATTTTTGAAATATGGACCCCGTGTCTGAAATAAAGTGATATTATTATTATTCTCTTTATTTTAACCTTATTATTATTATTATTATGCTCCCTCTGTCGGCTCTTACGACACCCATGGGATGATATGGGGTGGTGACAAGCCGTATTCTTAATCCGTCACCATACGGACTTCTCGGAGCTTTATATATTAGTATTATATTAAATAAGAAGTTAAAACTCAGCTGCCTACTATATAAATAAACTTTACAACACTTTTTTCTTTGCATACACATTTACTCACAATTTTCATCAAAAAGTTATCATTTATTATCAAGCGGACCTACATAAACACACCTACATTTAAATGTATGAGAAGCTTTTGACCCTTCAATAAACAGAGAATAATAATTCATCTCCCCAAAAACTTTATGGCCGGAACTATGTATATCAGTTGTTACTAGTATCTACAATTCCCAACCTCCAAGTTTAGCAATTAAAATTAATCACCCAAACGGTCTACGGTTTTTGCTTGTACAGTTGCAGTTTTGGGTTGAACAGTTTCTCTGTACTGTTGATTGTAATCTACCTACTAAGAGTTACCATTGAACCACAAACGACTGTAGAATAGTTAAATTTGTAGGTTTATATGGCAAGCTTAAATTATGGTTATCGTTATTGGAGCTGAATTTGAGAAGCAAATGCTTTCAAACTGATGATAAATTTTGGAGATGAGCCTTAAAGAGCGCATAAATAACAAGAGCAACTATTGCAGAGACGACTAGACTAACTTCTCGGACGGCACATCAAGATCTCGAACCCACCAATTAATAACATCTTTGATATTTGCTGTGTGTTTAAACATAAAATGTAATGGAGGATAGGTGGCAGTGAAAGCTTGGAAAATATAGCAAATAACACAGACAATCCGCTGTACGCAAATGTAAACTGAATATTGCGTACGAATTTGAAAGAGTATCTGGATCATTTGGATTAAAATTCGGACACGATAGGTGACACGCTCTGACATTTATATACCAAATGTACCAACCTTTATTCGCAATAAACTATTTTAATTTTAAATGACTGTATAAAATATTTTCAGGTTTTGTTTTTATACGGTGTCTTATGATAGCAGATAGCAGCGATGGCCTAGTGGAAAGATAAAACTAGTGACACGACTTGCACCACCGACTTTTCAAAGCTAAGTATCGCTTAGTAACCGGTACAGAAAACTATCAAGAAGTAATCTATCTCAGAGGTCTCCAAAATGTTCCTGAAAGGCGTACATGTGAATGCTGCCAACCTCCTTTTGGCCAACATGATGCAGTGTTGCCTAATTCTGTTGATAGTGAAAACGGACCCATGCCCAGCAGTTATTTACATAAGAACTAACTGCACGGTTGGCGTAGTGGTTTAAGCGGTCGCCTCGCCGCTTGACACTGCGCTAAGTGTTGTGGATTCGATTCCCACACGAGTCAACATTTTGTGTAATTCACAAATTGTTGTTTCGAGTCTGGGTGTTCACTGTGTCCGTTAGTTGTACGTTTGTAAAGTCCCCCGCGACACAGGATTTAGTCCTAATGCGGGAGTTGTGTTTTTTAAGAAGAGAAGAACTGATGTTAATATAATGATAAGATATTTTAGAAACATTTAATATTGTATTTTGATGCCATGGCATAATAAGTACGTGACGGTTTCAAATCCAATAATCCTAAATAAGATCATCTAATTGTAACAAATAATTCAAAGATTATGACATAGATGAAAACATATGTTCTATAGATATTATCAAAAATGTCGTGACTAGTCTAGATAAAACTTGAAACTCGTACCTTATTAGTGCTCAATAAGTTATGTCCACGAGTTTATCCGGGTCTAGGGTCTCACGTGCCTCGTAACCCTTACATTAGGAGCTAAAACTTATCTTTTTGCTGTGAGCGACGTCATGGCGACGTCAATGTAATCGAAACGGGTGCGTGAAGCAGCGAATGGGCGTCAAGGGAACTGTGGTGTGAAGTTAAAGAAACTGAATGAGACAAATAGGTGAAAAAAATCTTAAACCTTTATATTGAAGTAAAGGTTTTGCCTATACACTATAGAATTATTGTATGATTTTTATTAGAATATTCTAAGACATCTTGTATACAGGTGGCTATGGAATTAATAGCTTGTATAAAAATTCATAATATTAAATAGGTCTGGCAATATCAAATATAAATTAAGCTATGTTTCTGACTGCCTTGCCTTACTGCTCTCTGAAATGGACTGCCTAGCCAAGGTAGCTACTATGCTTTAAATATTATTTCTTACAAAATAAGTTACGTCTGATGGCCAGTTTGCTAAAATGGCTACATAGTGTGTGTAGTACACACCTCTTTTTTTAGTCTGTCATGAATTAAAGCTTTCTGATTATTCTTAATTTATGAATTTTGCTTTAGATAAGTTTTCATTGTCCAGAAATTCTTGAAAGTAGATATTGAGAATAACAATTATTTGGGATTGTAAAATCCAAAGGTCCAAATTTCAATTCCAAACGATGTAGATGTTTAATTATGGGCTTATATAGCTGACTGAACAATCAACAGTATGCGCCATTTTTGTTGCTTTTTTACTGACAAACTTTGCGAAAGAACATAACATTTAAAGAAATGTATAAAAGCGCAGATGGAATAAAGTTTTATCAGCAATTTGTTTTTAAATACATTTTAAACAATAAAAATATTTTGACAGAGTAACGCCAACTAATTGAGATCAGTGTTGTCGATTTATGGTAAACACCAAATGCATTGAAGGGCTGCAATCTCTCTATGCGAGTGTCAGAGCTTGTCTAAGGATAGATGATAGGACAAAGACATAGATGTACACATGTGCTCTAGGATGTATGTGCTTACTACTCTTAGTATAAGGTACAAATTGCGGCAAATGGTTCAATTTTGACGTGCGTTTGTTTGCACGCTCTGACTCACCTGTATCAGTACCGGCATTCAAAGAGCTAGCAATGGACCTAGAAAACTACGTTTATGTTTTTCAAATAATAACGTGTTGATGTTAATGAGATGATTGAAATGGGAGAAAATCCAGAAGAGATTGAAAGAGCCTGAGTATGTACAGTACATAAAAAATCTAAAACCAAGGTATTAAATTAAGGTGTTCAATCAGTGGATACTACATAACAATATCATACATGATAGATGATGTTTTTATGTTTGTATTTGTAAAATCACCCAGAGCTATTTATAGTAAAATACTTTCTGAAACTATTAGCAAATATTAGTGACAGTCGCTTCCAATATTTTTCTAGATCTATACGAGAACAGCGAGGTAGTAGGGTCGAGCGAATAAATTCAACAAATCCCGAGTACGACCACCGTTGATCTACATCAGCATCTAACTGCACCAATACGTCGTTGGAGCTTAGTTGTCACTGTTATGGGTGTTCCCCGCGATTAACGTGAACGCGCGCGTTAAGTTTCGTTATTTACGGGTCTGTTGTACCATTTTGTAGGCTTGTTGTTATGGTTTAACGGTATAAACTTCAGTTGGTATGGAAATTCGAATTAATGGTAATATGCTGTAATTAAGACTATTGACATAAACACTTTCTGGCACTGGACAAAATGATTTGAAAGACAGATTCAGAATATTTTCGCACGCATATTATATATCCGTATTTATAAAATTCTTGCTCTACTCACTGACTATCAGACAACACATATTTAAAACTATTAGGCGTATGCTGAATTTTGCCAGGTATTTTACTTGGGGAAGTTAAAGAGACTAGAGGGTTTCCCTCTAGTCTTTTAAATAAAAAATTCATTAATTTAATGAAAAATAAAAAAATATAAGTAAATCTGAACAACCCTAGGACCATTTGGCCGGTTTGGTATGAGATTTTATTTTCAATTTCGATGATGTTGTGCACAAGCTTGAAGGGTGTTATCCAATTTGCAAGTTCGGAAGCACAATATACTCGATACGTGTTTCGCCTATAACCGACGTACTCACGGGAGAGTATGTCATGGAATAGGCACACAGCCACTGGGAATTGATATTATAAATTTTATAATCCGTACTCATACTTTTTGATTAGAAGAGTTCAAAATATTCAGAATTTTGATGGTAGAACAATATTAGTATAATGCATTATTTCATGGAACTAGTAATATCATCTGTTATCTATTTATTCTGACTCACATTATAATACGTTTTTATCATTAAATTCGGCCTTTGAAAACCCCTGCTAGCGTCGTCATTGAAATGAGGATGTGGCCTTACTACCACGCTGGCCAAACGGTTTGGTATAGGTCTTGTTTCAAGATTTCTCTTGCAGTGGTGTTCTCTGCATAATATGCTCCTTCTGTCAGCTCTTACGACACTCATATGATAATAGGGGGTGGTGATATGCCATATTCTTAATCCGTCACCACACTCACAGTTTTATCCTTATGCTAGTATCAAGGAAATTGATCTAAGTAACAGAGCATAACGAACGAACGTTAAAAGTATAGCTGGTTTCAGAGTCACGCGTTTGACCAGCGCCGGCCACACGCGCGCGCTTACAATTACACTAGATTAGTAGTAGCGTTTCATAGTCACGCAGTTCAAACGCGCTGCGTGTGAGACGCGCGCGCCGCCGGCCGCGCTGCCGAAACTTCATACATTGCAATGAGAGACGCGAACTCGTTTCACAGTGGTCCGCGCGCCAAACGCGCTGTGGAGACGCGCTGGGCGACGGCGCGCGCGTCAGTCTGAAACCAGCCTAAGCCTTATTTTCTGCTATAAAACGCTGCTTTATGCTAAATTTCAAGATTCTAGATCGACTGGAAGTACCCTTTAGTTTTGACTTGAGCATTTGATATGAATTTCAATTTTGTACCTGTACGGGTTCATGAGGAAAGGAGTTTAAAATTATTAAAAATATTTTAATTATATGATGTAATGGTTAATTATGAGATGCATGGGAGCGCAACAACAACTTAGAGCTCCCAGCCAACCTCACCTGCCCGTGGTGCATCCTGCCGACCAGCGAACGAGGCTCTGGCGACCAACTAACGGCGGTAAAACCGTTGCAAATAGGCGTAGCTAAATATAATAGATCGGTGACGGGCAGCAGCGTCACCGGTACGAGAAGCTACGCCCTGCGATCACCAACACGCATGCCCAGCGTGGTGATTACGGGCAAAACCTCAATGGCACACACGCTTACGCAACGGCCCCCAGTTCCCGGTCGCCCCGCTATTCCTGGCCAAGGCGGCGGACATGGTAACGGCGGGGCAGGGGGTGCGAAGAATCCCCGGGTTACGGTAGGCCGCCAACACCGACTGACCATGGCTACGTATTACGGACGCACGCTACGGCTCGACGAACATCTGGCACAACTCAAAGAGGAACTGAAGTACATAAGGTGGCATGTTTTGGGATTATGCGAGGTCCGGAGAGAGGCAGAGGATACCGTTACCCTAGATTCAGGCCATCTTATGTACTTCAGGGGGGGAAACCAGCCATCCCAAGGCGGGGTTGGGTTCCTGGTCCATGAGGTCCTCTCTGACAACATTTTAGAAACCTCCAGTGTGTCGACAAGGGTAGCATACCTTGTGATCAGACTCACCAAGAGATATACTCTCAAGGTTATCCAAGTGTATGCACCGTCTTCGGCATACTCGGATGATGAAGTAGAAGAAATGTACGAAGACATTTCCAGGGCCTTACACAACACCCAAAAGGCCCACTTTAATGTTGTCATGGGGGACTTCAACGCCAAAGTGGGAGTACATACTTGCGGCGAATCGGTAGTAGGACCACACGGATTTGGTAGGAGAAATCATAGGGGGCAGATGCTCGTCAACTTCTTAGAGAAGGAGGGGCTGTTCTTAATGAACTCATTCTTTAAGAAGCAGCCTCAAAGAAAGTGGACGTGGCGAAGCCCCGACACTATGACAAAAAATGAGATTGACTTCATTATGGCGGACAAAAGGCGAATACTTAGGGATGTCTCCGTGATCACTAGGTTCAACACCGGAAGTGATCACCGACTTGTACGAGGCACTCTGAATATCGATTATAAGCTTGAACGCGTTCGCCTTATGAAGTCTACGCTCCGGCCAAATTTCCTCCAATCCTTGGTTGGATCTGAAACATTCTAGCTAAAACTGGAAAACCGGTTCGCTGCCTTGGAAACCGCAATAGACGTAGATATGGACCAGGAACTCGATAAAGTGGTGGAAATCCTTCGGGATGAGGGGACGAAACTCTTTAAGACGCAGCACACCGGCAGGAGATCTCAACTTTCGCGAGAATCTCTGCAGCTCATAGAGATGCGACGAGAAAACCCGGCAGGCACTTCGTCAGATTTAAATAAAAAGATCTTTAAGCTGGTAAGACGCGACCTCCGTAGCTCCAATACACGCTCTATACAAGATGCGATCGAGCGAAATCGGGGGTCAAAAGTTTTTACTCAGCATTTAGGTCGAAGTCATCTGACAAAGCTGACCACGTCAGACGGGAAAGTCGCCACTTCTAGACCGGAGATTCTTGCGGAGGTTCAGAGCTTCTACGGCAACCTCTACACCTCGAAAACGTCCCGTCCCCAACCCGACTCCGAGGATCCAAGAGCCACTTTAACCCGCCACTTCACGGAAGAGTTGCCAGACGTCAGCCAAGACGAAATCGTGGTGGCCCTGAGGCAGCTTAAAAATGGAAGCGACGGAGCTGCTAAAGGCAGGTGGAAAACCTATACTGGTGCAGCTCCAACGCATATTTAATTCTGTCCTGTTCTCGGGGAGAACTCCAAGGGCGTGGAGCAAGAGCATAGTCGTTTTGTTCTTCAAACAGGGAGACAAAACTCTGTTGAAGAACTATCGACCGATCTCGCTCTTGAGCCACGTCTATAAGCTGTTTTCCAGGGTCATCACGAACCGTCTCGCGCGTAGACTCGACGAGTTTCAGCCGCCCAAACAGGCCGGTTTTCGAGGAGGGTATGGCACCATATACCACATCCACACAGTGCGGCAGATTATACAGAAGACAGAGGAGTATAATCAGCCCATGTGCTTAGCGTTTGTGGACTATTCTGGAGTCTTTGCAACGGTGCCAAATCGATTGGCGGTACGTCCAAGTGCTGAGAGGTCTGTATGACGCCGCGACTATGACCGTCCAAGTACAGAACCAGCATTCTAAACCTATCCACCTGCATCGAGGTGTGAGACAAGGGGATGTTATCTCCCCCAAATTTTTCAGAAATGCAATGGAGGATATGTTCAAGACGCTGCACTGGAAAGGACGCGGTATTAACATAAACGGCGAGTACCTCTCATACTTAAGATTTGCAGACGATATCGTTATCGTGGCTGAAACTATGCAAGACTTGTAGTATATGCTGAGCAGCCTAGCTGCTTCTTCTGCTCGCATCGGTCTCCGGATGAACTTGGATAAAACCAAAATAATGTTCAATGAACATGTCTCTCCGGAACCGATTATCCTAAACGGGGTACCTCTCGAGGTTGTTCAGGAGTTCGTCTACCTTGGGCAAACCTTGCAATTGGGTAGAAACAACTTCGAGAGGGAGGCTTGCAGAAGAATACAGCTTGGCTGGGCGGCATGTAGGAAACTCTGTCGAGTTTTTACGTCATCCCTAGCGCAAAGCCTTAAGACAAAAGTCTTCAATGAGTGCGTCCTACCCGTTATGACTTACGGTGCCGAGACGTGGACACTGACGGTGCGACTAGTCCACCAATTTAAGGTCGCTCAGCGAGCTATGGAGAGGGCTATGCTCGGAGTTTCTCTGAAGGATCAAATTCGTAATGAAGTGATCCGACAGAGAACCAAGGTAATCGACATAGCTCAGAGAATTAGCACGTTGAAGTGGCAGTGGGCTGGTCACAACTGTCGCAGAACCGATAACCGATGGAGTAGCCGTGTTCTAGAGTGCAGACCGCGCCTTGACAAACGTAGTGTAGGACGCCCTCCGGCTAGGTGGAGTGACGATATACGCAAAGTGGCAGGCAGCGGCTGGACACGAAGAGCCGAAAATCGGGCTCAGTGGCGTGCCATTGGAGAGGCCTATATCCAGCACTGGACTACGGCAGGCTGATGATGATGATGATGTAACTAAAAATTATTTTTTTTCGCAATTTTTCCTTTACCTGTGCTTATAGGACGTTGCTTCGTGCCAAATTTCAAGATTCTGAGTTAACGGGAAGTAACCTGCAGGTTTTGATTCCCTTGCGAGTAGTTGCGAGTTTGAAAATATGCTTAAATTGCTGTCTCTGTTAATTGCGTTGACATAGGAGACAAGTTCTGGAGTAATCCAAGGCAGTAATTTGGAGCCGACTCAATTCCTGATCATGATCAATGATTTGCCGAATGTCGTGAGTTCGGCGCGATGCCTCATGTTTGCTGATGATCTGAAGTTGTTCTTAGATGTGAAGGATGTGAGTAACTGTGCTGCGCTTCAGCAGGACATCAACAATGTCGAGGCGTGGAGTAAACGCAACTACCTAGACTTTAATGTTTCAAAGTGCAAAACGATCACATTTACCCGATCGCATTCACCGATCACTTTTATGTATACTCGGTCAGGCAGTCCGCTGGAGCGCGTTACAGAAATTCGCGACTTGGGTTTAGCTGTTGATGCAAAGCTGACTTTTAACACCCACATAAATAAGATGTGCAGTCAAGCCTATAGGTCGCTCGGCTTTGTCATGAGGCAGTCTGCTCGCTTCAGTGGCAGGGATGCGCTAACTGCTTTATATTTCGCATTTGTTCGCAGCAAGCTCGAGTACAACTCTGCCATCTGGGACCCACACGAGGCAAAATATAAATTAATAGTAGAACGAATGCAACGAAAGTTTTGCCGATTTCTTTATAAAAAAATGTACGGATATTATCCGTACCTATATCCGTCTCTGTTTGTATCAGGTATGGTGGGTATTGATACTCTCGAGCTGAGACGTAAGTGGCAACTTATGGCACATTTCTATTTGTTGCTTAATGGGCAGATTGACAATCCTGAGGCGTTGTCTCGTTGCGGACTGTCTGCACCGGACCAGCACTCGCGGCTGCGGTCGCGCCGCTTGCTCGCGGCGCCACCAGTACGCACAAACACCGCACAGTTCGCTCCTACAAGTCAGGCCATACCACTGCTCAATGCCCTAGTCAATCAACAGCCAAGTACTGACATATTTTTTAATAGTTAGGGGAGAATTCAACAAACAGTGCCAAACAGTGTATTAATTAATGTGATCACATGTGATTTATTATTATTATTTGACATTGTACGTAGTATTATTTATCTGACAACAGAGTTTTATTTGACATGATTGTATTACTCGACATGATATTCATTATATCATACTAGAGGACGCCAGCAGCTACGCCTGCATTGTTTTTTTAATTTTTCCGTTTTGGCCGATCCCGTGGGAATTTCGGGAAATCCCTTTTTAGTGCACCCCTACGTTCCCCAAGGAACATACATGCCAATTCAGCTTCCTGCGCCCAATAGCTTCGGCTGTAGCATGTCTGTCAGTCAGTCAGTAACGCAAGGATTTTATATATTAAGATTGTAATTTCTGACATAATTAATTCAATTGTATTGTGAATATGACTTAGGTATGTGATCACATGAAATTAACTATAATTATTTGCCTTCGTAGTATTATTTGACATGATTGTATAACTTGACATGAATTCGGATGCTATTTACGAATTTGATTTTATTTTATCTAGTGTATTATAACCGTATTTAATTATTTTAAATGACTCTCAGCACGTGTTAGGCAACAAACCTGTAAGTGCCGAGAGTAACTGAATATAATAAATAAATAAATAGAAGTTTGATTTTATTACAGCTTCACGGTGTTATATACCTTAAAATTCGAATTGCAATTTAATAACTCTACGCGTTCATGAGGAAAGAGGTAGTAACTTTAAAATTTAAAAAAATGTTTTTATTATTTGTACCTATGATGTAACTAAACATTAACATTTTTGGAAATTTTTCCTTAATCAAAAATTTGCGAGAATTTACGGCATAAACAGCTGTATATTTTGATTTCGTTGAGATAGAAGTTTGATTTTGTTACAGCTTAAACGTATTATAGACTTGAGTATTTGATATGAATTTCAATTTAATTTCTGCGGAACCCTAAAAATATAACAAGACTTTAAAAACGGTGTAGTAAAAACATTTGACCTTATAGTCTATGTTCCATAGAAAAACGACCTCCACTCGTCTGTACAATTAATGAAAAGTACATGAAACCTGGTTAAGTGAGCCCTGGATAAGTGGGAAACCTCTTTTATATTTATTTCTGCGGAACCCTAAAAATATAACAAGACTTTAAAAACGGTGTAGTAACAACATTTGACCTTATAGTCTATGTTCCATAGAAAAACGACCTCCACTCGTCTGTATAATTAATGAAAAGTACATGAAACCTGGTTAAGTGAGCCCTGGATAAGTGGGAAACCTCTTTTATTGAGAGCTACAATGAGGTCCCAGCACTTTTTCATCGAATAACCACTGTTAATGGGAGTTTTCAAACCTGGTTAAATGAGATTTGATTTCTAGGATTTTTTCGATGTTTACCTCTGTAATAATTGAGACTTGTGGGCTCAATTCCCTTTATAAGTGAGACAATTTATTAGGTTGGGACAGGTTTGAACACGATTGTTTACAAACATTTGAATTAATTTCGCACTTACCTAACTACCTACTTTGTTTGTACGTGCTATGTCAAATTTTGACCTACAAACAAAAGAATAAAAGTTCACAAAATGTCCAAACGTAAATATAACACATTATTAGCATCTAAAAAATTAAAGCTTCTATCAGATTATGATTGTGGAAAGTCGCACACTTAATTCATAACACCAAAAATACGCACTTTTGTCAACTTTTCACCTTTATAAATGGAATAACGGTATATTCCGACCTCTATAAGCCCCCGCTTATAAGCCTCCGCCTCTGTAAATGAGACCACTAAATTTTAAACCTGTATTATTGGAAAACTGGATAAATGAAAACCTCTTTAAATGGTACAAAATCCTTGGTCCCTTGAGTTCCCAATTAACCAGGTTTCACGGTATTTTATAATGAAAGCATGTAAAATAAGTACACATATGTACATACATACAAAATATAAAAAATAAGTAATAGTCGTTAATAGGTCAGCTTAAAAAGATATTGACCAGCGCTAATAAAAAAATTAGTCAAGTGAGAGTCGGACTCGCGCATGAAGGGTTCCGTACCATCTTAATATATAAAATCCTTGCGTGACTGACTGACTGACAGACACGCTACTGCCGAAACTATTAGGCGCAGGAAGCTGAAATTTGGCATGTATGTTCCTTGGGGAACGTAGGGGTGCACTAAGAAAGGATTTCCCGAAATTTCCACGGGATCGGCTAAAACGGGTAAATTTAAAAAGAAATGCAGGCGTAGCTGCTGGCGTCCTCTAGTTATCTATAAAAGAAAATCACGTTTGTTGTATGTATACTTAAATATTTTTTAACTTTCTCCTATTTATAAAGGTCGAGTAACAAATTGTTCAAAAAACACATTTGTTGTATGACATACCCTTCATTATTTTTTATTTTGAAAGGTAAAGTACAACTACATATTCTGTGAAAATTTTAAGCTTCTACCTGTTACCTTTAGTAATTTTTAGCAAAAAATACGAAAAAAACAAGTTTATTGTATGGGACCCCCCCTTAATATGTTTATTTTTTTTTATTTTTAGTATCTGTTTTTATAGCGGGCGGCAACCGAAATACATAATGTGTGAAAATTTCAGCTTTCTAGCTATCACGGTTTATGAGATACAGCCTGGTGACAGACAGACAGACAGCGGAGGCTTAGTAATAGGGTCCCGTTTTTTTACCTTTTAGGTACGGTACTCTCAAAACAATCTACTTTCTCTCTATAATTATATAGCTCGAAACAAAATTTGTGGACATGAAATTTTGTCATGTCAGTCAAATAATTATAATTTTTTAGCCGTTACCAAAATGAGCTTAAGTAGATTGCAATAACGAACTGAAGTAAATCACCCAGAGAAAGACACGACGCCTCTGTGCAAGTACGGCGACAGTACCACACTAGAATGAAAGTATGATGATAAACTTCCATTCTAATTCAAATGAACCAGAGCTCTTTTGCATTATAGTTATTGTCATTGTTTATAAGAAAATTCTTTAGAATTTTCTAATTAGTTAGCTTCAGGTATATTAAAGAATAATCGTTACAACAACTTTTTTTGTAAAATAACAGTTTCTGTGAATATGGGTTAACATAATTATGTAAAGTGTCTTCAATTATCTATATTAAATCAGCAAGTATGTAAAGTCTATATAAATTTAAATGACTTTATGGTTTTCTTTGCTACATATACTCCGAGCAAAATTAGAATCATCTGCTACAGGACCCGTGATAGATAGAAAGAAAAAAACGTTTATTGCTACAAGTATAACAACACTCACATTACTAAGGCATAAAAACATATCAAAACCATGTGTTTACAAGCCGAATAAAAAATATATAAAAATAATAATGAAAGGATTAACAATACACAAAAGCGAAACACACATAATAAACATTATAATATATAACAATGAGCAGTAGGAATCTAAAAAAATGAATAATAAAGCAATCTTAAATAATAGAAACACGCGGCTACTAGTACTCGGCGCAGTGTCAAGCGGTGAGGCGGCCGCACAACGCCATCGATGCAGTCAATTGCAAGGAATCTCGAACTAATTCTAATCATTAGTTTTGCAGATTTAACCTATCAATTTTTAAATTTTTCTATCTATTATTATGTACCCAACAATAAACTCACAACTTTAAGTTTACAAAACACCAATCTATTCATTTGTTTTATAATTTCTTTGATATTTTTAATCATTTTTGATAGTGCCAATTTGATCTCGCTACAGATCATTTTAATGAGGACGAAAAATTCAAATAATTTTAAGGATAAAAGAAAATATTGGTTCGTTTTTACAAACTCCCAAACAAATGAAAACAGGCAGATAAGTATATAAACTCTACAGTCGTAAATATAATGACTTCTTTTGACGTGACAACGTCTTATAAATTGGTTTGCCGGGTGACACTTCAAGAAACTGCGTTACGCTCCGCTCACGTTATGCGCTCACAATGAGAGCGAGTGAGAGGCACGCGTCCCGCCTAAGAGCGAGAGAGACAGACATAAAAAGTGAAAGGCACGCGTCTTTCATCCTTCTTCCTACTATACGAATGAATATTCACATTAAAATTATTTTACCACTCAAAGTCGTTGTCACGTAAAACTTTCGCCCGTATACCGACTTTACAGGCAACCAATTTTTTTTAATTATAAAATCATTTCTAATCGAGAACTTCTTCAAGAATTTTAAATATCGTAGAGCAGATTGTTTTGTTCACAAGTATTCTGTTGTTTGTCAGTTATTTCTTTAATATTTTGGGAAGCTAGAAGAAGATAATCTAGCCACAAACGGTACAAAAAAAGGGAACGTGATTCTCATTCAATTGCATACGCACTATTAAAATATTGTATGTAAAATTTAATAATAAAGTGTGAGGTTCAAAAGGCTATGCGAGCGATCTCCAGGGTCTTGTAGCAAGGAGCGGGCAACGTATATTCGTGGTGTCAGCCGGGTGCGAGAGAGTGAGTGTGGTTCTTAAGGCTCCTTATACGTAGGAGTGTACGTCTCTCCCCTGGAGCAGTGATAGCACGCTTCAGAGACCAGCAGACTGTTACGCAAATGGTCTTTGGTTTGCATTCGTAACACCAACTAATAACCGTTTGAAGGCTTTTGAAAGTTCCTCAAATAAGAATGATACTGACCAATCAGCATGTCGGGTTAACATATATACGGCGCGTACCACTAACTTTTCGGATTTCTGTAAGTATTTAATTGTTAATTATGGCTTGCCCCGTGACTCCAAAAGCATATTAAGCCGTCGGCTATCACTGCCTTCTCCCATTACAAGCTACATTTAATATAAAATTATTAACACGTGTATTCAAATTGGTTTATTACAAAGTTACGTGAAATCTGTTAAAACTAACTAACAACTACAAACAGGTGCGTAAGCAATATATATTGATGTAAAGTTCTTTAGTAATTATTTTATATAACTGAACGTAGGTATCAGTTCCATGTACAAGTAGGTACAGGCATTATTCAGGACAGAAACAAAATTAATTATGTTCTTAAGTAACTGAGCGTAGATAGTAATTAGCTTGAAAATAATTATATTTTTTTTCATAATTTCAGCAAGGACACATCCGCTTAATAGACTTTGCTACCAAACATGTTCCTATTTCCTTTTGATTATCAGAACCTGACACGTGTTAGTTTAATTAGTGTTATTCTTAATAGCTCTGTTTACAGTCACATAATTATTCACATGGAGATGAAGCTTGGTATACGGTCAGTTGGCGCAACGAGCGGAGAATGTGTGAATAGACTTTCGATCAAATCATCAAGGCATCTGTGACAGAGCTAGAATCATAGCCAGAGGCCCGATTCTCGTATTTTATATGTCATTGAAAATATATTTAGAACGAAATGAGATTATATTTTGAATTGACTCATAATAGGTATTCTGCTAACCTAATGTCATTATCGTATAATTTGAAACAAATAGTTCGTCGTTGACACATATTTTGACACTTGTTTCAATTTATAATATACTTAGTTATCATTCAACACACATTACAATATCATTCAAATATCAGTTAATTTAGTAGAATACCATGTGTATCGGGCCTCTGATTCCTGTTGTGAAATATACAGAATTACTCTTGTTACAAGAGTCGGTTACGATACATAGTACGAGTACGGTTGAGTTATGTAGTGCCTAAGGGTGTTACAGTACACACATTTGCCAAGACCATATTTTCTTTATTTTTCCTTTTTTTAAGACAATATTTTACCGTGTGGTTGACGGCATAGAATACAAGTGTCACCACCCCCTATCTTCCCGTGGGTGTCGTAAGAGGCGACTAAGGGATAACACGATGCAAATACCATCTTTGCGTAGAGACGGAAAACTCGACATCAAACCCTATACGACTGCCTCGTTGGTCTTGCGGCATAAAGGTGCGCGTGGGATCGGGAGGTCCCGGGTTCGATTCCTGGGTCGGGCAGTGTTATTGGGTTTTTCTATCACGAAATTCTCAGTAGCAGCACGGAGTCTGGAAATGTGCCCGGTACGGCAATAGGCTCGCCCCTTATTACGTGGGACTAAAGTATATCTGGCGAAAAGTGGGTGTAGAAATACACCTCTGCCTACCCCTTCGGGGATAAAAGGCGTGACGATATGTATGTATGTATGTTTCATCATAATTATATGATTCAAACATGCAAGATGCATTGTACCTGCTAGCTCCAGTTCGTTCCTCATATTTTTCTTTTCTTACTCACCCTCGGCTGCTTTATTAAATTAGCTTGAAACGTGGATTCTGTTCGGCACAACCCGTCCGCCACTGACGCTAATATGCCATGTACAAGAAATAGAAAATAAAAAAAAGCAAATCATATTCATGAACAAAAATTCTCCATCTAAAACAAAGCAACGCAATAGAATAAAATGTCTTTGTTATTTAGTGTAAAAGCATTTTTCTCTAGTTTTTCACGAACAACGGCCTGCTACTGTAACAGACTTGCTGATTACTAAGTGACTGGTTAAACAGGTTACATTACTTTGCTCCGGTCAATTCGATTTAATAGATTCTTTTGCGGCGTTTTTCCTCTTGCTGCGTTGTTATAAAAACTGTAAAAGATTTTATTCAGTTAAAACAACGTAAAAGTTTTTTTATTTTTAGTTTTTAAGATTTTTTATTATTGGATTTTTACCCACGATGTAACGGAGACGGTAAATGCGTTTGGTGTGAGAGGATATTTATTCGTAAAAATCTATCCATTTTTGAAGAGGAGAAATTCCAGCCATCCAGTATCTGATAAAAATTAAACATGATTACTTCATTGAGTTATTAAAATAGCTTTGGCAGGTTTTCTGAATTGGTATTTGGTTATTGTTGAATTAAATTCTATTATACCTACTGTTACTTCATTTTTATTTCATCTGCTATTTGGATTTTGAACACTAATTAGGCCCAAAGTCATTTTACGGCTTATACTAACTGCCGCCATAATTTGGCTTCCAGCCATAATGTGGGCGTTAGTGATAATAAAATTTAATGACATCAATACACATATATTGATTTTAATGTGGAGTTCTATTTCTAAAGCATACCTTATATAGTGTTTTCTATGGATGAACGCTAATTACTTTGTTCGTAATATGTGTTTAGTAGACTTTTTGACCAATCGGTCGATTGACCTCGAAATGTTTATTTATTTTTGGTATATTGATGTCCGGACTGGTCTGGACATTCACTTATGTTTTTGGTTACCTGTTGGATAAAGTGATAGTTTAGAAAAGAGCATCTGAGATTTATATAATTTGATTAGACTTGAACTTTCTTTTCCGTATAAAAAATCTTGCTAGCTAAATACAAACCACTTTTGACACCCTATAAAGTTTAACAACTTTGTTCAAATTGGATGACAAAGCATTGTTTTAATTATCATGCCAATTTAAAAGTAAGGCTAACCGCGGCAGTCACCGCATTCAAATATGCACGCAATAATTTAAATAGCTAGCTACGCATATTATGTCAACCCAATACTAAAATCCTCTATCGTGTATGAATATTTGATATTTTTTCGTGTATCTATATTGCGATTAGAAATCACTGCTGCAAGGTGTGTAGGAAAGCACAACGCCAACACATCTATAAATCTGTTGAGAGTGAAGACCCAGCTAAAGTCTGGAAAATTCTAAGAACACTGGGAGTTGGAAAGTCAACACATGACCACAGTTCCAATAATATTGACATCGATTTACTAAATCAGCATTTCACTTCTTCGTCGCAATTTGATGCGACTACTAAAGCTAAGACTTTACGCGATCTTTCCACGCTTCCAACTCCAAATTATCTACATTTCGTCTTTAATCAAGTTTCTGCGTGTGATGTTAAAAGGTGCGTATTCGATTATATATCGATTTCTTCCAATGCTGTCGGTAGTTATTGCGTCAGTTGTAAGATGATTCTTCCTATCCTAGACGAAATCCTTCCCATCCTTTTGGCATATATTTAATTATTTCTTATCCTGGAGCGTATTTCCAACTGCTTGGAAAGATGCCCAAATTATTCCTTTGCCCAAAAAATCAAAACCTACTTCCTAGTCTGATTATCGTCCTATTTCTGTGTTACCTTTCCTTTCTAAAGTGCTCGAGCGCCTAGTCCATATCCAACTCACTACTTTCCTTAACAAGAACCTCCTATTCAATCCTTTACAATCCGGATTCCGTCCTGGTCACAGAACTGTTACGGCACTGACCAACATTACCGACGACATTAGGTTCGGTAAGGAGATAGTAACGCCTTTAATACCGTTGATTTCCACACTCTACTCCGTATATTACGCGCTATTAACATATCTCCACCGGTGATTGATTAGTTTCATAGTTACCTGTTTGGTCGTCAGCAGCGTATACGGGTCGAAGACTCTTTCTCTTCGTGGTGTAATACGACAGCCGGCGTTCCACATGGTGGCGTTCTCTCTCCGTTATTCTTCATAATTTTCATAAATTCCATCTCCTATCAACTTCAGTCATCCTGCCACCTTTATCCAGATGATCTTTAAATTTACACACAGGCACGCAGGTGCAGACATGAGCTCTTTGAAGCATTGCGCATCATTAACTCTGATTTAGAACGGATATCTGCTTGGAGCCTGAGATTTGGTTTGCAGATCAACCCTTTGAAAACACAGATTATCTTTGTTGGTAGTCCCAGGATGATCTCTCGAATTGACTGGAATCTGCTACCCCAAATTATTTTTGGTGGTATCCCAATACCTATAAGTGATTGCGTGAAGGACTTAGGTGTTTATATTGACAAAACTCTATCTTGGGGACCACAAATCACCGAAGTTAGTCGCAAATTGTTTGCTGCGACGGGGACTTTGTGAAAACTGCGCCACTTTCTGCCAATTGCCACTAAGATTGCACTTGCAAACTCTCTTCTATTACCTATCCTTGACTATGCCGATGTCAGCTATCTAGATCTCACTAAGGAGCAACTTGATAAGCTTGAGCGTCTTCAAAACTTCTGATTTAGGTTCATATTTGGATTACGTAAATATGATCACGTTTCTAATTGCCGCAATAATTCAAGTGGCTGCCAATTCGCCTTCGGCGGAATACTCACATTCTTTCCTTACTCTATAATACTCTCTTCAATCCTTCTACTCCATCTTATTTGAAAGAACGCTTCAAGTTCCTAAATGACTCTCATTCAAGATCGGGTCTTAGGTCATCGGTAAATTTGAGGTTTGAAATTCCAATGCATTCCACTACTTTTTACGATAAATCCTTTACCGTACAAGCGGCACGGTTGTGGAATGCATTGCCTGTATCCATCAAACTGACTCAAAATATCACATCTTTCAAATAAACGCCTTTTATCTCCGAAGGGGTAGGCAGAGGTGTATTACACACCCACACTTCGCCAGATATGTTTCGGTCCCAATGTAATAGGGGGCGAGCCTATTGCCATCTACCGGGCACATTTTTAAGCGAGCGATAATTAATATTTTTATTTTAATACACACATAACTTCGAAAAGTCATAGGTGTGTGCCCGGGGTAACTGGGGATCGAACCCGAGACCATCGTCTCGGCAGTCCGTTACGTACACCACTGGGCTATCGCCGCCTCATCTTCTAATACTTATCATCTTTCAAATACTTAGTGAAAAACCACTACTTATCTCTTTAACTTTCCATAACATTGTCAAACTCACACTTTCTTTCTCTCCCTTTTTTACTATTGTCTACTCCCGTTACTTAATTCATCATATTATTGTATGTATGTATGTATTTATATTATAGTATATATATTAGTGTATTTGTATAGTATAATGTGTATTCGTATTTGGTCTGGTATAATTTCATTAGTATCCTACTACGCCAAATTGCCCTATGTCTGGCTCGTTACTTCTCTTTTTCATAAGGGTTGCCTGTAAGAGATTGGTTTTTAGCGATAAGACCGCCGTTTGTGTAACATGTACTTATCTGTGAATTCCTGTGTTTAATTTACCATTTGGTGTACAATAAAGATTATAATTATTAATATTTATTAAAATACGCATTGTACCTACCGATATCCAGATAAATATTATTTTGAAGATATTTGTTCATAGTTCGATTATAGAGCAAAATGAACATGTTTTATTATAACCTAGAACATGGGCGCAGCTACGCTCGCACACAATATTTTCCGATCCCATGGGGAATCCCTTGTTAGTGCACACCTACCGTCCCCAAGGCACATATATACATGCCAAATTTCAGCTTTACTGAAGTAAGAGCATCTGAGCCGACTATCTAGACTAAGCCTTAACGCCCAAGCAGGGCAACGACGTGAGAGTCACCGCTGTAATGATAGCCAGGCGTATCCTCCTGGCCAATCCTATGTAAGGATCTGCCAAAACCATAGCGAACCATCAACACTAAAAGTCATCATAACAATCAGATTCAGTAACGTCACACGACCCAAACAGAATGATTTATTATAATAAGTGCAGTTTAAAATTCCATCGCTTTTTCATATTTGAACTTAAAATGTTATAATCAATTAATTTAAAAACATGGCTAACTTATCCATTAAAGTAAAGTCTTAACTTTATAATGGATTGGACAGTCTTGGCTTAAAGTTGCGATACAAGTTTAAACTTTGCATGGAGTTTGAAGTGTTAACTTTTTCTCCCGCTGATACCTATAACCACAAGAATGATTATGACTTACGTTATTATCCATTTTCGATCGTCTCGTTTTAACTTACTCTTGAATACAAAGCTTGATTAAAGTAGTTATTATAATCTTATCACTTAGCCTGCCATATTTCAACTAATTTCAATATTCACAATTACAGAATCATCGTTATCATACAATTTAGCATCTAATTTAAATTCTGTTGGTGTGATGTGAAGGAAGCTTGCTATCCCTGTAACCATTAAACAAAGTTTGGAGCAGCCATAAAGCATGAACTAATTTGTCAAAGTTCTCGCTGGCGGTCGAGGCTTCGCGTTTGGCATTGCGTAATGGATGCCGGCTTTGACCCCAAGATTTTATTTGTTTGCATTGTCATATACCTCTATTTGTGGTAATATGGTTCAATTTCGTATTCAGGAAAAGAAAGTTGATGGGCAAAGTGTTTGCTAGTTTAATGTGACCGACTAAAAGGTTTTTCTTTTTAGACCAGTATTCCGTGTCGCGGGGGACTTTGCAAACATTCAAACATTGAACCCGAACTCGTATCTCGTTTGAAAATCTAACCCTCAACACTCGGCAGGTGCTCGCTTACTCGTTTTATAACAGTCAATATCTTCGGCTACTTATAATAAATATGAAATTGAAGATGTTTTATGAAATAATCTTAGGAAGTAAAGCCTTTGTAGATGTTGTACTTATTTTTCTCTTTTAAGTGAAAAATAGATTCTTTGTAGTTATTTTATATTTTAACTTACTTCAGGATACAGCTTACAGCGAACGTAGTGCCTAAGGCATATTTTGTCAGTCAGCCATACGTCTATAACGATTATTCATTTAGTATTACTAAAATAATACAGCCCAATAAAAACTTTGATGATAATATAACAACATATTGTACAAAATCAGTACACCTGAGGTCTAATGTTCAACTAAAGGACGTCCGCAGCTATGTCTGCATATTTTACTTTAATTTAACCGTTTCTGCTCGATCGCATGGGAATTTCTGGAAATCACATTTTTATGCCGCCTAAGATCGCCAAGGAACATAATATATGCCAAATATTAGCTTATTGCGCCTTATAGTTACGGCTGTGCATTATATGCTAGTCAGTCTGTGTCGAAATGTATATAGTCACACTCACACATGCCAAATATAGTCACATTCGAAGCATCAATTTACTGATCCCAATTGTTTTGAGTCTGGGCGTTCATAGTGTCCCGTAATAAAATTGTAGGTATGTTTGTAAAGTCGCCCGCGACATGGGATTTATTCTTAGTGCAAAAGTTGACGTTTAGTAACAAAAAAGCAGCTCCGAGTGGAGTTATAACACGGACATAAGTACAAGACAAACAAATTACCGACATTCTTTACAATATACTTACATGTTGGGTGTGTATTCGTTGCCTTATAGAACTCTCCACAACACGGCAAGGCCGTACAAAAGCCGAAGCTTAGTCTACTTTGGGTCTAACGGTATTAGCAACCTGCGAAATAACCAATTCGATGTTTACACAGTCTATTCTCAAAGTGTGGCATAGCAGTGCAGTGGAAATTTACCTGTAAAATTGCCGCAAAGATGACTATTATTAGGCATTATATTTGAACAGTATATTTATGAAAAATAATTACGCCTCAAAATAGGGCAAAGATCAAACAGACGATTAACGATTGCTTTTTACTGAGTATCGTCCCTAATTTATTGGCAAAAATCTTCTACAGGAACTTTATTTTATATATATATATATATATATATATATATATATATATATATATATATATATATATATATATATATATATTGCCTCAGAATGATTTGAGTCATTTGCTCAGACGTCGAAACGTTTTTTGTGGCAATCTAATGGTGTTTCTTATATAAGTTTTGAGATTGTGTAACATAAGATTATGCATTTGAACATAACTTAATAATACACTTAGTAATAAAACAACAATAAAATTGATTAATTTATCGTGGGTTTTTACGAAATTCTTTTATTTTAAATACTTACTTACAGTCCAGCAGAATGAATTGAAGCGTCAAAATCGCCACCGTACAGCGAGCACAAACCTACCAGTCCATGATAGTGTGAAGCGGTAAATTGTACAAACTTGTGCAATTGAAACTCCAATATTATAATCTCGGTTGCAACGGCGTTGTTTTTGCCGCAGTTGCCCCGTTTAATGACGGTATCTCAGCCAAACACTCACCGGGCCAGACGTTTAGTAAGAATTAGGTTGCAGGCTCATTACTTATAAGGAAAACCTTGTATGAAGTATCAGCTATTAATAAAAATATAATCACAACGTTGGGTATCAGATATTTTTGTATCTACGCACAGACTATATAATATCTACATAATTATATTTCAACAAGCTTCAAAGCCAGTTGCACCACATCTCTGACAAATTCTTGTTTAATTATTTGGCATATAAACGCACGCACTAATTTTGGCCAAAACAGAGGTGATTATCGTTAGTTACCAGACTTCAAACGCGACGTCATCAAGACGCGAAGGCACGTGGACGTCGACACCGGAGTCACACAATTTTTGCAAATGTTCAAATATGTCACAATTTTATTACAAACTTGCCGGCAATATCAAACGCGGCAATTACTAGTATTTACAAGATTATTACACAATACAATTCAATCCTACAAATCACACGAAAACGCAAAAGGTGTGTTCAAAAAGGAATTTTTTGGAAGCAAGAATGAGAATGATTTGACAGTTCATAGTGTGACCAGAGTCAAAATATTACAATAGACAAAATAACATGTTACTAAATTGATATTTTCGATTTAACTATCATAAACAATATTTCTATTTAAAAACATCTACCCGCCCTGGACCGGCCTACCGGTCCGCTAATCGGTTGGTAGACGTGACAACGTTGCAACCGCTCTCCTCAGAATCGAACCGTCCACCAAGAACTCAGCAAATCGGGGAACTCCATCGGCCCCAGTTACCAAACGAAGAATGCGCCCCCTGCGCCATCTGAGTGGCGGAAGGTTAGCCTCCTTGATCAAAACGAGGTCTCCAATCTTGGGTGGATCGGTCTTGTCGGTCAACTTAACGCGTTGCTGGAGTATGTGCAAATATCCCAAATTCCAGCGTTTCCAAAAGCTCTGAGTAATCTGGCGTACCAATTCAAAACGCGACAGACGATTAGGTGTCGTATCAATATAGGGGTACTCCTTCTCAGGCAAGGCGACAAGTGGGCGACCAATCAAAAATTGGCCCGGCGTAAGGGCTTCCACATCATTCGGATCTGAGGAGATCGGGCACAATGGCCTAGAGTTCAAAACGGGCTCAATCTTACAAAACACAGTTGCGAGTTCCTCAAATCTAAGGACTGATTCACCAATTGTCCTGTCCTGTCACCAAATATACCACCCCAGTGTGGAAAATTTGGTGGGGAAAACAACCAATTTATCCCACGTCGGGCAAGCCTATTGCCTATACCAGCCTTGTTGGTTTTAAGGAAATTAACTACATTTTAAAATAATTATAAGTGCCCTTGAAGTTATTGCCGCAATCAGAACGGATGAAGGAAGGCAGCCCTCTGCGAGATGCAAATCTGTTAAATGTGGCTACAAATGCCTCGGTCGTAAGCGAGGAGACCAGTTTCAAATGTACGGCCTTTGTGGAGAGGCAAACGAAGACGCACAAGTAGGCCTTAACAGTCTTGTTGTTTCGAAGTAACGACGTTTTCACCAAAAAGAGACCAGAGAAGTCCGTGCCAACACCGTCAAACGTCCTGCTCTCTGTTACGTGATCTGCCGGTAAGTCTCCCATCAAGGGCTGCATGGTCGAAGCCTTGAGATTATACTGGTAACAAGGGATGCAGCAAAAGACTACACTCCGTATAATTCTTCGGGCAGACAAAATCCAAAACTCGCGTTGCAAAATGGCCAACAGAGCATTACAACCAGCATGCGATTTTCGAGGTGACGGTCAGTTACCAACAAGCGTACCAAATGACCGTCCTTGGCCAACAACAGGGAGTGATGTGCCCCGTAAGGGAGGTTGGCATCATGCGAATTTTTAAGGTGACGGTCAGTTACCAACAAGCGTACCAAATGACCGTCCTTAGGTAACAACAGGGAGTGACGTGCCCTGTAAGGGAGGTTGGCGTTCTTGAGACGCCCTCCAAGGCGCAAGAGACCCGTGTCGTCCAAAAAGGGGTTCAATTTAGGTACAGTTACTGACAATTTCGCTCAAATCTCCCTGATTTGAGGATAGCAATCTCCTTCTCAAAATGCGCCGATTGCACAGAACGAATCCAAAAGGTTAGGGACTTCTGTCGTTCCTGTGGTGAGAGAAACGGTGTCAGTCGTTGCTGTTGTGGGTGCCTAAAGTTAAAAACAAAACGCTTTATCCAAGCAGTAACACCTAACAAGTTGTCAAGGGAGCTGTAGCAATTCAACAAAAATTGGGGTCGAAGGCGCATTCCACCTTCTCAAGAGCAAGTGTTCGCAGACCCGGCAAATTGGAAGTATTCAAAACTGGCGTTCGAGGCCAATCAATTTCTGGTCAACTCAACCATTCCGGACCCCACCACACCAAAACTAGGCGTCAAGCATCCGTGTGAGGTACAATCAGCGGGGATGAGCTCACCTGGCACGTGTCTCCAAACAAGCGTGACTTCAGTTTTTGGATTTGGGAAACGCGATTAGCGACAAATACTTCCAAAGTGTGGACAGACGCCTTCAACCAACAGAGGACAATTTGGCTGTCTGTCCAGGCGTAGGTCCCATTAATACAAATTTTCTTACCTAACGTACTAGACACGTGATTCAACAATCGCTGCTCCCGAGAGCTCCAATTTCGGAATGGTCAGAGATGTCCGAAGGGTTGTAACCTTGCTCTTCGCCATGATCAGGGAAACCCTCACCTGACCTGAGGCACTGACTGTGCGCAAGTACACCACGGCCGCGTGACCACGTTCCGAAGCATCACAAAACCCGTGAAGGGTTGCTTTGTACTTCCTGGGAGGAAGGATGGGACGAGGCAAGGAGATCTCATTGATGGCAGGCAGTGAGGATACAAAAGAGGTCCATTCCTCAACAAGAGTACCACGTAGAGGTTCGTCCCAGGTCAATCCTGCTGTCCAAAGCTTCTGCGAGCAGCATTTTGCCCAAAATATGACAGGACAGATCCAACCGTTTGGATCAAAGGTTCTGGCGACATTAGACAACATGAAACGTTTAGTCCAAGAACAAGGCAATTTCAAGTCTACGTTACAGGTAAAGATGTCTTGGACTGGTCTGTATTGAACGCCGAAAACAGCTATCATGGCGGGGTTGTCAACAATCTCAAACAAATGTGGAGCCTGCTGATGATATTCTGGCAATCCTTCCAAAAGCGCTGGTGAGTTGGAGATCCATTTGCGCAACTCATAACCAGTGGAGGCCAAGATACCTATCAATTCGTCCCGCAAGAAGATCGCCTCGTCCGCTGTGGAAGCGCCCAAATAAATGTCATCCACATAAATATCGTCTTTCAGGATGGCAGAGGCTCGTGGGAAACGCAAGCCTTCGTGGTCTGCGAGCTCCTAAAGAGAACGTATTGCCAAGTAGGGGCTCGACCTTAGCCCGTACGTATTGGTATTGAGCTTGTCAATGACCATGGGATCCCGAGAATTCTCTCTCCAAAGGATCAACTGGAAACGACGGTCATCAGGGTGGATAATCGTCTGCCTGAACATCATTTTTATATCGGCCACAAAGACAACCTGATGTCGTCTGAAGCTAGTGATGACGTCACAAAGTTCCTTGACCAACTTGGGACCAGAATGCAAGCACTGGTTCAAGGATACGCCTGTAGAAGTCTGCGTAGAACCATCAAACACCGTGCGCAGCTTGCCAGTTGATGGCTTCAATACCGCATGATGCGGGAGAAAGTAATGCTCCACAGAACGCCAATCCAAATTTGACACGTGAAAAATTCGTCGTCGTCGTCGTCGTCGTCGTCGCCGTCGTGCCCCAATTGTTCATATTCTCTCATGAACTCAATATACTTCTGCCTGCCTGAGGTCCGGATCACGACCCATGCGACGCTCCATAGCCAACAATGTTTTTTCGGTTAAAGGTCGTGACTCACCAAGCGGAGGCCGAACAGACAGAAAGGGTAGCTTCGTAATAAACCGACCAGAACGGATTCGACCAGTATTGTTCTGGAAGAACAACTCGCACTCTTTATGTTCTGGATTTAAACGAGCAGCTTGAGGGGGTTCCTCTTCCTCCCAAAACCTCTGAACCGCATCAGAGAGAGCGGAGCCTACCACCAACAAATTATCACGTTCGGGTGGAGGGGGGTCCCTAGGTACAGGTCCCATCAAAGCAAATCCAAATATGTTCGGGATGGCAGTCAAACCATTTGGCACCAAGACCCGTTTCCCACCAATCAAAATTCCACCGAGGACATCAGAGCCAATCAACAAATCGATTTGTCCCGGTGTGTCAAATTTGGGGTCTGCCAGTTCAAAGCCCGATGTCAAATTCACCACAGCAGCGGGAGCTGTTTCTGTGGATGCATACCCAAAATATTCTTCAGCAAAATAGTCAAGGTTTTAATCCTCGTATGTGAAGATTCAACAGGGGCAAACAGAACCTTAACTTGCCCTTCAACAGTAAATGCTACGTCACCTATTCCCCGTAAACAATTTAGAAAATAACCCATATTTAATTTAACCTGCCCTACCAAATAAGTGGAAACAATGCAACCCTGTGAACCTGTGTCTAATATAACGTGGACAACAACAGAGGCCCCCGTGGGTCCCCAGACCCTAACAGCAACCGTTGGTAGGATAACGGTCTCAATGGGGGGTTGGCTTTATAGGGCAGGAGTCAATGACCTATTGTTACCTGGGCGGCGACCGTTGGCCAGGACCAGGCAAATCAAAATGAGGGTGCGGTTTGAAGTCCTCAAAGGCTCAGTGATTCGATCCGCGCGCCATCTGTGGGGGTCATAATGACGCACCCACCCAAAACGAGGTGGGCGCGAGTGACGGCGGGGACGCTCCGCCAAAGGAGGGGAATACCTGAGGCAGCAGTCATGGTGCTGGTGACGCTGAACAGTCGCACATTCTGGTGCGCGAGAGAGGAGAGAGAGGAGGTGTGCGTACACTACGGTTCTCCAAACGGGGTGAGTGGCGATCAAGTGAACGAGGTGAATCTCGGCTGCACGCCGGTGAGCCTCGGTTGCCACCTTCAAAACCCACGCCCGTGCGCGGCGTCGGCTGGTTGGACAAGCGGCCTACCTCTCTGGCATTCACGCAGAGAATGTCCAAATGCTGTCCTCCACAATGAGGACAGGGGCGAGAGTTTGGGCAGTCTCGCTGGTAGTGGGATCCCAAACAAGAGAAGCAAAGGCAGCGGGCATTCGCGATGCGCCTATGAGAGGTGACATGAAGGTCCAAGAATGCCCTACAACTGGCCGTTCTGTGCCCCGTGACCTTGCAGTAAGAGTACTCCGCTGGGCTCTGCGTGACTGCAAATCGAGGAGGGCGCCGATCAACATTTCCTCGGGTGTGAACGTGAGCCTGCTCCTGACCTTGGGCGGCTGCGACTTAGCCGGCGTATCACCACCGGAGTTGTCCAAAACACTATACTCATCCTCCAAAACAAAACACATCTTCGTCCGAGAGCTTCCCGGTGAACAGTCGGATTCTTACGCAAATTTTATTAAATCATGTAACTAAATTCCTGATTGGTTAAACTACATAGTTCGGTGCCTCTCGTTTCTTCTTGAAGGATTTTTATGTGTGGCTCCTCTTAGTGGGCGGAAGAAGCGAAATACAACATATTCGAAGAATTGAAGGCGTCGATTTTCAAGTGGCAAGCTGGTGAGAAATTACTTGTAAATATATTAACAATTTTACAAGTTGAAATATACTTTAAAAACGGGGTTTGATCCATCGGACATCGCACTGAGAGCGGACACCTTAGCCACTACGCCACCGTATTAGTGACGCGGCGCCGTACATTTTGCGTTTGCTTTCGTGAAGCTACCAAACAGTTATTAAATACTAAATTTGGCAAAACCATTCATAAAGATGTCGTCGAGACAAACTTGTGCTGGATGTAAGAACATAATTGAAAACCGGAAACCGACATTAAATGTTATAAGTGCTATAACATATATGACTTACCATGTGCTAATATACTTGATAAAAAAACTTTATACATCTTTATGAACAGAGAACAGAAACAAAAATGGCTATGTCATGAATGCAGGAGCAAGCAACCTATAATTGGGAACACCAATATTCCTGTAAGAAATATTAGGGAAGACGATTCAAGCTCATTGTATAGTTGATTGAATCAGGCGTTACTTGGCGGAACTCCATTGTAACCTAATGGAAGGAAAGAGGAACCCACCACGCACCCTCGAATTGACCACCCCAACTATTGCAATAGAAAAAGGTTGATAATATCGAACTCCTCTAAAAGCATAAGGGATATAGGAATGGTATGGGTTCCAGGAAGATACCTGACTTGCAGTATCCCGCTGTATGCGCCGACTATTCTTCGACACGTGTTTCGCCTCTGCACGAGGCATCCTCAGGAACGATGGGCAACGACTGAGCGCTTTCCAACCGTGGGCATGTCTTATAAACGATTGTACTTTCTAATCCCCTCCCTCCGTTGCTCGACTGATGTGAGTCATTATGACGGTGTGCGAATATATTCAGCAATGGGGACCCGTTAAAGTTGGTTTGATCGTTCAGTAATGTATGCTTGTCCCGCTTTAAAATCTCTAATTGTTCCAATACGCACATTCTAATACCCTTTTGACAAGTGTGTATGACGTCAAATGAATGTCCGTTATTTAAGGTATGACCCGATTCAAGTAAATGTTCGGCAAAATGAGACTTCTCCGGCTGGTTGTTTCTAAACGCCGCTAAATGTTCTTTATATCTCGGCTCAAAACTTCGACCCGTCTGTCCTATGTACTTATTTTGGCATTGGTCGCATGTTAAGCAGTATATACCGGACTTTTTGTTCTTGCATACTTTATCTTTACCATTGCAAAGAAATTTTAACGTTTTGTATGGTTTATAGGCTGATCTGATACCGTTCCTCCTCAGTATACGCGCCATACGGTCAGTTATGCTTCCAAAGTAGGTAAGAACAGCGGTATTATTTATAGGTTCTTTTATAGAGGGATATAAAAGTGACTTGGCCATTCTAAGTTGTTTTCCTCTAATTATCTTATCAATTAGGCGTTTACTATTTTATTATATTACCGCAGTTCTACTGTTGAGACGTGTTACTTTCGCTCTCACTTAGATTTGGAACTTAAAATTAAATAACCGTGTTATACGTGATAATATAGTGCACAAATTGTAAATAAACTTTTAAACTAAAAGTGATAGTGTTTGTGAACTCATTTGTGACTTTATACGGCTAAAATTAGGACAAATTCAGTGCAAAATATTGTGTCTACTAGTTGTTACAATTTTGTTTGAGTGTAAAGGGACAATTCACTTGACACTTGGCTCTCCTAACTGGCGAAGTGGTTGGTACGCAACGGTATCGATACCATACCTCAAATTGAGCTCTACCAACTAACAACTCGTGGTCGATGCGGAGAGTTATCGATTGAAGCGAGAGGTGCATCAAGTTCGAGCCCGGCGGATATCACTAGCTCTTTTTGTGCGTCTTACCAAGTTTGAATTTATTAAAATTGTGATAAGATGGCACCTGGTAGTAATATATGTGGTAAATGTCACAAAAAAATTGTTTCCAAGGATTATATTACCTGTGCGATGTGTCAGGTTAAATACGATATTTCCTGTGCAAATATATCAGAGAAGCGCTTTCAAAGTATGGATAGCGAAACTATATGGAAATGTCCTACATGTCGCAATAAACAATCAAAGACAGCAATACGAAAAAATCACCCACCTACCAACAGGATTGTATTACAAGTCCCAGCCAGCCCGATGTCATGTCTCCTGGTATGAGTAACGTAACATTTCGGCAAAAGAATACGGAACAGCAACCCAGCATTCAGAGCACGAACTTGACGGAGGATATGCTAAGAAATATTATTAAACAAGAGGTGAGCAATACACTGAGTGTTACAATCAAGGAACTAGTTACCGTTCAATTACAAAACATTAACAGCCAAATAACAAGTATGCACGATTCATTAGCATTTTTTAATTCGCAATTCGAGGATTTTAAGAAGCGCCTAGAGGAAAAAGATGCTATAATTAATAAACTTCAGGCTGAAAATAAGCAACTCCATTCAAACGTCAATGACCTTAGCACTCGTCTAGAAATTGTAGAACAACATATGCGGCAAAGTAATGTTGAGATTAATGGCCTGCCAGAACACAGAAACAAAAACCTCACGAACACACTACTTCACCTAGCTGAAACTACTGGATGCCCTATGATTGACCATGATGTTCTACATGTGACTAGGGTGGCGAAGCTAAACGAAGATAGCAACCGACCTCGATCAGTCATTGCAAAACTGCGATCTCCTCGTATTCGGGACACCTTGTTAGCTGCTGTAGTGGACTTTAACAAAAAACACAGAGACGACAAATTAAGTTCCCAACACCTTGGAATTGGCGGCGATAGAGTACCGATCTTTGTAGCGGAACATCTGACTCCCCACAACAAACAGCTCCATGCGGCGACCAGGAAATTAGCCAAGGAGACCAACTTCAAATTTGTATGGATTCGTAACGGTCGAATACTAGTACGTAAGGATGAAAATAGTGAGTCATTTTGTATTCGTAACTTAACTTGCTTAGAACGTATGAAAATAAATAAGTAGAGTATAAGTTCCCTTTCCAATATTGTTGTCAGCGATTTGTGTAATTCTGTCAAATAATGGTTGATATATATTATCAAAATGTCAGAGAAATGAGAACTAAAACAAATGAAATATATACTAATATTCTCCAAAGCAACTATAGTATAACCGGACTCACTGAAACATGGTTAAATGCAAATGTATCACACTCAGAGTTCATTGATCCGAGATATATCGTTTATCGTAAAGACCGAAGTTGCAATAGATTCTCCAAGAAGGATGGTGGGGGAGTTCTACTTGCAATTTCAACTGTATTCAAATCAATAAGGGTCCACAATTGGGAAAGCGAAGGTGAGGACTTATGGGTAAAGGTAGAAGTTATAATGAATAATATAAAAAAGACCGTTATCCGTGTGGTGACGGATTAAGAATACGGATTGTCACCACCCCATATCATCCCATGGGTGTCGTAAGAGCCAACAGAGGGAGCATATTATGCAGAAAACAGCACTGTAAGAGAAGGAAAACTTGATACAAACCCTATACCAACCCGTTTGGCCAGCGTGGTATAGTAGGCCAATTCCTCCTTTCAAAGGAGAGGCCTAGTCCAGCAGTGGACTGATAAAGGCTGATGATGATGATGATAAAAAAGACAATCGCTATCTGTGTAGTGTATCTGCCCCCTCCTATCCGATTGGAGAGCCTATCCTTATTTTTAAGTAAGGCCAGTAATGTAATTAATGAAGTTGATCACGTATTGATGCTTGGAGATTTCAACTTGAGCTTTATAAACTGGATTCAGTTAAATAACGACTTCCATACTATACCTAAAGACTACCACAATCCATTAGGATACGCTTTTATTGATTTCATGTCCGCAAATAATATTCTACAGTACAATAAATGTCTTAACATAGATAACAGAACCTTAGATCTGATACTGAGTAATATAAAAGATGTAAACGTCACAGCTCCGCCCGATCTTCTAAGCAAACTAGACCCATTGCACCCTAGTCTACTAGTAACAGTCCCATTTAATGAAATAGCACCATCAAAACAAAATCTTCGGACAGATAAAAACTTTTTCAACGCCGATTATGACCAGATTTTATCTAAACTCGAATTAATAGATTGGGCAGAAGCATTCTGCAGATGTAATATTGTGAATGACATGTTATCAGAATTTTATGGCATTTTGGGGAGTATCATAGAACAGTTCGTGCCAAACCGTACCCATAGGAAGTCTAAATACCCATCTTGGTTCACATCCTCGCTAATTAAGCTACTAAGAGAAAAAGAAAAGTTCAGAAAAAGATTTCGTAGATTCCAAAATCCACGTGATCGTATTAGCTTTGAACTCCTGCGTTGTAGATGCCATAAACTAATAAATAGCTGCTATAACGATTATAAAATTAGAATTAGCGAAGATATTTCTAAAAACCCTAAGGCTTTTTGGCATTTCGTGAAAGACAAACGTAAAGGCATGTCCAATCTTCCCTCTACTATAATTATGGGAGGCACATCAGCGAACACTAACCATGAAATCGCGAATCTATTCGCCCGTCAATTCTCATCTGTCTATTCTAGCGACACAGGCAATAGCCACTCAGAAATTCTCTGCGTTAATGAATCCATCAGCACAATACAATTCACGGAGGGAGACATAGTAAAGAAAATTAAGGAATTAGATATCTCCAAGGGCTCGGGTCCTGATAATATACCACCTTTATTTTTAAAACGTTGTGGTAAATTTCTTGCCCAGCCACTGTGTTTAATATTTAACCGTTCGCTTTGCAGTGGTCTCTTTCCTGAAGCATGGAAAGTTGCAAGAGTCATTCCGGTCTTTAAAAAAGGAGATTCCAAAGAAGTAAATAATTACCGTCCGATCTCGATATTATCATGTACTGCAAAGATATTGGAATCACTTGTTACACCCATATTAAATTGTCAGGTAGATCGTCATATTTCGCCTAGCCAACATGGATTCAAACGAGGCCGCTCAGTGGAAACCAACTTGGTTGAGTTCGTGTCACATGTATCCCGTGAATTAGATAATAGGTTCGAGGTGGATGCCGTGTACACGGACTTCAGCAGCGCGTTCGACAAAGTCAGCCATTCACTGCTATTGGCGAAGCTTGCTGGAGTCGGTGTGCACGGATCACTCTTAGCTTGGTTTAAATCATATCTCGAAGGCAGATCACAGATTGTTGCGGTAAACGGGTGTGAATCTCAGCCTTATTGCGTGACCTCAGGTGTTCCACAAGGCTCGCACATCTCACCTGTCCTGTTTTCAGTATTCATCAACGACATCTCTTCTCAGATAAAACACAGCAAACATCTGATGTTCGCAGATGATTTAAAACTTTATAAAAAAGTAACATGTTCTGACGACGCCGCCAAACTGCAGAGCGACATAAATAGGATTCAAGACTGGTGCACAAAAAACTGTATGGTGTTAAATGTTAGTAAATGTTACTAAATCAAATTTACCAGGAAAAAGCAGCCCGTATTTCACTCACACATAATTGATGGTACTGATTTAGCTAGGACGAATGAGATTAGTGATTTAGGTGTTATCATAGACAGCCAATTGAATTTCAAAACTCATATCGATAACACAGTAACGAAGTGTGCTCAAATGCTAGGTTTCATTAGGCGTACCACCAAAGGTATTCTGTCTACCAAGGCTAAAATAACACTTTACAACTCGCTCGTGCGTAGCAGACTAGAATATGCTTGTGTTGTGTGGAATCCGTGGTATGCCATTCACTCTCAACGTATAGAAAATCTACAACGAGCCTTTACCAGACATTTAGCATACACAACACATAAGATATCACCTCGCAGTTGTTACGACCAACGTCTTAGTACTTTCAAAATGTCATCCCTACGTGAGCGCCGTATGTATAACTCATGGACTAATGTTTTTGTATAAGTTAATTAATGGATTAACGGATTGTGATCTGCTTACACAAGTGTCTTTGTGTGTCCCGCGCAAGGTTCCTCGTCATCCGATAACGAGAATATTGGAATTGCCAGTAACCGCTACCAACGTTGGCCGAAATGCCCCAATATTAAGGATTTGTAGAGACCTTAATTCAGTCATTCACAATGTACCCGAAGTAGACATTTTTTATGACAGCAAATCCAAATTTAAATCTAAAGTTTCGAAGTCCCTAAGTAATACATCCCGTTAGACAGTATTTTATTTGAGTAAATGTTAAAAAAAAAAAACTTTAATGGCTCTTAAATAATTTTAACTGTAGTTAATTCTTTTTTAAATCTTTAATTAAAAATACCTGAATTAGTTTTATAAGTTTAGTTTATTTCATTTTTGGAGATTCACTAGATTAAGTAGCATGTCATAACAATGTTGTGTTAACTCTTAATTGGCATATGCATGGGAATGATATGTATATTCTAGAAAACCTGATGTAACATTTATGTATGTGCTGTGAGTAGACCTAAATAAATAAATAAATAAATACTATACCCCTTGGATTGAGCTATATGATAAATAATATTTAATTCTCTGTTATATGATTCTATATTCAGTGGTACATATAATAATCTATGAATCATACTGTGAAATGCTGCCATTTTGTGTTGCGATGGATGACAGGACGATGCTGGTATTGTACTATCTGTATACGTCGGTTTACGATAAATTTCAAATGAGTGTGAGGTACCCTCCCTTTTGATAGTCAAATCTAAGAAGTTTATTGAGCTGTTTTGTTCTATCTCCAATTCAAACTTAATTTTGGGGTGTATGCTATTAATTCTTGTAAGAAAACAGTGAAGCTGACGTTCTGTGCCCTTCCAAGCCAGCAAAATATCGTCCACGAATCTATAATAATATAAGATTTTCGGTTCTTTTACCAAATGCTCGTGTTCGTAGTTATTCATAAAGATATCTGCTAACAACGGACTAAGCGGTGAACCTATGGCCAAACCCTCCTTCTGTAAGTAGTACTCGTTGTTGAATTGAAAATAATTTTGTTTACTGCATAACTCGGTTAATTACAAAATATTCTGAATCTGTTCTGGGTGTAAGTAGTGTAAAAATGGGGGACCTGGATCAAAAGATCCAGGCTCCCCCATTTTTACAATTAATTTCATTCTTTACATTCACAGCAACATAATTTACTTATTTTACTACTCATATAATATATTCTTTAATACATACTGAATGAATATCTTAAACATTTTTCTGTCCATGAAATTAAATGATTAATGTATCTAGTTCTGAGTATTTGATAACATGATAAACATCGAATGAACATTGATATCTGACCCGTACAATGCAATAATGATCTCATCACTGAGGGACGCAGATTGTTACACGTGCTATTTATAATTGTTTCTCTTAATACACTATTTAATATATAGGTATCTATTTATGTTTCAAGTTTTCATTTTCTTAAATAAAACTATAATTCATTGGCAACATAACAAGTGTTTATTGACAATAATTTAATTTTACAAAGACTGATAAAACGTATTGTTCAAGTAATGTAACATATCTTTAACTCGCAAGTAGATGCTATCAGTGTAAATGTCTTTTACAATATGCTGAAAACATATCTCAGCACTGCACCGACAGACGGATGATTCAATGCTTTCAAACTGGTTTGCATTATAAACCTCGACCCGAACTACTTTCGAGCCCTTTGAAACAGTTTTATAAAAATTCAACAACTGTCTGCTATCCGCATTGTTCGTCCGTTCTTCCTCATCCAAATAATTAACGACATTTTGCACCACATCAGGGTCTATCATCAGTGGAGGTGAAACCGGTGAGTAAGTCCAAGTGGGTAGCTGAAACATATTATTCGTTTATATTTAGTTTACAGACCACTATATTAATTAATCCTATGAAATTAATAAAAAAAAAAAACAAATAAAATATAGTTAATATACTGACCGACATTATAGTATTTCATAGGTGCACGTCAAAAGAAGTCAGAAAGTTAAATAATTTTATTTCATTTTTTTCTCTATCTTATATAACAATCATTTTGTATTGTAAAATGAATTTTCATATGTAATATAAGATCAGGTGTAACATAATATCATGAAATGTGAAGATATGTTTGTTCATTGTAAATTTGATTTTGAGGGGCCCGTGGCAAAGTGGCGACCGCTCGAATCAAGTGATTCGCGAGGTTAAGCGCGTTCGTCACCGTCTGGTTTATAGATGGGTGACCGGCCACAAAAAGTCACACCCCCCGTGCCTCGGGGAGCACGTTAAGCCCTCGGCCCCGGCTGTCATCAGAACATCTTTGACAGTCGTTAGAGGCATCAGTACCCTCATACATCTAGTCTAAACCATAGAATATGGCTGTCCCTTCGGGTTGCGGAGGTCAGACGGCAGTCGCTCTGTGGAAAAACGAATGTTCAGTCAAATCTGGTTAGACTAGAAAGCGGACCCCGGGCTCCAAGGCGTAAGTCCTGGATGCAATCGGGATAACGCTCGGAGGATGATGATGATGATGATGATGATTGTAAATTTGATTTTTTGCTAATGCCTTATACTAACATACCTATAATAAATACTTAACACGGGCAAATCCATAGAAATCACTTAGTATATATCTAAAATTAAAGGTTTAAACCTACTGTTCATAATGTAGCATACTACTCATATATTTTTATTATAAAATTATATTTATTTACTATCCAAGTAACAACAGTGTATCATATCCCCAATGAGACTCAGAGGTTTACAGATATTTGATTCCAAACGTATGTCATTGTATTGTAATACTATCATCATATTTTATGTCCGTTGCTGTTTTACCCGACTACGTAAAAAGAGTTAATGGTTTTAACAAAAAAGTTATACTTTTTTATTAAAGATGTTCAATCATAGCAATGTCCTGTCTTTCAAGAACTAGATATCGTTGAATTCATTATTGCGTTGTTACATGTGCTATAAAAGATTTATGCAGACTATGCATAATTATATTTAGTACGAGCAAACCCGTGTTATTTGTGTAGTCAGAATAGACGTCTCATTAGTGGAAATTAAGTGTTCTCTTGTTTATACATATAATTTACAAGTACATCCATGGTATTAAAAAAGTACGCTCCACTTAAAGTTTAAAGGGAGTGTATACACCATTCAGAATACAACATGAGTAACAGTGTACCATCATCCTAATGATAGGTACTTATTTAGACAAAGTGCTGACTGAGCTCTACAACCATGTTTTTATATTTGTAAGTCACTATATTGTTTTAGTATCGGATTGTCTGTATGTTCGGAACAGATTTTATATGAACAAAAACATGTGTTCGGTAAGTATTTATCATAAGCGAAGACATAGTATTCGGGTTGTATGATTTTAAAACATTAAATAGGATAGGTATCTTATTTTGCACTTTAAGCAAATTAAGGACATATTTGGAGGAATATCGTCTGGATTGGGTGTATATAAAGCGTATCGATGTTGCCTAATTCACAAACAGCTCTCCACGAGGGAAAGGATCTTCACCTAGATAGCAACGCTTCAACCAGAACTAAGATGTAAGTAAACCATTTTTTATATTATTCTCTCTCACCTTTTATTAATAATTTAATCTTGCAATCGTTTGAATGATTAGTCATTCAAATGATTTGATCGCTCGTTCATTCAAGCGATTGGAATAGTAAAAGAATGAGAACAACCTTTATATCAGTTAAATGATTAAGAATCATATGTGTCAGCCTCGATGATGTAATGTTCAGTGTAACACAGCCATGCATGTGGTCACGGGTTCGACTCCCGCACAAGTCAAATATTTGTGTGCATGCATATAACTATAATTCTCAATCATTATATTAGTTAAATGATTAAGAATCATAGGTATCGGCCTCGATGACGTAGTGTAACCGACTGCCACGCCTGAAGTCGCGGGTTCGATTCCTACACAAGTCAAACATTTGTGTGCATGCACATGAATGTATGTATGTATTTATACATTTTGTATAATATGTATGTATTTACAAAAAGTATATACATATGTATGTTTATGCATTGTTTAGTACAAGCTTTGCTTAGTTTAGGTTAGATGGTATTGTGTGTATGTGGTAGAATATTATTATTATTATAGGTCTCATTCATTCATCTCTCAGTATTCATACCATCATGTACGATGATTGAATTTCCAGATTAAGCAAGATACATAAGTAAATCTTTGATTGAATATTAATTCCAATTTAATTTATTATTCCAGGTCCGAGTCAATGCCTCAATTGTTCTCATCCGAAGAAGACTCGGATGTTGAAAAGCAGCCGAGGCAGCAGAAATCGCCCCCAAAGCCGGCTGCAAGCAAGCGGTCCAAACCAGCTGAGGGATCTAAAGCACATGTGACTAAGAAGCCTCGAATAAACCCAGTTCCTTTAGCTGACAATAAGTTAACGGCAAAGGATCTCTTCGGTAGTGAAAGCGAGCCGGAAGATACATCTATGAAAGCATCTTCGTCGACGGGTAAAGAACCGGCTCCTCTTTATTCGTACTACACTAAACGGGTCGAAAAAGGTTATGCCCGGAAAATTTCCGAGACCAAAGAAGGACCCTATTATATAGAAGTAAAGGTGTATAATTGTGATGAAATTAAAGCTATACCACCAGTAAATAGGTGGCGCCACTCTATCGCTACAATTAAAACTAGACTAGGTACTAATACAGAAATGTGGCGTCATTTGAAAAAGTTCATGTCATCAGTTGACAAAAATTTTAGTAACTGTCCAGTCACCCTTATAAATTCTTACTATAATTAAAATTATACGTATAACAATTATATTAATATTAAGATAATAAATATAATATCTACTTGTAGTCTATCCAAACTTATTATTACTTATTTTTCACTTGTTACTGAATATAAACATTGACTAAATAAAATATATAATAGTATACAAAACTAATGTTTTATTTCCAGTTCCACAGTCCAACGATCGTAGAACATCAATAACAAGACCATCTAATACAATGAAAACTTGTACCGAATGTAAAATTGAAATACCACAAAATCGATACGCATATCATAACAGAACTAATATACATAAGACAAATAGCTTATTGAGTACCGAATTTAAAAATGTTTCTATTGTAGCAACAGCATTTAAAAATAGAATTGTAACTTTTCGTCTGAACTTAGCTCAGGCTGACGAGCACCTCATAAGTGAGGCGATCCTGAGTAATAGACAGACGCGTACAGGTCAAGATGATGAGCCCCTTATCCGTAAGGCGATCTTGAATTCTGTGCGTTCAAATATCTGTGAATTACAATTAGCTCGGGATGACGAGCACCTCACTTATGAGGCGATCCCGAGTAATATACATACAAATCAAAATCATGAGTACCTCGTTCCTGAGGCGATCTTGAATTCTGTACATTCTGATATTGAGAAATTAATAAATATGGTACTTAAAAAATATGACTGTATAAAAGTAAATTTTGAGCTGTTTGCTAAGTTTCTTCTCATTAAATCTTATCACGAAGAAATTGAAATGAAATCTTTTATCACCAAGTATGATATAATTTATAAAAATACTGATATACATGAGTTTTTTTCGAATAAAATACATATCTTGATGCGAAAATTTTCAGAATTTGAGCATGTACAGTCAGGTTGGACATACCTTTCGCTAAGTCATATTGAGATAAATATATGTAAATACTGTCCCATGCGTGGTGGCACCTACATACAGTGACCTTCAATAATAAAAAATACTAAAAGTAGTTTTTTTTTTTTTTTTTTTTTTTTTTTTTTTTTTTTTTTTAAGACAACTGTGTGGGGATCGAACCCACAACACTCGGCGCAGTGTCAAGCGGCGAGGCGACCACTTAAACCACTACGCCAACCGTGCAGTTTGAATTTACATAATAATGATGAGTCTTGTTTCTTATGGAGCATCGTAGCTGCACTATTTCCTTGTAAAAAGAATGTGTGCAGAACGACATCTTATCCTCATTACAGCAAAGTTCTAAATATTCAAGAAATATCATTACCTCCTTCATATAGTGACATAAAGATTTTTGAACAGATAAACCCTACAATAAGCATTACCGTATACGGTTTAGACAAGAAGAGTATTGTCACTGGACCGTTATACATGACAAATAAGAAAAAAGAAAATCATGTAAATTTATTATATTTAGAACGGAATGGTAAAGGACATTACTGTTTAATAAAAGATCTCATACGATTAGTGCGACGTCAGGTTACTCATCATCATGGTAAAATTTTCTTATGTGATTTATGTTTACAATTTTTTACTAATGAAAATAAATATGTCTCTCATGCATGTTCTAAAATTCTGACAATACTACCGGAAAAACATACTATACTGAAATTTAAACATTATGAAAGAAAACTTAAAATAAATTTTATTATTTATGCTGATTTCGAAAGTTTGTTAATCAATTGTAATGATAATAGTTCTAAAAATACCACAACACTAAAAGTACATCAGCCGTCAAGTTTTGCATATTATATATGCTGTTCTCATAACAGCAGACTCAATAAGTTTGTCACTTACAGAGGCATTGATTGTGTTGAAGTTTTTATTAAACGTTTAATAAAAGATGTCAAAAGAATAACCAAAGTTTTATGTACTAATTTACCAATGAAACCTTTAACTCACGATCAAGAAAGAGAATATTGAAATGCAACCGAGTGTCACATATGCAATCAGTTATTGTCTGGAGATAAAGTTCATGATCATGATCATATTACTAGCGAGTATAGAGGGGCGGCGCACTCTTATTGTAATTTAATGTACAAAGTGTGTCCATTCATTCCAGTAGTATTTCATAATTTAAGTGGTTATGATTCACATATATTTATTAGAGAGTTGGCTAAATATGAAGGTTCAATCAAAATAATACCAAAAACAAAAGAAAAATATCTTTCGATTACTAAACAAATTAGAACAAACAAAGGCACTCGTTCAATACAAATAAAATTTATTGATTCCTTTCATTTTCTAAGCTCAAGCCTAGATTCTTTAAGTAAAAGTTTATCAGAAAGAGATTTTGTAAATTTGTCAAGAGAATTTATTGATGAAAGTAAACTTAATTTATTACGAAAGAAAGGCATTTACCCTTATGAGTACATGGACGATTGGTCAAAATTTAACGAAAAGCAACTACCGTCAAAAGCCAATTTTTATAATAGTTTAACAATGGAATCTATTACAGATGACGAGTATGCTCATGCTCAAAATATTTGGAAAACATTTAAAATAAAATCACTAGGTGAATACAGTGATCTGTATTTAAAATGTGATGTTTTATTATTAAGTGACATTTTTGAAAAATTTAGAGATACGAGTTTAAATTATTATAAACTGGATCCGGCTCATTATGTGACATCGCCTAGTTTGAGCTGGGATGCTATGCTTCTTTACACGAATGCTGAACTAGAGCTCATTAGCGACTTAGAAATTTATACATTTATTGAAAATGGTATACGTGGGGGCTTAGCACAGTGCTTTCTGCGTCATGCAAAAGCTAACAATAAATATTTACCTCATTATAATGACTTAAAACCCTCTAGTTATTTGATATATCTGGATTGCAACAACCTTTATGGTTATGCAATGACTAAAAAATTACCTGTATCAGATTTCAGATTTTTAAGTCAAGGTGAAATGGACAGTTTTAATGTTTTAAAAGTATCTGATGACAACTTGTACGGTTTTATTTTAGAAGTAGATTTGTCCTACCCAGATACTATTCATGATCAGCATAAGGATTTACCATTCGCTGCAGAGAAATTCGTACCCCGAGGTGGAAAATCTGCTAAGTTAATTGCTAACTTGCATGATAAATTAAATTATGTCATACATTACGTACATTTAAAACAATGTATAAAAAATGGTCTGGTTTTAAAAAGAATTCATCGCATTCTCACGTTCAAACAAGATGACTTTTTAAAAAAATATATAGTTCTTAATACCAATCTACGTATAGCATCTAAAACATCTTTTGAAAAAGATTTTTTTAAGCTTCTCAATAATGCAATTTTTGGTAAAACCATAGAAAATAGAAGAAAACAGGTAGACATAAAATTAGTTACTAAATGGGATGATAAAGAGAATGTCACCAATAAAAAACTTTGCGCACAAAAATTGATTTCAAAACCTAACTTTAAAAGTTTATCAATATTTTCTGAGGATTTTGTAGCTATACAGTTAAATCGCGATAAAATATTATTAGACCGACCAATTTATGTCGGATTTACAGTTTTAGAATATGCCAAGGAGCATCTGTATCAATTTCATTATGATTTTATGAAGAAAAAATATAGAGACAATGTTGAATTATGTTACACTGATACCGATAGTTTACTTTACTTAATTCATACAGAAGACTTTTATCACGACATGCATGATGATTTATCGTATTTTGATACTAGTAACTTTCCAAGGGATAACAAATATAATTTACCTAGAGTAAACTCTAAAATCCCCGGTCTATTTAAAGATGAAATGGGAGGTGATGTTATTACAGAATATACAGGTTTAAGGGCAAAACTGTATTGTATCAATTGTTTAAATACACGTATAACTAAAGCAAAAGGTATGTCTAAGTCTGTTACCAAGAATTTACAATTAAGTGATTATAAAGGCTCTTTGTTATTAGATAAAAGTCAATCGTTTAAAATGAATATTATAAGATCTATCAAACATGTTTTGTACTCTCAACAAGTGAGTAAGCAAACATTAAATAGAAACGATGACAAGGTTCAGATACTTCCAGATCAGATTCATACTTTGCCTTGGGGATATTTTGATGCAATGTTTTGAATCAGTATTTTACAATACTTCGTTGTTTCGACAATAATATTACTATTATTAATTACTGCAAGTGTAACTGTGGACTATTTTAATAAAACATTTTCATTTCAAAATGTTGTTTACTAAAGCAGCTATGTATACTTATTTGATATATGAATACAATACCTATAGTTAATAAGCATATAAGTGTATAACAAAATGTGTATTATGTTAAACAAGAATTAATAAATAAGAATTTACAAAATGAATGCTTTTATTTCAACAAACATAACTCGAGCGTTTACCTGGTATGCAAACCTGTAAGTTAGCTCTGTATATAATAAAAATATTTTGCATATGTATATATGTTAATGTTAAATAGCATTTGAATTAATCGGCAAGATGAAGTTGATCAAGCAACCCATATCCTTAAATGTTAATAATATAAGGTTAAGTGACTCGGCTCACCACATTAGACATAGCACTTTATTACCGAATACCATTCGGTGTATAATATGTGGTCCTTCAAACTGTGGTAAAACGAATGTTATGATTAGTTTACTGCTGCATGAAAATGGCCTGAAATTTAGAAATCTATACCTTTACTCTAAAACTTCTTTTCAACCTAAATACCGTTTCTTGACCGAAGTGTTAAAAAGAGTACCACAAGTTAATTTCTATGAATTTAATAATGACAATGATGTCATTTCTCCAAGTGAAGCATTAACAAATTCGGTGTTTATATTTGATGATGTTGCGTGTGAAAATCAAGTAAATATACGCAATTATTTCTGTATGGGTCGACATAAACAAATCGATTGTTTCTATTTATCTCAAACCTATTCTAAAATTCCGAAACAATTGCTACGTGACAATGTTAATTTGATTATTGTATTTAAACAAGATGATGTGAATTTAAAACATATTTATGAAGAGCATGTTAGTACTGATCTACAATGGAAACAGTTCAGAAACATTTGTCAATCTGTTTGAAGTAAACCTTACAATTTTTTACTTATTAACAAAGAATCATCATTGAATAATGGACGCTATAGACAGAATTTTGATGCATTTTTTAAATTCGATTGATGGTTTATAAATGTATACAATATAAATGATTTACATATGTAAACAACAATCAGTATTACTTTTTTTTTGGCTAAAAGCAGTTGTTACATTTGTTATATTATAACATGGAGAAAAACATTAAAATAGAATTAATGAAGTCTGTAGACTCCATTAAGAATAAAATAAAACAAATGAAGACTCAGGAATATGCCATGAACTTGTCACTCGATAAAATGCTGAAACCTGTCGCTGATCCTCTTAAAACCTTAGTTGATTCGAATATTTCTATTATAAAAAATAGGAATGTGGAAAATACATCTTTCAATAATACTGGCAGCATAGGATCCGACAGCAATAATACTGGCTCATTTGCAAAGTTTGAAGACTGTTACAATATTAAACAAGATTCTGAACAATTAGTTGAAAACTCACCTAAAAGGGGATTACCTGATGACCTAGAAACATCATTAGAGAGCTATGATATCCATGATATTTATGATGGTGTAAATATACCGTTCGGGATAAGAAGTGAAAATAAAAAATTATGGATGGGTAATTCAGTAGTATCCTTTTCTAAGATAGAAAACTTGAATAATGATAATACAATTTTGGTTAAAATCGGTGACAGAGCCTATAATTTAACCCCTGGTCTAAAAGAACTTTTACTTCGAAGAAAACCTGATTTAAAATTAATATCTGGCAAAGATAAACTTGTATATAAGGATATGTTACATTTTACAAATGCGCATAAAAGAGATTTTAATCCTAATGGCCAAATAAGAGGCGATAAAGGAACAAAATACCGTGCAATCATCAGACCACTATTTACCGAAATATTAAATGAAAAAGTCCCCACTAAATGTGGAGGAATCTTACCAAAGCTTAAGGAATACAAAAAGAACACTGATCTAGTATATTGGGATGACCCAAATGAATTGGTTGAGAGATTGAAATTACTAGTTGCTTCAAGGGATGCTGGCAACACAAATCATGATAATGAAATTTTATCAATAATTGAAGAATTGAAAGAAGCTGAAATTATTAAGGAATAAATAGTGATAATAATGTGCCGTTTATTCAGTATCATATAGAACTTGACAAGAGACATAATTAAATTGACACGTAAAAAGAGACATGAGCAAAGCAGATGTGGTCAACGAAATTCATAAAAATGCAAGAGTGAACTTTTCACGGAGACATGTTATTATGAAAGATATAGATGATTTATGGCAAGCGGATTTAATTGACATGCAATCAATTTCCAAAGAAAACAAAAGCTTTCGTTATATTCTCGCTGTTATTGATACATTTTCGAAATACGCATGGGCCTTTCCGTTGAAATGTAAGACCAAAGATGTTATAAGTCATACTTTCAAGATGTTGTTGAATAAAGGACGTGTGCCTAAAAATCTGCAAACGGATAATGGGACTGAATTTTATAACAATACATTTCAAAAACTTATGAAATCTTACAATATTAATCATTATTCAACATTTTCAACAAAAAAGGCTTCAATAGTTGAGAGATTTATCCGAACCCTGAAATCCAAATTGTATAAAGAATTTAGTTTAAAAGGAAACTATAAATGGATAGATAATACGCTTGATAATATTGTTTATAAATATAATCATACTCAACATCGAACGATTAATGAAATTCCTGCAAATGTAGATAATAAAAATAAAAAACGTATAATGGAAAGATATGCAAGTTTAGTAAAACACGTTAATATAAAAAGTAAGTTTAAAGTAGATGATTATGTGCGTATTAGTAAGTATAAGGGCACTTTTGAAAAAGGATATACACCCAACTGGTCAACAGAAATATTTAAAATTAAAAAAGTACAAAATACAGCTCCTGTCACGTATTTAATTGAAGATACAACTAAAGGTAGACCTATCTTAGGTGCATTTTATGCACAAGAACTTCAAAAAACGAAACATCCCAATGTATATCTAGTGGAGAAAGTTCTAAGACGTAAAGGAAATAAAGTTTTAGTGAAATGGTTGGGATTGTCTTCTTCTGAGAATAGCTGGATTGATAAATCGAATAAATTGTAACAAATGAATAAAAGGTACTTACTTAACTTTTACTATACTATTTATTATGTGTTCAATCAATTATTCGTCAGTCTTAGGATGTGTATTGGAGACAGCAGTCTTCTCAATTGGTTAATAAATAATTTACCATTTGAGTTACACTTACCAGGCTACAATTATTGTGGACCTGGCACCAAATTAATTAAACGGCTTAGACGTGGTGATAAAGGTATCAATAAATTAGACGAATATTGTAAAGAGCACGACATCGCTTACCACAAGTCTTCGAACTTAGAGGATCGTCATAAGGCAGATTTAGTTTTGTTAAACATGGCAAAAGAGCGAGTAGTAGCCCCGGATGCCAGCCCGGGTGAAAAACTTGCAGCACGTTTAGTACACAATGCTATGTCAACAAAAATTAAAACTGGTTCTGGCCTAAAGAAATGTAGCAACAAGCGTTCTCGAAAATATGCATATGGAAAAGGTTTAAAAAATAAATTAAAAACTGTTATTACCAAAACGAAAAAACAAATTAAAAAATTAAAACCAAAATGCAAGAAAGTAGCTATAGAATTAGCTATGGCTGCTGCTAGAAAATTAGCCAATAATTCATCCATTCAACTTCCTCGTGTTATTCCTATACCGAGAACTGGTGGAGTGTTACCTTTGATTCCTATTTTTGCGGGATTATCTGCAGCTGGAGCGCTAGCAGGTGGTGCAGCTGGTATTGCTAAAACCATAAATGAATTCAAGATGGCTAAAAAGCAGTTAGCTGAGTCGAAAAGACATAATGAAAAAATGGAAGCTCTTTGCATAGGAAAAGGACTACACCTTAAGCCACATAAAGATGGACTTGGAATTTTCATATCAAAAGAAAAAAACTAAGATATCGGCTACCCAATCGAGCTTTAACTAATTTAGACATTTTAAAGTATGGAAGTAGTATTCCATATTTTAGAGGTGTCTTTATGAGAGATGAGCTCCCTAAATACCCCTTCGAAAATGAATGTGGAGTTATTAATTTAGATAGTTCTAAAAACCCTGGATCTCATTGGGTAGCCTATGCAAAATTTAATAATTATATTGAGTATTTTGATAGTTATGGAAATCTTAAACCGCCAAAAGAATTCATCAAATATATGGGTTCTAAAGTTAACTACAATTATAAAAACATACAACAAGACCATCCCTTTAATTGCGGGCATCTTTGTTTAAAATTCTTAAACAATTTTTGGTGTAGTAAAATAATAAAATAAACATGATCTTTCATAACAGTCCAGTATATAAGCATGTCTACTACGGTTACCATCTCTGGAAATAAATCAGAATTAATTTCATACTTTCAACCACCACTTAATTTGTCTGACCAATATGACAGATCTTCCTATTAAAACTGACAATCTGTCTGTGATTAAAATCGAATGTGATCTTGTGTACGGTTCATACTGCAACGGATTACCAACACATTTTATTCATGAATTTGTATCTGATATTGCTCCACGTCATCGTTACATAGAAATACCACAAAACGTCATTTACTTTCCAGTGAACAAAAATATAATTTCATCCATATCTGTTAAGATTGTTGATCAATTTGGGCACTGTATTAACTTTGGAGAAAAACATATTGAACTACGTCTTCATTTAAGAAAAACAAAATGTTAGTATACTATAAAGATACCCCAGTGAAAACAAAACGTCTTAGTTCTTCTACGATTGTTAAGGTGCAAAGACGTAAGAAAAATATTAAGAAATTGACTAAGTTGAATAAAGATTTTCTTAAAGCCCTAGGGTTTAAAGTATGAGTATACTACAAATTACTGAATTGCCGCATTTCGACACTTCGATCGAAAGTTATGAAGTCCATTCATATAATCCATACAACAACAGCTTTAGAGAAAACGATGAAATCAGAATCCCTATACATCAGCAAGACATATACGTGCTACCATCAGCCAGTTCCATTTACGTCGAAGGTTAAGCAAAGCTCTTCGGCAAAGATGGGAATCCGATCAAGAAAAACGTTACGTTTACTAACAACCCTGTTATGTCTTTGTCTCAAGACATCAGATACGAAATAAATGGTATTGAAATAGACCGTATAAAAAATTCTGGAATCACATCCACAATAAAATCATACATTTCATTTAATGAAGCAGAAAATAAAGTTGCTGCCTTATGGGGTTGGAACTTAGCAGGATTCCAAAGTGATGGACATTTTAGTGCTGTAATACCATTAAATAAGGTTTTAGGGTTTGCAGAAGATTACAATAAAATTGTGATAAATTGTAAACACGAACTTATTTTGAGCAGAAGTAACTCTAACTTAAACAGTGTTACTCTTACTGATGATGTTGTTCATTTTCAAATAGATATAGAAAGAGTTCAGTGGAGGGTGCCACACATAAAAGTGTCAGATCGAGAACGACTAACACTTTTAAAGCATTTAAAAAGAGATAAACCTATTCAGATGGCTTTTAGAAATTGGGATTTATATGAATATCCTTTACTCCCTAAAACCACAAAGCATTCTTGGTCAGTTAAGACTGCTTCACAATTGGAAAAGCCCAGATATGTTATTTTTTGCTTGCAAACTGATAGGAGAAATAATAAAACTAAGGACAGTTCACTATTTGATCATTGTGATGTGACCAACGTAACGCTCTTTTTGAATTCGCAATATTATCCCTATGAACCTTTGAGTTTAAAGTTTTCTGACAACAAGTACAGTATATTATATGAAATGTATGTGAAATTTCGTCAGTCGTATTACAACAGTCCTATAGACCCGTTGCTAGATATAAAAGATTTTAAAGAAAAGTCTCCCTTGTTTATCATTGATTGCTCAAGACAAAACGATAGTCTAAAAACAGGTCCAGTGGACGTACGGCTGGAAATTGAATGTTCCAAGCCAATACCAGATAAGACAACTGCGTATTGTTTGATTATAAACGACCGACTTGTGTAATACAAACCTCTCAGCAACATTGTGCGCAGGTTATCATGATTGCTGTTGTTGATATTCAAGGCTTTAAAACAGAAAGAAATGAATTTATATTAAAAGAAATAGCTGTATTGTATAACAAAAACATAGAAGTGCTTTTGATTAAGCCACCATTTCCATTTAAAAATTTAACGGAACCAGAAAAGAAGCAAGTTAGTTGGATTGAACGTAACAGAAAGATATACTGGAATGAAGGATTTGTGCCCTATTCTAACTATCAGACTTTAGTTATAGATATTTTAAGAGATAAGTTTGTCTACATCAAAGGTTCAGAAAAAGTTTTATGGTTAAAGCATATTTTAGAAAATAGTAATAATAATAATAATAACCTAGCAACACGTCAACAAGACGACATACATTTTTTCCTCGAATATTTATATTTGTTTTATATCAAAGTTTGGGATTCATATATATATATTTTTACTACAAACAGGACTTCTATACATGATAAACATATTACTAAATCAAGAAACCAAAATCAAGAAACCATTTAATTAATTAAGAAAAGTATCTACAAAACATTCAAGATGACAACTAACGTCAATGACATATCAACAAAGAAAATTGTAAATAAACACTATAATATAAATACAACGAGGAAATGAGATGTTGACGAGGGCTAGAGCTGCTGCTGCACGTCATACACCCCCGGACTCGTCGCTCAGCTCCGCCTCGCAGCCGCCGGCACCTACAACAGAGTTGTCGGCAATCACAGAGGCGTCGAGCTCGTCGAGCGACGAGTATTTCTCCCCGCCGACGTCGCCAACACCTGTACGCCGCTGTGGGAGAGGCCGGCCACCGCTACGCTTGGGACCCCGAGACCCACCAGTTTCGAACAGGGCCCCCGCTGCCGGTGGTAATGTGCACCGCATGAAATGGACTAAATCCATGAACGAAAACGTCATGCGGGCATATTTTGTGGCTACAGAGGGAGGTACCAACCTTACGGCGTATCGTGACCGCATGCTGCCTCTGTTTCAGGGCTTGGAACCGGCTGTCAACGTTTCGGCACAGCGACTGTCGGATCAAGTGCGGGCTATCCAGCGATGCCGCCTGCTGGATAACGACGCACTTGAGAGGCTACGCTCTGGCTTACAACGTAGCCCTCCTATCACTTCTTCTACGTGTAGCGATACACAAGTTTCAAATATTGTCACAACGCAAAGGACTGTTGAAGAGGTGCATAGTAGGGATACACAAGTAAGTACCCAGTACATAGATGAATTAAGGAGTACTTTGGAATGCACTATTCGGGAGTATCGTTTTGTGAATAGAGCAGATAGGCCCCACTTACCACGTTTGCCCACGCACAAGAAAAATATAGCGCTGGTGTGTGCCCTGGATTCACTATTGTCTACGTATTTAGACAATAGTGAAGATCTTAGCGATACCCACTCGATTCTGTACTGTGCGGCTGTTACAGCGTGTCGAGTGGCAGGTATTAAAATACCAAATGGTAGTAATTCTGCCCCTCGAACCAATGCTGTACCGGCCTGGCAGTGCAGGATTGAGCGTCGTATCGCTGAGACCAGGGCGCTCATCGGAAAGCTAATTTGCTTCAGGTCGGGCAATACAAGACCGAGAGTGATGCGTTTTGTGACTCGGGCGTTCTCTGGCACGGGCCTTAGTCGCCAAGAATACGAGTCACGAGTCACAGAACGCATCGACTACCTGAAGCAAAAAGTTTGTGCGTGGGCAAACCGTATAAGACGGTACAAAAAGCGGGTGGACCGATACGCCCAGAATAGGGCATTCCAAAAAGATGAAAGGTGGGTATATAGAAGTTGGGAGCGAACCAATTCAGGTGTGGATGATGGGCGTCTGCCAGATGTTGAGGCAACGAACGCTTTCTGGCGCAGCATTTGGTCGATGCCCATTAGCCACACTGAAGGTGATTGGTTTGGGGATGTTAAGCGAGCATGTGAGGGAATACCCCAAATGCAGCGCGTAGCCATAGAAACAACAGATGTAGCTTGTGCAGTCCGTTCGTTATCTAACTGGAAATCAGCGGGACCGGACGGACTGCACAATTTCTGGTTGAAGTGGCTACGTAGTGCCCATGCTCGGTTGGCATCCCAATTCCAGGAATCTTTGGAATCGGGCTCGATCCCAACTTTTATGACAACTGGTCTCACTCACCTGCTCTTTAAGTCAGGTTGTACCACGGACCCCAAAAATTATAGACCAATTACGTGTCTACCGACTATATACAAACTTCTTACATCCATTTTGAGGACAAAGATGTTATCACATATTAGAAATAATAACATCATGTCAGTGGCTCAAAATGGATGTAAGAATGGGGCCCGTGGTACAAAAGAGCTACTCCTCTTTGACATGGCCATTAGCCAGCAGGTGCGCCGCAACCGAAAGGATCTGGCGACATGCTGGATAGATTACAAGAAGGCCTTCGACTCCGTGCCACATACATGGCTCTTGAGGGTGCTGGAGTTATATAAAGTCGATATAACTCTATGCGCCTTCTTGAAGGCATGTATGGGACAGTGGAGTACGGTCCTACGCTATCCAGGATGTCGGCAGATTCGTGATTGCGGTGCTCCTCTTAAGATCGAACGGGGTATATTCCAGGGTGACAGTTTGAGTCCCTTGTGGTTTTGTCTAGCTCTGAATCCTCTCAGCACTTTGCTAGAGGGTTCTGGGTTAGGCTATCGGCTGCAGCGTAGGGGTCAAGTTATCTCCCACCTCTTTTATATGGATGACCTGAAGTTAATTGCCCCCTCCACTTTCCAATTGACAGCGTTACTAAAAGTAACTGAAACTTTTAGTAATTCTATCAAGATGGAATTTGGTGTGGGTAAATGTGCGGTCATGCATGTAAAACGAGGTGGGATTGTGGAATCTGAGGGTATAGAGCTTTCAGATTCCACACAACTTAGATCTCTATCTGCGTCCGAGACCTACAAGTATCTGGGTATGTCGCAGGCCTTAGGTATTGCTGAGACTGCCATGAAACAATCATTGCGGGAGCGCTTCTTGGGCCGCCTGAAGAAAATACTGAGAAGTTTTTTATCAGGCGGCAACAGGGTGCGTGCCTATAATGGTTGGGCCATGCCAGTTTTAGCATACTCCTTCGGCATACTCAGATGGACTCAATCAGAACTGGAAGCCCTGGACAGAAAGGTCCGTTGTCTATTGACTGAATATCGGATGCATCACCCGCGGTCATCAGTAATGAGGTTGTACATCCCGCGGAAATGTGGTGGTCGTGGTTTCTTAAGTGCTAAGGACCTCCACAACCGCGAGGTGTACAATCTTAGAGAATATTTTCTTAAGGCTGATACGGGTGTGCATCGTGATGTTGTTGCTGTAGACAACGGACTTACCCCGTTGGGTCTGGCAAAAGAGAGCTGGCGCAAACCTGTTGTACTTAGTACTGAAGAGCGCAGGGAAGTATGGAAAGGCAAAGAGTTGCATGGACGTTTTTATCGGGCCTTGCATGGGCCCGATGTAGACCTCATGTCATCAGTAGCCTGGCTACGGTTTGGTGATTTATTTGCAGAGACCGAAGCTTTTGTTTGTGCAATTATGGACGAAGTTGTCATGACGAACAACTACCGTAAGTATATTCTGAAAGATGGGACTGTTGACATATGTCGGGCGTGTCACCAGCCCGGCGAATCCCTCAGACATATAGTTTCCGGTTGTTCTCGTCTTGCCAACGGCGAATACTTGCACAGGCACAATCAAGTAGCCAGGATCGTCCATCAGCAGCTTGCCTTAAAATATGACCTTGTACCCTTTGAAGTACCGTACTACAGGTATGTGCCCGATCCAGTTCTCGAAAATGGTCGTGCCACTATGTACTGGGATCGATCTATCATCACCGATAGGACTATCGTGGCTAACAAGCCCGATATTGTGGTGATAGATCGATCAGAACGCCTTGCAATGATCGTTGATGTTACTATACCCCATGACGAGAATCTCGTGAAAGCCGAAAAAGATAAGGAAATCAAGTATTTGGACCTAGCTCACGAGATTGTCGACATGTGGGATGTGGACTCGGCGATCATTGTACCGATAGTCGTGTCAGTTAATGGTCTCATTGCCAAGAGCCTCGACCACCATCTCAAGAGGCTCTCGTTAGACGGCTGGATCAAGTCCTCTATACAGAAGGCAGTATTGTTGGACACGACGCGCATAGTTCGGAGGTTCCTCTCTCTGGAGCCCTAACCACCGGTAGCTTGGTCCCTGTACCCGATACCGGTGGGTCTCCGTGGTCCTATTTTATATGGTTAAATTTTTTGATTTATTTAAGTGTATAAAATTCTACCATGAGAAAAGACGTAATAAAGAGGAATAATAATAATAATATATTTAATTTAGAAGATAAAGGTTGTCCTAGTTTAATAAGTTTGTACAATCAATATAAATATTCTCGAGATTTGTATAACTGTATTTATCATGACTCTGTATGTGCTTTAAAGAATGTCTTGTGTTTAAATAAATGGTGCTTAGATAATAACATTTTAAAATGAGTATAATCTTGTTTAATTTCTATGATCTATTTTTCTATCCCCTCCTAATTGCTATCCTGCTGTATAATTATATTAATCGTTGACAACAGATGGGCGATCTCATTATACGTTCATTAATGTCTGTATATAGAACTAGCAAGTGAATGAAATAGAAAGTGAATGAACTAGAAAGTGAGTATCAAACATATGCCCAATATGTTACAAAATGAATACAAACCTCGATATGACATGTATAACACGTATAAAATGCGTGAATTCTCATTTAATTATTACTGGGGGGACGATTAATTCAAAGAAACGGTTAGTGATGGAAATGGCTGACGCAGGATTCTTTTATTATGGAAATAGGATAAATGATAAAGCGGCATGTTTCTCATGTGGGGGGGTTATAGAAGATTGGGAGATTTATGACGATCCTTGGATGCAACATGCCATACTTTATCCTCAATGTTTTTATTTGAACGCCGTGAAAGGAAGAGATTTTGTAATGAATATGGGTTTACTTAATTAATATCTGTATATGTTATCAAATACTTAGAACTAGATACATTATAAGATGTTCATTCAGTACGTATTAAAGAATATATTATATGAGTAGTAAAATAAGTAAATTATGTTGCTGTGAATGTATAGAATGAAATTAATTGTAAAAATGGGGGATCCTGGATCTTTTGATCCAGGTCCCCCATTTTTACACTACTGGTGTATTCTATTTCTTCCCAGCAGATTTTTAATTATAACTAAACATTCTTTATACGGGACATTTGTAAATAAGCTTTTTACATCCAAAGACACGAGTTTTGTGTTTCTAGGTAGACAGATGTGTTTTATTTTGCTAATCAAATCATAACTATTTTTCAGGCTGTATTTTGCGGTGAATGACGTCTTCTCTTTAATCAATCCGTTTAAATATTTCGCTAATTTATAAGCTGGAGCGTTGACATATGAGACGACTGGACGGATGGGCACCTGATCTTTATGTATTTTTGGTAAACCATACAACAGCGGACACTGAGGGTTCAACGGTATAAGACTTTTCGCTAAATAGCAGTTTTGTGGAAAAAGGTAAGTACTTGACTTGATACTGAGTTTTAATTCTGCATGAAATCGTTTGGTAGGATCGTAGGGCAGACGCTGGAAATCTTCGGTGTGTATTACATCTTGTACTTTGCTATTATACTGCGATCTAGACATAATTACTACGGTGTTGCCTTTATCCGCCTTATTTACCACCAAATCATTTTGTTGAATTTTATTTTGGATGAATTTATACATTTTTAATTCGCAGTTAATGAAATTAGTCGATTTGTATGTTTGTAACTGATGGGCAGCTAAACTCTTGACTATGTTATCTTTTTTATTTCTGGTAATAGCTATTTCTGCATCCACCGCCAATGTTTCCAAAGAATATTGCGTAACTTTTTGAGGAATACTATACTTTAATCCCTTCTCCAAAAGTGAGTTCTCGTCACGTGTGAAAATGGTGTTCGAAAGATTCTTTATTCTGGGATGAAATTGATGATTACAAGTGGTGTTGCCAGTATAGTCTGAAGGTGGTGTTATTCTTCCTATCAGTTCTTGTAACTTCCTACTTTGAATGATGTATTTCTCGTGAGCTACAGTTGACGCTAATTCCCTAGCTTTTTGGTCTAATAAATCAAACTCGACATTGTGTAACTTGAATGAAAGTTCTAAGTGCAGTATTTTTAAATGTAGTTTTAAATTATCGCGAACCGTAAACCAACGTCTTGCCTCTTCACCTAGCCAAATTTTTTGAGCTTTTTGTATCGCTATATTGGCAGCCCGACTGTGCGTATTGGAACGTATAGTAATATAATTTGGAATGACATTGTAATATTTACATTTCTGATTGAACCACACGTTTTGACATGCGACCCGGTGTTGCTTCGTAAGTTTGATGTATAATTTCGCCTGTACAGCTATGCTTGCTGATTTGATATAGTTGATTGAATCAGGCGTTACTTGGCGGAACTCCATTGTAACCTAATGGAAGGAAAGAGGAACCACCACGCACCCTAGAATTGACCACCCCAACTATTGCAATAGAAAAAGGTTGACAATATCGAACTCCTCTAAAAGGATAAGGGATATAGGAATGGTATGGGTTCCAGGAAGATACCTGACTTGCAGTATCCCGCTGTATGCGCCGACTATCTTCGACACGTGTTTCGCCTCTGCACGAGGCATCCTCAGGAACGATGGGCAACGACTGAGCGCTTTCCAACCGTGGGCATGTCTTATAAACGATTGTACTTTCTAATGCCCTCCCTCCGTTGCTCGACTGATGTGAGTCATTATGACGGTGTGCGAATATATTCAGCAATGGGGACCCGTTAAAGTTGGTTTGATCGTTCAGTAATGTATGCTTGTCCCGCTTTAAAATCTCTAATTGTTCCAATACGCACATTCTAATACCCTTTTGACAAGTGTGTATGACGTCAAATGAATGTCCGCTATTTAAGGTATGACCCGATTCAAGTAAATGTTCGGCAAAATGAGACTTTTCCGGCTGGTTGTTTCTAAACGCCGCTAAATGTTCTTTTTTCTATATCCCTTATCCTTTTAGAGGAGTTCGATATTGTTAACCTTTTTCTATTGCAATAGTTGGGGTGGTCAATTCGAGGGTGCGTGGTGGGTTCCTCTTTCCTTCCATTAGGTTCAAGCTCATTGAACAGCTGCGATGATGAGTTTGCTAACGTAACCTCTAGAATACATCAAACCTGCGTTCAACATACGTCTGATGTTAGCCTTATTTCTACCGGCTTAATGGAGGGTAAGGAAGAGGCTTTTATTTCTGCTGTTAGTGAGCGAGTTATTAAGGCGATCAAAGCAGAACTTCCCCAAATGATATCTACTATATTGCATCAAGAACATGCTCCAATCAAAGGCGATGTTAGGGAGTTTCGCGAGTCCTTAAATTTTCTGATTGACAAATACGACAGTATGATGAAAAGCATGGATTCTCTGATAACATACACTATTTCCTTAACTAAAGAAAATAGTGCGCTCAAAATGTCGGTACTGGAACTATCAAACCGCCTTAATAACTTAGAACAAAATTTACGCGAGAATGATCTTGAAATGCAGGGCGTACCGGAGTACAACAATGAGAACCTACCTAGCATCCTACTCCAATGTGCCCATATAATAGGCTACAACCTAAAAGAAGATGATTTAGTCAAGTACACACGGGTCGCGAAGATAAATAAGGAGAGTAAGCTTCCTCGTGCTATAATTGTGAAGTTCCGGAGTGTAAGGATTCGCGACGAATACTATTCTGCAATACATCGGTACAATAAGTCGAACCCTAATGAAAAATTAAACACTACATTGTTGGGAATTGCTGGCGACAAAAAACCAGTCTGCGTAGCGGAACATCTGTCCCCAAATAATAAGTCACTTCCTGCAGCGGCACGCAAAAAGGTAAAAGAGAATGGGTACCAATTTGTGTGGGTAAGAAATGGACGGATCTTTGTTAAGAAAACAAGTGACTATAAACAAATATTAATTAGAAACCTTGAAAGCCTCAATCTTATCTGTTAGTATTTTATAATCCATTTGTAACTTTATTTTTATATCAAGTAACTAAAAAATGAATCTGTCACTATATTATCAGAATATACGCGGTATGAAGAGCAAAGTTTTGGATATCTATAATGCAGTACTCTGTAACAAGTTTGATATTGTTTGTTTAACTGAAAAATGGCTTGATGATACTGTATCATCATCCGAGATATTTGATAATAGATATTGTGTTGTGCGCAGAGATCGTGACACTAGGTTTCGAACACGGTTTAACAAAAAATATGGCGTGGGTGTACTTATCGACTATTTAAAGAAGTTTCACGTAGAACTTAAAAGTGATTGGTGGACTGACTGTTTGGAAGATCTATGGGTACAAATTAAAGTAAATAAATCTTTTGTTATTAACTTAGGTGTAACTTATCTACCAGATTATTTGCCTGTAAGTATTGTGGACGATTTCTTTAACAAATGCAGTTTTATAATTGATGACTCTTCGTCTAAAATGATATGTATTTTAGGTGACTTTAACTTAGGAAATATCAACTGGTCTACAAAATCAAGATGTCCTCTTAATTGTGACTGTGAAAAAGCTAAATTATTAAATAAATTATTCGAAGTGACGACACTTTCTCCACTTAATTACATTGCAAACAGTAATGGCAGAATACTCGATCTAGTCATCTCTGATTTGCCAGAATTCATTCAAATTATGCCTGCTGAACCCATAAGCCGGATACACACCACCCACCATTTGAAGTCATTCTGCGAACTACCGCTCCCAGTTTCACACAAAGTGCCACCATCAAAAAATTATGTCGTAAAACAAATTACGATGGTTGTATCAAAGATATTGATAGAGTAGATTGGTCCCAACGAGTTTTAAGTTTAGGATGTAATGACTTTGTCCAATTTTTCTATAATACGATTTATGAGATTATGAAAAAACATTCTCCAAAAACCAAAGCCTCTAAAAGTAATTACCCAATATGGTTCAGTACAAATCTAATCACATTGCTTAAACATAAAACGAAAGCTCACTCTAGATTTAAACGTTACGGAAATCACAGGGATTATGACGAATTCTCTACACTGAGAGCAAAATCCAAGAGAATCGCGCGTTTATGTTTTAAAACTTATATTGATCAAATCGAGGATGAACTTAAACTCAAACTCAAACTCAAAATCATTTATTCATTTAGGCCACAAAGTGACGCTTATGAACGTCAAAAGTTAAAGTTAATTACTAGATGATTCTACATTTACATTTACTGCCACGTTCGCAATGCAATAGGTAGAACCACGAGAAAGAACGGGCAATAAAACTCGTGGCCACTCTTTTTAACTGCCAGTATAATGGTTTTACATGTTATATTTGTAAGGAGCTGCAACTTTTTCACATTGTGAGTTATCTACTATTGCAAAAGTTAATAGTTATTGATATCATACTCAAGCAATAAATTATGTTCATTTATTAAGCCTCCCAAAGTAAATATGGTGAAACAGGAGCATCCACTTACGTCTTTTGATGTAAGCAACTCGCGAACATGACTGTTCTGATCTATGGTGGAACAGTATGTTCCGAAAAGTATTGTAGCAATTTACAATCTATTAGTTAGCAGTTCATGACCACGAGTTACCCTCACGTTACAAATCCAATAAATTATAATAAAAAGAGTAGAACAAGAATGCAAATGTAGGATAAAAAGAGAATACGGTAATTAACTACACTATAAAACTGCCTATTGACCTAATAATAAAAATAAATTGACCTAATAAAAGAATATTTATTTCCAAGCGTACTTGTCGTCAAAATACTCATTTAAACTATAATATGCCTTTACTAAAAGATTATTTTTAACAATTGTCTGAAACGACCTTAAAGGCAAGTCTAAAATATTACTTGGTAGTTTATTATAGATTCTTATACTAAGCCCAATAAAAGAGCTATGCGTTTTGTGTAAACGGAAATATGGTACACATAATTTGTGCCTGTTCCTAGTATTAATATTGTGTATGTCACTATTCATTTTGTAAGAATTTATATGTAGTCGTACATGCATAACACTGGCATAAATATATTGTGATGCTACAGTAAGAATACCAATATTTTTAAATTTTTCTTTAAGTGAGACTCTTGTCTTTAACTGGTAAATGGCCCTAACTGCTCGTTTTTGTAATATAAAAATATTTTGGAATGTCAGCGGCCCTACCCCATAATAATATGCCATATGACATAACACTATGAAAATAGCTAAAATAAACCAATCTAGCCGTATCGACATCAGTCAACCTACGAACCTTCTTAATGGCATAAACAGCTGAGCTAAGTTTCCCTGAGAGATATGTAACGTGCGCACCCCACTGTAATTTCGAATCAAGTGTTATTCCTAGAAATAATGTAGATTCAGATGTTTCGAGAACATCGTCATTTAGAGCTATACTAGGACCAAGGTTTCTGACATTAGGCAGAGCAAACTTAATACATTTTGTTTTTTTGGCGTTCAGTACCAGATTGTTTACATTAAACCATTTAGTTACTTGAATGAGCGCACTGTTTATTTCGTTAAAATGTTCCTTATTTCTATCTACTTTGAATATCAAAGAAGTATCGTCAGCAAACAGTACAACGTCACAAATGTTTTTCAAGTAAAAAGATAAATCGTTTATGTAAACAAGAAACAGGAAAGGCCCTAGGATGCTGCCTTGCGGCACTCCCAAATCAACAGGTAAGCCACTGGATTTTGAGCCGTTTATTTCAACACATTGGATTCTGTCACTTAAGTATGACTTAATGACTTCCAATGCTTTAGTCTGTACGCCGTAATGTCTAAGTTTGCATAAGAGCGTTTCATGGCAGACACAATCGAATGCTTTCGAAAGGTCGCAAAACACACCAATAGCATTTTGGGCATTCTCCCATGCACTGAATATGTGTTTAAGTAACGCTACTCCTGCATCTGTTGTCAAGTGACCCTTGGTAAATCCATATTGCTCACTATGAAGGAGGCTGTTTAGATTAAAATGTCTAAGTAATTGCTTGAGTATGATCTTTTCAAAAATCTTACTAAAGACAGGTAGTATCGATATTGGCCTATAATTACTAGGATCAGTCTTACTGCTGGATTTGAAAAGAGGTATTATCCTACTGTGTTTCATAAGATCGGGAAAAACACCTGATTCAAAGCACTTATTAAATAAGTTGCTTACATAAGGAGCTACTACATCAATTATACTTTTTAAAACCTTAACAGAAATGCCCCAGAGATCACCTGTATTCTTAGACTCTAGAGATTGAAAAGTACTTATAATGTCGGTAGAATTAATACAATCGAACTTAAATAATACATCACATTTTCCTACACTAGATTCTAATAGGTTTTCTGCGACTATAGTTGATGATTTTAATTCTCTAGTAGTAGTAATCGGTATGCTAGCAAAGAATTTATTAAATGTGTGTGCGACTTCTTTGTCATTATGAATAAATTTGTCACTATCAAATAAACTAAAACTATTACCTCTAAGTGTTGTCTTACCTGTTGCTTCATTAATAGCTCGCCAGGTTGCCTTAATTTTATTCGAGGATTGTTCAATTTTGTTCCTAACGAATAATGCCTTAGCTGTATTGCACGCTCTTTTAAATATCTTTGAATAATTCCTAACATACTAAGTGAAGTTCGAATCAGAATTGTATCTCTTCATACCATACAACTCGTACACCTTTGCTCTGCTTTTGTAAATACCTGCAGTAGCCCACTCACTAAAATCTCGAGATTCCTTAACTACTTTCTCCTTAGTCCTAAAAGTATTCTGAAACTCCTTGTTAACTACATTAAATAAATTATTGAAATTTTCATTTGGCGAATCAATCTCCATTAAATCAGGACTCATAGCATTCATTCCAATTAAAATTTTATTCCGGAATTCATTAAACTTATGCCTAGGTAATGGCCTAACTAACACTTTCTGTATAATGCTATCACTATAATACGGAAACCTTGCTAATTGACCACAGTGATCCGAAGTTAATTCAGAACTAACTAATTTATTCAAAACTGTACAATTACTAAATATATTGTCAAGACAGGTGGATGATGTTGCTGTAATCCTAGTTGCTTCAAGGAACAATTTTTTTTAAATTATATGATTTAAATAGATTTAAAAATCTACTAGTCATTACTGAATGATCAAGAATATTTACATTAAAATCACCACAAACTTAATACCTTTCTTATTGCTCCTAATTTTAGTAATTGCATCTTCAATAACTGATTCAAACAAGCTAAAGTTACTTAACGGTGGACGATATACACATATGATAATATGCTGCTCAAGTTCTACACATGACAGTTCCACGGTGCGTTCTATAGACAAACTTGCTATGTCTTTCCGTTCTTTACATGTTAAGCTATTTGAAACAATAATCAAGGATCCACCATGAATAGCGTATTTCCTAGAGAAGGCACTGTGTACCGTGTATTGCGAGTTATTTAAGAATTTAATTTGGTACTCTTTTAGCCAGTGTTCTGTAATACACATAACTTCTATACTGTGATTTTCTAAATATAAACTTAATTCTAAATCCTTGCCAGATAGACCTTGTATGTTTTGATGTGCTACATTTAGTTGAATTTGTCTACCCTTTGTCCTAGTCTTAAGTTTAAAGAACTTGTGTCAGTATATTCAATAGAAGAATTATAAAGATAGGAACTATTTACAGAAGCTAAATTCTTGGATACCCTACATGTACCTGTGTCATTTTGTAAATTAAATGCCAGTAATTTAGCAACTTGTCTTCTATAAAATAGTGGCAGATACATAGTATCTTTGGTCAATGTAAAATTACTAATAAAATTATTAATGCAAATAATAAAATAAAATCTTTATATTGCCATGTCAAATTGTATAAGCACAAGTTGAGTTCATGAATATAACTATTCATTGTTTCATTTAAGCTATAAGAATAAGGCAAAGCAAGAGTTATAAATTTGCATTCAAATTTCCTGTGAAGCGATAACATAACTTCTGTCAAATTAAATATATCCTTTTTAGTCACCGTTGGGCTATCACCATATGTGATAATTATTGTAGATTGCCTATCAAATATTGTTGTATTTAATGTATTAATTAGATATGTAAACGAAGACCCTGGATAACAATAATTGATAGTATTGTGTTGTGTCAGCTCACAATTTATTAAACTACCTAACCTACACCAAGCCTATCTGAGAACATATAAACTTTATTTGTGCCAGAATTTTTACCTAAAGAAGACTTACCTGTTCTATTATTCACTGAACAAGTACTTTTATCACTATCGCAAATAATCTGGGACTCACAAGTGGGTAATGTTGGTTTTATGATATTCAAATAACTATTGGTATTTGTTAATGCTTTAACATATTCTAACTTTTGCCTCCCCACTTGTGCAATCTCATCATATTTCCTAATATACTCCTGAACCTGATTTTCATATTGCGTGTTCATTCTACTTATTTGAGATTGTAAGGAAGTAATTTGACTTTTAAGATCCCTTGTATGTTTGTCATATAACATTTTGCCATTAATCAACTCTGCATTGCAATTGTCTAACTCCATTAACAAATCTGAACGCTCAGAAACGAAACATTTATATTGCTGAGATGTTATCTTCGTTTTCCTATATTGCTTTAGACTAAGAATGAGTTTCCTAATATGTTTATTTAATTTATTATACTTTCTATACCGTTTCAGACAATTCATGTTTATTTTTAATTGTTTTGAATCTAAGCCTAATCTATTACCTACAACCTCTGAGTAAAGGTTCTGAGTTTTATTACTGTTTAATATCTCTACAGTTTGTTCTAGTGATTTAATCTTAGTAAATGATTGTTCTAAACAGCATTCTAGTTCCCTAATGCGACTCATAGACCATGAATGGGCATCATTGTTAGCGGTCAACAAATGGATTTTTACTGTAACCTATCTCGCTGGGCCAGTGTGTCCATATACTCGATATGGAGTTCTGCGAGTTGAGCCTTCAGGTTGGAAACCTTATTGTTGACAATCCTGATGTCCTCTTCACAGTCTACACGCTCCCTCAGTAGATGGTTATTCTCCTCCTGGCACTTCTTTAATTCCACCAAGGTTACTCTCAGCTTGTTTTCTAGATCATTCGCTGTGGCCTTCCTGGTCATCATAGTGCTCATTGTGGAATGGCTCATAGCCAAGGATATGCCAAACACCTATGGACAGAAAAATAATCAAGATGTTAGAGAAGAGATAAAACAGTAATGAGTAGAAGTTTATAGATAATAAGTAAATAAATATATATAAAAAATAATTATACTATAGCTAGAAGGACAGTAGATAAACAACAGAAAGGGAAAATATATATAAAAATTAAAGGCGTTATTCTTTTTTTTTTAATGATGCAAAATATGTAGGTAAGTAGAAAAAAATATATATATATAATCTTGTGAAATTTACTAATTTATATAATTTTTGACTAACTTATATATGGGCCTTGTCAAAGATATAAACACTTAAATTAATGTGAAGTGTTAAGTGTAGTAGGTGTTTGTATGGGGCGTTTGTTCAGTCTTCGATTTTGCTTCCACGTTTTGTCAAGCAAAAGGAGACAGAAACTATGCCAGTGTGTGATGGACGAAGCTCACGTTGGTGTGAGCCGAGTAAATGTGTGATGAGGAGTGTATGTTAATAAGTTAAATACTCCCCGGGTTTAAAGATGATTTCAAATCCGTCCGTTGACAGCTGGTTATAGATCTGTCCGCCAAAAACTGTTTGTATCGAGGTTTCAAACACCAAACTGAATGTCTTTCACACTTTACTTTACTATTTAACAACAATAATGAGATATAAGAATTAAATATTCATTTAAAATTAAATAAAACTTTTAAAATTACGGAGCTACGTAATTTTACGTCTGACGTTTCCAGTGTTGCCCCATTAAGCTCAATGTTAAGGCTTTTTGGCGCTATACAAAGAGCAAACGCGTGACAAACAATTACCCTAGCGTTATGTTTTATGAAGATAAAAGAAGTGAATCGGGCGGTGATATAGTCAATCTTTTTGCAGACTACTTCTCATCAGTCTACTGTTCTAGCTCAATAAACAAAAATTATACTCCTACTTTTCCAACTTTCAACCATACTATCGGTGAACTCTGTATCCAAAAAGATGACTTACTTAAGAAACTGCAAGGTATTGGTATAGGTATTACCTGACAAAAGGCGGCGGGTTTGACGGCATTCCACCAATCATTATTCGTCTTTGTGCAACTGCGCTGGTAACACCTGTTCATATAATTTACGAGAAATCGTTAAATGAGGGAACCTGAACTTTGGAAATCGCGAAAATAACACCAATTTACAAATCTGGTAATAGAAGTGACGTTTCTAACTACCGTCCTATCTGCATTTTCAACTGGTTCGTCAAAATATTTGAGAGTTATGTGTATGATCATATTTATCATCACTTAAAGCACCAACTAAGTCCTCTACAGCACGGGTTTATGACTGGCCGATCAACTGTCACAAACCTCTTATGCTACACAAGTTATTTATGTGACTCATTTAACTACAGAATGCAAGTAGACTCCATCTACACAGATTTTTCAAAGGCGTTCGATCGCGTCAGTCACTCTGTGTTATTAACGAAAACACAACATTTTGGAATCCACGGCAACTTGTACAGGTGGCTTTCCTCTTATTTATTAAACCAAACACAGTTAGTGGCACTTAGCGGGTATGAATCTGTTCCTTTTTTTGGCTAAATTCGGAGTTCCGTAAGGATCTAACTTGGGCCCCCTCCTATTTCTGCTATTTATCAATGATCTGTTACAAGAGCTTAAAAGTTAATGTTTGGCATATGCAGACGATTTAAAAATCTTTAAACGCATTTCTGACCACCGTGATTGCGAATATATTCAGTCCGATATAAATACTATTGTTGACTGGTGTGACAGAAACTCTATGTCCCTTAATTTTAAGAAATGCCAAGTGATTTCATTTACGAAAAGCAAAAATCCAATTAACTATATGTATTATATTAAAGACATCGCCCTAGAGAGGGTTAATATGGTTCGTGATTTAGGAGTAATTTTCGACTGCACGATGTCCTTTAGGCCTCATTACGACCACATCTGCGCCAAAGCAAACCGTGTGTAGTCTTTTATACTTCGTAATGCGAGACCTTTTAAAAAAGCTGGCTCTTTAATGATAGATAGATAGATAATATTCTTTATTGTACACCAAAATAAAGTACATTTCTAAGGTATCTTAAATCTAAAATTTATGTACAATCGGCGGCCTTATCACCAAAGGCGATTTCTTCCAGGCAACCTAAGGATGGACAGAAATGATGTTAGATGTTTTGGGACGGTGGTGTAGCTATGTAACTAAGTCTATAACCAAGAATTACAATAACATACTTAAATACACATAAACAATTATTAATTATACATATACATATATACACATATATAAATATATACCAGTATCCATAATGGTTATACCTACCTAAGACAGTACAGATAAATACATACTATAAGCACATATACAATGAATATGAATATACTAAATAATACAGATACAGCGAATTTAAGTATCAAAGATAGACGATCACTACATTAATGTACCTACCTACATATTAAGTTACCTACTGATTTAAATACTGTTTTTTTATCATTCCTTTGAATATATTTAAGGAATCTGCTCTACGAGTTTCTATCGGTAAAGCATTCCACAAGCGCACAGCCTGAGTAGTGAAAGATTTGTCAAAATAGTTGGTAGAATGCTTCGGCATCTCCAGCGTAAGATCTTCAGACGACCTCAAGGACCTTAGATGTGTGTCGTGAAGGAACTTAAATCGTTCTTTGAGATAAGAGGGAGAACTAGGATTAAATAGAACATTATATAACAATGTAAGAGTGTGAGTATACCTGCGAAGACGAATTGGCAGCCACTTGAGTTTATTGCGAAAATCAGAGACGTGATCATATTTGCGCAAACCAAATATAAATCGAATGCAAAAGTTTTGGAGACGCTCAAGTTTATCTAGCTGCTCTTCAGCGGGGTCGAGATAGCTGACGTCGGCATAGTCAATAACAGGCAGTAGCAGAGTTTGAGCAAGCGCAATCTTAGTGGTGATCGGAAGAAAGTTGCGTAATCTCCGCAACGAACCTGCTGATGCAAACAGTTTGCGACTGGTTTCTTTTATTTGCGATCTCCATGACAAAGTTTCGTCGAAGTATATACCCAGGTTTTTAACGGTTTTGGCGAAAGTTAGTTCCTTTCCATCAAAACAGATTTTTGGTAGATGGGGCCAACTGATTTTCGAAACTAGTTTAGGGCTGCCGATAATGATTAGTTGGGTTTTTTCGGCATTCACTATCAGTCCATAATTCTTAGTCCACTCACAAATCCGCGCTAAGTCCGTACTTATGGTAGGGCAGGCTTCTGCTAACTTACTTAAGGGAGCTTGCGTATAAATCTGCAAATCGTCTGCATAAAGGTGGTAGGAAGAAAGTAAGTGGTTTGAAATGGAGTTAATAAATATTGCGAAGAGTAAAGGAGATAGCACACCACCCTGTGGCACACCGGCATTTGTATTTGACCAAGTGGAATGTTTGTCTTCGATGCGTATACGTTTCCGGTGACCAAACAGGTAACTATGAAACCAATCAATTGCCGATGAGAGCGTAGAATGCAAAGTATGATGTGAAAATCTACGGCGGATGGAAAGCTACCACTGGCAATGGAATGATTAAGGATGTGACATAGGATTGGAAAAATTTCCTCCAGGATGGGAAGGATCATTTTCCGACTGATACAATCGCTGCCGACTGCATTGGACGTAACTGTTAGTATACTCTTCTTAACGTCACAAGCGGTAAATTGTGTGAAAAAAGGGAGAATAATCTGGTGTTGGCAAGGAAGAAAGATAAGCTAAGGTAAGGTAAATTTTGACGAAGAAGAGAAATGTGTATTAAGAGAGTCAAGGTTGATGTTGTTTGAGATTGATGTTTGACGTGTCTTGCCAACTCCCAAAGTTTTCAGAAATTGCCAGACCTTTGCTGGATCACCGTTTTCAACGGACGATTGTATGTGTTGGCGTTGTGCTTTCCTACACACTTTGTTACAGAGATTTCGAATAGCTACGTATTTTTCTTGTTTGACGGGACTAGGATTTTGCTTCAGTTTTGCCTTGGCGGCGGCTTTCTTTGCCATGATCTTCTTTATGTCCTCCGTTAGCCAAGATGCTGGTAAATGCTTCAATTTAATAGGGTGAATTGGAGCATGCACGTCGTATAACTAAGTGAGATTGTTAGTTAAGATACGAACTTTAGTATTAAAACACTCTGAAGTGAACAAGGGCTCCCAGTCAATATTGCTGGCATCCTCGCGCAATCTGTCGTGATCCATACCACCAAAATTGCGTTGCAAGACCACCTTCGGCTTCATTTTGGGTGGGCGTATTTTGTACGATAGAAAGATAAGATTGTGGTAGGAAAACGCATCTGCCGTATATTGACCATGCTTATAGACAAAACTAGGAGAAGACACCAAAATAAGGTCAAGAAGAGAAGGAGTACAGTTCGGAAAGTGATGAGTTGCGTTTAATTCTAAGATAGACAAGTTACAAGACTCTGTAGCTCGACGAAAATGGGTGGCACGTGAATCTTGTTTGAGAAGGCAGGTGTTAAAGTCACTCATAACAATAGTATGGCTATACAAAGGAGTTAGATCTTCCAGGATCTTCTCAAATGATGAAAAATAATTTACCCGAATAGAAGGCGAATAGTATACACCTAATAGCAGCTTAATGTGGTGAAGTTCTATTTCTAAAAAGAAATGCTCGCCGGCATTAGCCAGTGGTGGCTGTAGAGACATATTGACTATGTTGTAAGGAAATTGGTGACGTAAGTATATGGCAACACTGCCACCACTGCCCAACGAGCGATCATTCCTTATTTAATTGAATCCAGGAAGAGTATACAATGTTGAAGGGAGGCATGGTTTTAGCCAAGACTCGGAGACAAGGACAGCGTGTATGTTTTGGCAGTCTAAGTTAGCCAGCATATCAGGGAAATGGGCTGGAATACTCTGTGCATTAATATGGACTACATTAAAGTTCTTGGGTAGGTCTGAGAATTGTGACTGGAGAATGTCGCCTAGTGAAGGAATACTTTCGAAACTTTCATTGAAACTTGTTGCAGAAACAAAGGAATCATCACTGTTACTGATGTCTGTATCTGACATTAAAATATAAATATAAATTTATAAATATAATATTATATAACTAACTAAATGTATAATATAAAAAAATAAATAATTATATTAATTACTACTCTATTAGATAACGCGCGGTAAATCTTCACATTCTATCCACCCGCCAGTTGCGCTGTAGCAAAGATAACAAATAAAACGACAGAAGATATGATACTAACAAATAAATAAAAACATAAGAGGAAGACAAACATAAGTGAAAGACAAATAAGTAAACGAACACATTAAATAAAGAGAGTCTCAAAAGACGAGTGTCCAAATACATCAAGTGTGAAACGAAACGTTTTTGACAGTTGTGACATATGACACATTTGAGTGACAGCGATACTATTGATAGTAAACGTTACCTACATATTAAATAATACAATTAATATAAACAGAATTAGAAATTGAAGGTAGTGAAGGTACAAGTAAATAGAAGACATGCAAATATACCCCGTAGAAGGAAAAGCCAATTTCCTGGAAGCTGCAGCACGCTTGGCTTTCGTTGTAGTTGGTTTAGTAACGAGCTTCTCCACTTCCACCGGCTTTATCTTGTTTAAGTCAACGACTGAGGTAATACGATAGCGCTTACCATCGGGGCCCAGGATATGAATGAAGCCCTCTCTCGTCCAGCACTGCGCAACGCCAAACCTCGCTCGTGCAGCCATGAAAGCGTCATGTCGCGATCGCGTCAGGAACTCGGACAAAATGATGCCCGATAGGTCGGCAGGCAGCTTCTTGAGCACTATATGTACCAGCAGGTAGGACCATTGGTCCACGGGCAGATCCAACCACTTGCGGGCGTTTATTGCCACCAACAGCGGGTTCAAAAGTTGGGTGCGCAACCCAAAGACCCGGGTGAGCGTGGGCAAACTCAAAATCTGCTCAAAATGGGTGTCTGCGAGGCCACGCTTGTTGTGGTACCTGCGGGTGATTAGTTTCCGAGCCGTCTTGTAGGCCTCGTCAGACACGGGCAGATGCTGGATGAGGCCTTTGGCCACCCCATCATAAACCGACATCAAGTAGGCCAATTTTTTGTGCCGACCGAAGGTCAGCCCTGGCATCGACCAGGCTGTCAAACATATTGACAAACCCCAGGTAGCCTCCTAGGCAGCCATCAAAATGTGGGAGGTCTAGCGTGGGAAGCCGACTCAATAGTCCCGGTACTGTCTTAGGAAACTCCTGCTTCAAAACGGGTTGCCCGCCCCTCTCGGCCATTAACTGCCTTGCACAGTCAGAGACAGCATCATATAGGTCCAGTATCTGGGCATAGTCCTCACCAACTTTGTTTCGCTGGTCTTCGGTGAAGTCAACAACTGACACTTCGAGACAGCAAGCACTGAAGGCACAAAATTGCTGTTCCACGCTTGCCAGGCAATCATTAATCTGCTCAAATCTTTGTTATAAGGCCTGCTGGCGATCGGGCCGGTTTACCAGAGCACTGGCTGAGGCAAACCAGCGCAAATGTGATAAAATGGCACCCGCAGCCGCACGCAAGTCCTTGATAGCCGACATAATAAATTCTCAAAAGAGCTTGGACAAGCGTTAAATTAAAACTTAACAAAACTTAAATTTTGTTAATTCTTTGAAACCAACAAGGTGTTATCGTGTTTACTGCAACTGCAGGCAAACAATAGGTATTTACTGCCCAACAAAATTAAAAGTTTCAATATATTGAAACAAACACAAAAGTTATCAAAAGTTATAACAAATTAAAGTTGAAACTTTAAATTAATTAATTAATTATTTGCAACAGACAGACCAACTGTGTTGTGTGATATACAACTGTAAGTAAACACAGATATGTGTTACCTTACAATATTATCAATATTGTTAGGAACCTAAGGACTCATAGACTAGAATAGTGGGGGGTATCCTTATAAAATAAGGAACGCTCCCGTCTTTAGGTCACTTTGTCTCCTCACTCGTTCGCGGGCGGAAGCTCTGTTGGTTTGTGTATCGGTGTAATCTGTGAGTATTTATCTCGTATTTGTATATGTTCGATTTGTTCCGGATCTTAATTGTTAGAAGCATAATCATTAGTGTCTTAAGATTTGTTTGTTAAATTGTTTTGTATCAACATAACGGTTCTTAGTATTGTTTTACTTGTTTTTTTTTAATCAAATAGTATCTGATTCCTAATAATATATTATAACAAAAAACAAGGTTTATTAAGTTGATTTATCAATGTGACCCGCCCATCTATGCAAGGTCAAATGTGGTTATTATAATGTTTTAAACTCAATGTTTACAATTAATTAAGTCAATTAATACATATAACCGGTATGTATCCAACCAACTGACTGATTAACGATACAACAACAAATTCAAGTTAGATTTCAATAATTCAAGTTAAACAATTACTGATTTAAGGTTATGTATACGACAATGTGTTTCAAATTAAGTAGGTCAACCAATACATATAAATATTATGTATTAAAACATTTTGCATTATGCATTAAAACTGACCTAACAAATACTATAACACTGTTAACAAATGTGATGAAGCAATGCCTAGCTCAGATACAAATTTACAATATAGGCACCCTCAACCGCGCTTCTGGTACCAAAAATTATGATCCGAATTGCCTAGAAAGACTGGTAAAAGTTTGCAGAGGGGAATGGAAGCGTGATTGTATTCATCCAGTTTTCAGTTTCTTGGTGCTAAGAATTAAACAAATCAATGTACAATTACCTGGGAATCTTCTCTGGTGGCCTGGAGGAAACCTAGATAAAACACGCACTAATATTGGCCAAAACAGAGGTGATTATCGTTAGTTACCTGACTCCAAACGGGGCGTCTTTAAGACATGATGGCACGTGGACGTCGACACACACATGAAATGAAATGAAATGAATGAAATGAAATGGCATTTATTTTGTCCACAAAAAACACACAGTGATGCAAGAAAGAAAAAGACAAAAAAGTAAACATTAGAAGAAGGTAAACAATTAATAAATATTTTATATACAAATCTGTATGCCTTACGCAGAAAAAAAGGGTTACTAGCTCAGAATTAGCTGGGTGCCCTGATTGGAATCCTCCAATCAGGGCACCCAGCTACCTACTAGTGTGTCAGTGACCTACTGAAAATCAGCGCTGGGTATCCACCCAGCGCTGATTTTCAGTAGGTCACCCTGTATAAGTGATGCACGGACGGAGGCAAGCAACTAATAGTATTAAGCCAAAATAACACAAAACTGACAAAAAATATATTATTTTACATGCACACAAAATAATAGAATAACATAATTACATACATGTCATATAAAACGGAGGTAAAAAAGAAATAGTTTTTTTTTTTGCATAGACAAAATGTTATAGTGGGTATACACAAAATTGTTGAATATTAGGTACAAAAATTTATCTGTAAGTTTTTAACTAATAAGGTTTGTATCGCTCGCCTATTGGCAATATGGTTTGTTTCTTAATTTATTATGTTCTATGTGACAGCCCTTCTGTGTCAGGAGCTAGAGACATTGCTTCCAAATGAATTAATAGTAAAGGATTATATATTGAAATATTCCACTACAAATTCAATCTTTTATTTACGCCCACCTAATTTTCAATAGGTTATGGGCCCAGTGTGCGCGAGTAAAATCCGCTGCGTTGAAAATTTCTTTTTGAAAAATGGAGTCTTCCAAAGTTAAACTAAATATAAAACCGTTCAATGGCGAGAAGTATAGCGTCTGGAAATTTCGTATCCGAGCGTTGCTGAGTGAAATGAATGTGATAAAAGTTATTGACGACGTCCCATTAGTACGCGACGAAAATTTGGAAAAACAATTGCATAGCTAAAAATGTCATTATTGCATATCTTTCAGACTCTTACCTTGGATTTGCTAAGGAAAACATTTCGGCAAAAGATATTCTAAAAAATTTGGATGCGTTATATGAGCGTAAGAGCATCGCGACACAATTGGCGTTGAGAAAAAAAGTTGTTGTCGTTAAAATTAAACAGTGAAATACCGCTCATAAAACACTTTACCACGTTCGATGAGCTCATCACTGAGCTACTAGCCGCTGGTGCAAAGTTAGAAGAAACCGATAAGGTTGCTCATTTATTGCTTACTCTACCTTCGACTTATGACGGAATCATAACAGCAATCGAAAACTTATCGGAAGATAATCTGACGTTAGCTTTCGTGAAAACACGGCTATTGGATCATGAAGTGAAGTTGAAAAATGAGTCAGGCGATATGAGTGCAAAAGTGTTGCACATTGAAACGAAAAGTGACAAGTTGATGAAAACAAAATTTGATAATCGACAGTGAAATAAAAATATGAAACAAAAGAAGGAGGATTCTAAGTTCATAAAAAAATGTCATCATTGTGGGCGTAGAGGACATATACGAAATGATTGTTTCTATTTCAAACGAATGAACCAACAAAAGGGTCCAAGAACACTACAATCTGTCGAGGTAAGCGAAAATAAACAATCAGCATCGAATGAGTTCTCAGGGTTTGCTTTTATGACCGGCGAATCTGAAACGCAAGACTATGATAACAAACTTACTTTTCTTCTAGATTCTGGCGCTTCGGATCACATTATCAATAGAGAAGACTTATTTACTAACTTTGTTGTTTTAGACACACCACTGAAAATTTCAGTTGCTAAAAATGGCGAATTTATTTCAGCTGCAAAAAGCGGCAACATGCAGGTTACCAGCAACATGGGTGTACAGGGTTGCTTGGAGGGCGTTTTGTACTGTCCGGAGGCTCCGTATAATTTGCTATCCGTTTCAAAACTGCAGCGAGCTGGCTACACTGTCATTTTTGGTACTGACGGTACGAGAATATGCAAACGAGGTAAAACCGTGATGAAAGGTATGTCTTCCAACAATTTAATTTCTGTAGACTTGGTGGCATCAGTAAGCGTTAGTCGTCCTGTTTTCCAAGCATGCACAAGTGATCAAAATAATTACAAATTATGGCATCAGCGCCTTGGTCATATGAGTAAAAATAAATTTATAGAAATAAAACGACATGAGTTGTTTGAGGACATAAATGAATTAAGCGCTGTAGTGCCGGATGATGATTTGTGTGAAGCTTGCATTAATGGAAAGCAGAGCCGGCTTCCGTTTAATCACGCCAAGGACAAAAGTCACATAAATCGACCACTATTTGCTGTCAGTTCTGATGTCTGTGGTCCTGTCACTCCAACAACAGTTGATAATAAAAAATATTTCGTGATATTTATTGATCAATATACTCATTATTGTGTTACATACCTGATAACATACAAATCAGACGTATTTGCTGCGTTCAAAGATTTTGTTGCAAAAAGTGAAGCTAAATTTAATTTAAAGGTAGTAAATTTGTTTTTTGATAACGGTAGTGAGTACTTATCTGCTGAAATGAAATGCTACTGTGCTGAAAAGGGTATTTCATATCATTTAACAGTTCCTAGAACTCCACGCAAAATGGTGTTTCTGAACGAATGGTGAGAACCATTACTGAGAAAGCTCGTTCTATCTTAAACGATGCTCAATTAGATAAGGTTTTTTGGGGTCAAGCAGTTTTGACTGCAGTTCATTTAATAAATATAACACCTACTAAAGCCTTAAAACTTTTAAAAACACCATATGAGATGTGGCACGATAGGAAACCTAAAGCAAAATATTTAAAGGTTTTTGGATCGACAGTCTTTGTGCATAACAAAACGACCAAAGCTGAATTTGATGATAAATCATGGAAAGGTATTTTAATGGGCTATGAACCAAACGGTTATAAAGTTTGGAACCCAAATTGCGAAAAGTTCGTAGTAGTCAGAGATGTTATCGTGGACGAAAGTAACTTTTTGAAGTCCAGGCCTCCTTGGAAGTCTGAAGAGAATATCGAAAATTCTCATGACAAAACTGATAATGACATTGTGTCAAAGTCAGTGTCAAGTAAGTTCCGAGACTACTCTGAAACAGAACTAGATAGCTCAAAATCTAGTGGGCATGATGAATGTCCAATTAAAGTTCGCAAATTGAACCATGATACGTTAAGCGAGGTACGTTTTGATAATTCAATGACTAGTCGTTCTGAAAATACAAACAAAAATATTGAAATTAGGAGGAGTGATATTAAAGATAAACCCCCTGTTTCATATAATGAAATTGATGACGTTGACTATATAATGTGCGCTCAGACTATTTTATGCAATTTACCGAAATCATTTGATGAGATTAAGCATAGAAATGATAGAAGTAAAGAGGAAAGCGCGATAAGGGAGGAACTTAATTCATTACATAAAAATGAAACATGGAGTTTAGTACCACGACCACCAAACAAAAACATCGTAGATTGTAAATGGGTTTTTACTATCAAAAATGATGGATGTGGACCTAAATACAATGACTAATTTCAAAAGATATTTGATGAGCAAATTCCAAATGACCGATTTAGACGAAATAAAATTGTTTCTGGGCATAAAAATCACTAGAGAAGGTGATCAAATGTCTTTAGACCAAAGTGCATACATTAAAACAGTCTTGACCAAGTTTAATATGCATGAGTGTAAACCTGTGTCTACCCCTTCAGAAAATAAGTTAAATTATGACGCATTGAACTCTGAGGAGAGATATGACGCACCTTGTCGAAACGTCATAGGATGCCTTATGTATATTATGCTATGTACTAGGCCAGATCTAAGCGTCAGTGTAAACATACTGAGTAGGTACACACACAAAAATAATAAAGAATTATGGCAATGTCTTAAACGGGTATTACACATACACATACATACATAACGTCACGCCTTTTATCCCCGAAGGGGTAGGCAGAGGTGTATTTCTACACCCACTTTTCGCCAGATATACTTTAGTCCCACGTAATAAGGGGCGAGCCTATTGCCGTACCGGGCACATTTCCAGACTCCGTGCTGCTACTGAGAATTTCGTGACAGAAAAAACCCAATAACACTGCCCGGCCCAGGAATCGAACCCGGGACCTCTCGATCCCACGCGCACATTTATGCCGCGAGACCAACGAGGCAGTCGTATAGGGTTTGATGTCGAGTTTTCCGTCTCTACAAAGATGGTATTTGCATCGCGTTATCCCTTAGTCGCCTTTTACGACACCCACGGGAAGATAGGGGGTGGTGACACTTGTATTCTATGCCGTCAACCACACGGCAAACGGGTATTAAGGTACTTAAAAGGCACAACCGATCTAAAATTGTGTTACATAAGATGTAAATACATTGATATTTTGTGTGGGTACGTAGACTCAGACTGGGGTGGTAATGATACACAGGATAGAAAAAGTACTACCGGGTATTTGTTTAAGCTCTTTGACCAGTGCACGATTTCCTGGAATACAAGAAAACAGTCGTCAGTCGCGGCTTCTTCGACTGAAGTTGAGTATATGGCATTATTCGAAGCAGTCAGAGAAGCACTGTGGCTTAAATCTTTAGCAGCCAGTATAAACATGCACATCACTGTGCCAATTGTCATCTATGAAGACAATAATGGTTGTATAAGTATAGCCAATAACCCAACATGTCACAAACGGTCAAAACATATTGACATAAAATATCACTTTTCTCGAGAACAAGTTGAGAAAAATGTAATAAAATTAAATTATATTCCCACAGGTGAACAGCTAGCAGACGCACTGACAAAAGCACTACCTGCAATCACGTTTCAAATGTTGAGATGCAAAATGGGTGTACAATAGTAGTGTGAATAAGTGTGTAGACAAAATACAAGATTTTATGTATTTAATTTTAAACATAACAATATTCAATTAGTGAAATTGAATTTTTATGTTGATTTGAGAACTTAAGTTGAATTGGTCTGGTTGGCGGTTTTACTGGGTTTTCCCCAACCCTCGAACGAATGTTGGACCAAATTGTAATTCCCCAGTAAGCATTTGGAAGTATATGTGATCTAGTTAGGTAGTCAATTTAAATTGATTTTTGTTTGTATAACTACCGATTAATTTTTGAGGGGGCGTGTTGAATATTAGGTACAAAAATTTATCTGTAAGTTTTTAACTAATAAGGTTTGTATCGCTCGCCTATTGGCCATATGGTTTGTTTCTTAATTTATTATGTTCTATGTGACAGCCCTTTTGTGTCAGGAGCTAGAGACATTGCTTCCAAATGAATTAATAGTAAAGGATTATATATTGAAATATTCCACTACAAATTCAATCTTTTATTTACGCCCACCTAATTTTCAATAAAAATATGATATACAGACATTGCGATACGCCGTTAAAATAAAATATAATTATATAAGGATTTGTCTCGGCAGCAATTCATATCATAATTTCATTTAATCAAAAATACTCAGATGCTAGGTTTTTGTTGGGAAAGTGGTTTCCCAACAAATTTCTGCGCCCTCCGGTAAGATAATAAATTAGAATTTACGTCAATGAACAAATGAATTGTAAATATATTGAAATAAAGATAATAAATTATTACATGAGTATGTCAAGATTATAAAATTCATAAGAATAAAAGAAATGTCAAATATGTCGTAAAAAAAGAATAATAATAAATAAAGAAAAATTTTATTATAAAACTGATAAGTTGGCATTGATTGTTTGGAATTGTAATTGTCCGGACAAAAGAAAGTTTCTTAATTTATGTTTGAAAGTTGTTAAACTTTTTAAGGCTCTAAAAGGTGGCGGTATATTATTCCAGCATTTGGACGCTGCATATCGAAAAGTGCCACGAAATGCAGCAGACCGGTGCTGGGGAATGGCCAGTTGCTGTGCACATCGTCGACCCTCCCGCTCACGATGGCTGTTGACCCATGTGATTTTCGAGTGCAAGTACTTTGGACATTTGAGCATAATCACGCCAAAAAGAAGAGGGGCTAGGTGAAGTTTCCGTCGCAATTTGAGTTTCAACATTTGGTGTTTGTTCAGTGTTTTGTAAATGTTCAATATGTCACAATTTTATTACAAACATGCCGGCAATATCAAACGCGGCAATTACTAGTATTTACAAGATTATTACACAATACAATTCAATTCTACAAATCACACGACAACGCAAAAGGTGTGTTCAAAAAGGAATTTTTCGGCAGCAAGAATGAGAATGATTTGACAGTTCATAGTGTGACCAGAGTAAAAATATTACAATAGACAAAATACATGTTACTAAACTAATATTCTTGATTTAACTATCATAGACAATATTTCTATTTCAAACAATAACTTTTTTTTTCCACTACGGTGGAAACTCTCCTTATGAGCCACCTCAACTTGACGCCAACCCGGCCAGAGTGTGATCGACCGAGCTTGGGACTAGCGGAGAAGGTGTGTGGAGGCTCTCCCCTAAAGGTGCGGCGACTAAAACCACCGAGGTCACGCGCTTCGCGGATAGCATACTTTTCCATGACCTCGCCCGGGATCGGCCCGCCGTTGGTGTTCTTTTTGTTTTAATTGCTCACAAATGCAATGGAGGATATGTTCAATACGATATACTGGAAAGGACGCGGTATTAACATAAACGGCGAGTACCTCTCACATTGATTTGCAGACGATATCGTCATTGTAGAGTATCGAGAAGATGTTATATCATGGTAAAAGAAATAATCCATGAAACAGAAATATATATGCTATACTGGTACCAGTTACTAAATATAAATACAATGTATGTACGAGCTAACCAAATGAGTGAAGGGAGACGACTGCTGCGCCGCACTTACACAATAGCGTGCCTTGTATATAATTTGTAGCGTCAGAAGGCGCTACAATATTCCCCCTTTATAAAACAAAAGAAACTAAAATATTAAGCATAAAAATAAACCAAACAATCTACATAAAATAATATAAGTCAGTACCAGGTGATAGCGCTCAAAATGCGTCAAATCACTCATACCTCATACAAATGTACGCATAAAGTTACCGGAGCGCCAGTCCCGAGAATGCAAACTAAGCAAACACTAACTACTTATACTGATTTATACGTCGAACTCTATAACTTTAAGCAATCTATTTTAAGAACGATATGATGAATAAAAAATTTCTGAGCTATGCCAAAAACACAATACAACACAAGGCCGTTTCTATCGAAATTCCTTCGCTCTTCATAAGCCGCTTGTACTATTGTGTTTTTACTAATAATGTGTTTCACAATTCTTTATTGCCTTTGTGGTGTTATTTAGAATATTTTCAATATAGACAATGTATAATTAATGTAATAATATAGCGTAGCAATTGTATAATTGACATCGTGGGTGGTTCCGTCAGCTGTGAGATGTTAAAGTTCAGAACTTGGGACATCATATAGTATAGAATCGAATTATATTCTGAGAAACAAGTCATGTCTATTATATACTTGTTGTGAATATTTCAGTGGTAAATATTAAATATATCTGTGGAGAATATTACTAAATGAATTATGTTGTTGCTAATCTATTGTGTTAAGGTAATAGGTACTTTTGAAATCTTGAACTACCCACAACCTTGATATCCGATGTTTGTACCGCTTTTATAAACGATTACTATAACTATTAAAAAATAGCCAAGAGTTTCTCTTGGTTCTATGCCTTTGTTTTGCGAAGGTGGCGCTAAATGTAAATGAATTCGCTAAATGTAATCAGAACTTTAGATTTTAAAATATACTCTTGTGACAAGCTGAATATATGAAAGTAAGAATTGATAGTTGTATCTTTTATTTTCCAAACACCTGTCAAATAGAACTATAATATTACATATAGGCCGTTTACCTTGTATCTATACATGTATATATTATACCCACGCTATTACGTGCACTGTCCCATAGAGTGCCACCGCTAGTCCAGTGTCGTTCAGCTACCGCGGAGTAAGCTGCGTATTGTCCGTCTTGATGCGGAATGCTACCTAGCCACCACGGTTAACACGCCTTATGCCTCGACGTATGCACTGTTCTGCAGAGTGCCGCCGCCGTCGTATGCAGCTCTGGTATACTCTGGCTGCCCATATTGCCGTGGTCACTGTTTTCGGCAGATCGTCGTATTGTTATTTCTAAGGGTTCCATATGTATTCCCAGCTGTTCTCTACAGTTAGGTCGTAAGCCCTTATGGTCACAGTAAAAAGGGCGAGTCATCTCCCATGAGTCAAGAGTGTCTACGTGTTCAGGATGCTTGCCTGCTCGCTGTTGCCACGCTGCACATGCGCTTGTTTGATTCCGCTGACCATGTGCACGTGCGTCGATGCCGCGTTGCCGAAGCTGTGCTGAAGGTAGCGTGTTCGTTGTCAGGGGTCACCAATGTAGGGGTTATGAAGTTCGTTCGTTCGTTCGAATCGTTGTAGGTATGTGTGAAGAGATAAAGGAAAGATTCAGGAAACGAAATAAAAAACTTTACTGTGGTACCATAAATATACTTACAAATAAACCATATAACTATGCACGACCTAACCAAATGAGTGAGGGGAGACGACTGCTGCGCCGCACTTGTATATAATTTGTAGCGTAGCAGCCGCTACAGTCATCGTGGCTGAAATCGTGCAAGACTTGCAGTATATGCTGAGGAGCCTGTCTGATTCTTCTGCTCGCATCGGTCTCCGGGTGAACTTGGATAAAATCAAGATAATGTTAATGAACATGTCTCTCCTTTACCGATTATCCTAAATGGGGTCCCTCTCGAAGTTGTTCAGGAGTACGTCTACCTTAGGCAAACTTTACAGTTGGGTTGAAACAACTTCGAGAGGGAGGCTTGTAGAAGAATACAGCTGGGCTGGGCAGCATATAGGAATCTCTGTCAAGTCTTTTCGTCATCCCTACCACAAAGCCTTAAGACAAAGGTCTTTAACGAGTGCGTCTTACCCGTTATGACTAACGGTTCCGAGACGTGGACACTGACGGTGCGGCTAGTCCACCAGTTTAAGGTCGCTCAGCAAGCTATAGAGAGGGCTATGCTCGGAGTTTATACGAAGGATCGAATTCGTAATGAAGTGATCCGACAGAGAACGAAGGTAATCGACATAGCTCAAAGAATTAGCAAGCTAAAGTGGCAGTGTGCAGGTTACATTTGTAGCAGAACCGATAACCGTTGGAGAAGTCATATTCTAGAGTGAAGACCTCGCCTTGGCAAACGTAGTGTAGGACGCCCTCCGGCTAGGTGGAGTGACGATATACGCAAAGTGGCTAGCAGTGGCTGGACACGGAGAGCCAAAAATCGGGCTCAGTGGCGAGCCATTTTAGAGGCCTATATCTAGCAGTGGACTACGGCAGCCTGATGATGATTATGATAAATAAGTCACTAAATGAAAATTCAGAATCACTATATTCCATCGCATTTGCAATACTAGCTTTTCAAAAGCTATACATGAATGCACATTAATGTCACAAACACAAGTCAAAATCCGATTGCCTGTAACACGTACAGGTATCTAACAGAAGTATATCTTTAGGTAACCTTTTTTTCATAATGCATCGAGAATTTAATATCTCAGAATTCAATTTTAATCTAGTCTCTTTAAAGGAAATTCTTCATAATATAAAATATCCCTGCAATGGTAATTTACAAAAAGGAACTATTAACTGACAAAAATAAGAGCACTAGCGAACTTGATCCGTAAAGTAGCTACTAGGTTCAGGATAATTGTTGTAATGCATTTTCTTAAATAATAGGCAACTGAGAAGTGCACAATTTAAACGAAAGATAAAATGCATGACAGTTATTAGTTATTTTTGACTGCACGGTTGGTGTAGTGGTTTAAGCGGTCGCCTCGCCGCTTCACACTGCGTCGCAGTGTTGTGGGTTCGATCCCCACACGAGACAACACTTTGTGTGATTCATAAATTGTTGTTTCGAGTCTGGGTGTTCATTGTGTCCGTTAGTTGTATGTTTGTAAAAGTCCCCCGCGACACAGGATATAGTTCTAGTGCGGGAGTTGTCTTTTTAAAAGTAAAAAAAGTAAAAGTAAAAATTTTGACTCGTCTCACGAATTGTGTCGCATTCTGATTTCATCTTCTAATCGTTTATTTTGTAAATCGCTTTATGATTATAAACAAAAACTACCATAATAAAATGTAAAGGGGGTTATCCGTATATGGCAATGAATTGAAAATATATTTTTTTCATCAGTTATATACATGCGAGTTGTCTATAAATAGGTCTTAATATATTGCGGTTCCTAAAACCATTTAATTTGAAAGTTAATCGTTTGAAAGATAATAGATTCCAAGAGAAAAAGGTGTGCCCCGACCTCTAACTTTTAAAATAGGAAAGAGAAAAATCTGAATATATCCTGTAGATCTTATTTAAAACTTTTTAACGAAAAGTTATTTGAATGAGGTGGTGCGACTGACGCACATATTGATGATTAGCAAACAGTAAGGAACTGCTACAAGTGAATTTCATTCGGTATAAAATACTTTGGCAAATCTAGCGCGACCTCCCGTACTATAGTCATATTCAAGTAAATGAAACACACTGGCACAATCAAGTTAAATAAAATATTTGATCTCCTTATTCACATGACGTTAAGTTTCTCAGCAGTCTGCCTACAGGGACGTAGATGGATAATTCAACGTTGTTTCTAATTTACTCATTGCAGCGCGTGTAAGTCATGTCTAGGATACCTATTGTAGAATAGTTTTCTGAATGTTTTAGACTTCTAGTGAAGCCATTAACAGTGTACTTTAGTGCAGTTTGTAAGGGTAATTTACAAGTTGTATCTTATTTGGCATGCTTATAATGGGAAGTAAAGTTTACACCTACGCTGCCTTTGAACGCCCCTTAATCTAGAGTTGCTCGAGATAGTTGCTAGTATATGAGGCATTATATTAATCAATGCGATTGTTTTTTAAGTTTGTTGTAAAAAAGGTTGGAATCTCACTCTTAACTTAGAATTATTTTCTTTTCTTTTTGAAAAGACAATGACAACTTCCCGCACGAGAAATAAGTCCTGTATTATGGACGTCTTAATAAACCTTTAAGCAACGGACATAAACAACATTCAGACTGGTAACAACAATTTGTAGATCACACAAGTACCTCGGGTGCATAGGGTTCCCACTAAGATCTTAGGGTCCCAAGCCAACCTCACCTGCAAGTGGTGCACGTGCCGATCAACGGACGAGGCTCTGGCAAACAAAATATCCCGATAAGCGGCAATAGGCTCGCCACCTACGAGTATTACGAGGGATCAAAACACTGGCGAAAAGTGAGCGTTTAATGCCTCTGCCTACCCGTTCGGGGAAACAGGCGTGAGTTTATATATGTATGTATGTATGTATGTACAAGTACCTAACTAACCCATCTGCGCTTTGAATAGACCAAATTTGTGTTAACGCTAAACGCTTGCCGCATAAACAACTACGCTATTATAAAAGTATGTATTCATAAATATATTACAATATGAGCTAGAACATTGTCTTTCCGCTTTCTTTAACGACATAAAATGGTGCCCGCTGAATAAAATGGTAAAACCGAAATTGTGTTCCAGTCGCAAAATGGCGTAATATAATTCATTTGCAACAGCGGGAACCTTGATTCAGACAATCATTGCGAGTAATTTGACACAGCTATAATAAAGCTGATTGCGCACACTCTACATGATGAATGTAATGGTCTGGTAACGGCTTTATGTAGGCACATAATTATTATGACATTGTCATTATGTGTAATACAACTAAACTTATAATGAAACTGCCGAATTGGTCATACAGTATTGTACAGAAAATATAATATTTAAATACACATAATATTAAAATAACTGGGCACTATCATTAAACGAGTTTAGAAGTATAAAAAACATGAAAGGTATAACAACACGTATAACAGTATGGGTGCGTTTTCATTGACACGGAGCTGGTTGTTGTGGAGAAGAGCGGATTCTGTGTTGGTAAATCACAATGCACAAAGTATACATTCCGCGTAAGTAGAAAAAGTGTAAGCGGAGCTGAGCAGAGCTGCGCAGAATTTTCGATAAGATATTTACACACGCTAACCCAAGCTAAATAGAACTAAGACTGCAGTCCGCTCGACTTCGTTTTATACGAAGCTGCGGGCAAGGTGACGTTGCGGCACGGCGCGGCACCGTCATCGGGTAGGGTAAACTATAATATTGAATTTAATTGATCGGCTGAATTACTTTTTTTTTTCATATTATATAACATATAATATCAAACTAATGTAAAGACAGACTTTTAATTTTTCATAATGAAAATAGAAGTCTTTATGTGTTTACTTATTTTTATATAAACTTTTAACCTTGTAACTGTCACTTTATCTAATTAGACCAAGTAATTTCTGATTAATATTTTAGCGGCAATAGAAGTCAATATATTGTTAAAACAATACAACTCATTAACTGAAATGGTTTGTAAGGTAGAGCTCGCTGAGAAACAGGCAGGTTAGCGGACATGTGAGGCTTAATAATAGTGTCGTGTTGGAACCCTTGGGACACCGAACCCCAATAAATGACATTAAATATATTGTAATCCTACAATTTTGTTATTACTTTATACGACATGAGGTAACGAGTGAACGAAAAAGTGAATTGAAATCTATTCTTTGCGTAGTTTAAAAGTCTTCTAAGCCCATAACGTATTTTAAAATAAAGCTGTAAAGTGTGTTTCAATCCATGAAAATTACCTTCAATATTTACGTCTTTAAGAGCAAGAGAAACTGAACTTTCGTATTAAAAATTAAAATTTAATCACTTGAGCTATGAGTTCAGGGAGATTAAATATCTTTAGTGACCTATTTCTACTTCGATGTAAGACTAATATTTTATATAAAACCATTTTATTCATCAAACATTCATTTTGTTTCTTAGTACCTATTAACCTACTCAATTTGTGATGGGTTTAAATTGTTCAGTCAGTATTGTTTTAGAATTTATAGATTTTAGCTGCAATAGTTTTGTTTGCTACATCGTGGCCAAAGCTTGAGCTTTACATTTCCATATTTTACTATTTAGATTCTTTACCATTGCAATGAACTATTATTATTCATGGGCGCAAATCAACAATATTATATAAATACTAGACCCAGCAAACTACGTACCGCCTTTTTAAACTATTTTTTTTATTTTCCTTTTCTTTTTCAGTTAGTCATTACAAGAATACGCAAAGCTGAGCACGCATTTATATAAATCCTCATTTTATTTCTAACATTACTCTCAGAAATAAAATAACTGATCATGTATATGAGACCCATTAACGAGGGGTTCCGCATCAGTACCAATATCGAACCTTTTTAGAAAAATATTTTTATAACAAAATAATCTTAATATTATTTTATGAATCGAAAATGGACTGAACTAGATGGGACCTAAGTATTTTTTGATTCCACTGTTGATAACCTAAATAAATCAGTAAAATATCTCTGGGTATAATAATTTAGAACTGTATGATAATAACGATAATATTAGACATAATATGACGATAGTTATGATGACTAAACAGCAAAAAAAATAGTTAAAACGCATTACATAAACTTCGCGGCTCTATTACGATTTATCTGTTGAAACCGTCAATAAACTAACAAAAACGAATAGAAACGAAAGTAAAAGGCGATATTGCGGTTCTGCACAATCGCAAGAATGCACACATGACGATCGTAAAAAATGTAATTAAATATGTGAATTGAAATATTTTTCGCGAACCTTTTTTTCTGGGCAATTTTCCTTCAGGCTCTATGTAACGCCGATATAAATCTGACTCGCAGCCCGTTACAGCTTCTATTTGTGTGTTTATAGTAAGATTGAGGTTCTGTTATTACTTATAGTGTAGTACTCGAAGGGCCAACGTACGAGGACGCATATATACAAATTCTGTACGATAATGGTTTGATTTTGTGTTCAAATTCAACAAAATTTTCATAGCTACGGTTCTTAGTAAAAATATTTATGTTTGTTAATGAATAGCATAATAGAACCTTGGTTCATATCATACAAATATACCTACTTGAAATTCACATTTTATGATAAATATTATAGTAGGTAATAACATAGTGTGTTATTATATATATATATATAGTCTTCAAATACAGAAGTTTTAAGACCTGACATAAGCAGTTACCCTCCTCATTATGTAGTGAGCACGAACAATCGAGGGCAAGAAAAAAATATGCTGCTCCGATAAAAACTAATATAATATTAGCTAAAAATAATAATAATAAAAGAAAGCTTGAGCTTTACATGTTTCATATTTTATTATTTAGTTTCTTTACAATTGCAATTAACTATTATTCATGGGCGCAAATCAACAATATTATTTAAATACTAGCTGACCCAGCGAACTACGTACCGCCTTTTTAAACTATTTTTTATTTTCCTTCTCTTTTTCAAACCAGACAATTCTGAACAAAGTTACCAAGGACGAGGGTCTTTTGAAATGACGCTCACTATGCGGCACCACTGTCAAAGCCCCTATATTTTCTTACGTCTGTGTTTGTTTGTATTATGTGTGTGCACGCGTCTGTACATATCTGACGTCAGTTTGGACCTACTAAGCGCCATCTGGTGGTAGAAGAAATATCAAACACCCTCCTGCCGAAGTTTTTTTTTTATTTATAAAAAGACAACTCCCGCATTAGGACTAAATCCTGTGTCACGGGGGACTTTAGAAACATACATCTAACGAGGACAATTATTAAAACCCAGACTCGAAACAACAATTTATGGATCACACAAAGTGTTGTCTCGTGTAGGAATCGAACCCACAACACTCGTCACTGTGTCAAGCGGCGAGGCGGCCGCTTAAGCCACTACGCCAACCGTGCAGTCGAAGTTTTTGACACTGGTATGCGCGAGAAGTGGATAACTGATATCATTAAATTAGTAATAATAGTAATATGATAAGGTTGATGTTATCAGGGTGAAAATAAGGAATTGTATTTATTTTGTAACACCACATCATAAAAAATAAACCAAGAGCAACTCGGACTCGCCCGTGAATGGTTCCCGTAGTAAGGGTATCCACTAAACATACATATTATCTACAACCTAACCTGTCACTTTTTCACCAGCACAAATAAAGTTGCTTTCCATAGTGTTTGTATGAACGACAGAATTATATTTGCTGTTTTTGACTAACTGACTGACGAAAAACTGCTGATTACGTATAGTTCAAACCAATTTTCGTTGGAAGCATTTATTAGGATCTACAGTATATATCATTTTTACATTTGTTACTACTACATTTGTTACTACTTTGCCGTGTGGTTGATTGCCGTGTGGTTAACGGCATAGAATACAAGTGTCACCATCCCCTATCTTCCCGTGGGTGTCGTAAGAGGCGAATAAGGGATAACACGATGCAAATACCATCTTTGCGTAGAGACGAAAAACACGACATCAAACCCTATACGACTGCCTCGTTGGTCTCGCGGCATAAATGTGCGCGTGGGATCGAGAGGTCCCGGGTTCGATTCCTGGGTCGGGCAGTGTTATTGGGTTTTTCTGTCACGAAATTCTCAGTAGCAGCACGGAGTCTGGAAATGTACCCAGTACGGCAATAGGCTCGCCCCTTATTACGTCGGACTAAAGTATATCTGGCGAAAAGTGGGTGTAGAAATACACCTCTGCCTACCCCTTCGGGGATAAAAGGCGTGACGTTATGTATGTATGTATTTGTTACTTCTGTTCTTCTTCTCTTACTTCAAAAGTTAGAGACGTTTGAAAAATAGATTACGACCCATTCTCGGACCTACCATATATACATATAAAATTCTATACAAATCGGTCCAGCCGTTTCCGAGGAGTATTGTGACTAACACTGTGAAAATATAGTTTTTGACACCAGTATGCGCGAGGCGTGTATAACTGATCATTACTAATCTAATGTTATGATAAAATTACTAATATGGCTGTCAAAACATAAAAGTTAATGATAAGATGATGAAAATCAAGGGTTGTGTATATTTTTAGTGCCACATCATAAAAAGAAGAAATATAAAAAATTGCGATAAATTAAAAAAAAAAATTGATCTGGCCACCTGACCTTATGACTTGGGAGTTTCAAAAATAGATTATGACCGATTCTCAGACCTACCAAATATACAAAGTTTCATACAAATCGGTCCAGCCGTTTCGGAGGAGTAATTTAACTAACACTGTGACACGAGAATTTTATATATATAGACTAGCTTTTGCCCGCTGCTTCGCTCGCGTAAATTTTGATTCGATAAAATGTTTTGTCTAAACTATTGCGCCTCTTGGTAAACAATGCAAATTCTTAAACAAATTTGATAAATATTGTTTTTATTTTCATACAAACTTACAAAGACATTTTAATACTATATAAGAAAATCGTATAAATAAGGATCCCTGTTTGGGCACCCATCCTAGGGGTGATTTCACTAACGTCATTTGAGAAACAAATATGCAAAGTTTGATGTTAATCCCTTGAAGGAATACAAAGGTTTCATACAAATTTTGACTGCCCTTTTTACCCGCTTAGCGCAAGAATTTCCGAAAAATGTTTCTAAGTGTTAACTACTTTCATTTGAGGAAACAAAGCAACATGTTGAACAAACCTAGTTTAAGATTATTTTGTTAAACGCCCGAAATGATTATCCGGGTGGTGTTGTGTAACCGGATGGAGGTTGCATAGCGTGATGTTGAAGACCCGATGGATGTCAGAGTATGAGCAATGCAATATTTTAATGAGTTTCCTATTTTTTAACGAGTATGCGTGTTGTTCAACATGTCAGCTTCGAGAGAAAGAGTTAGTTGTGATTTTTATTGAAACCTGTAATGAATTTTGATCAGAGTACCTTTATTCCCCACCGACTTGGGTCAGAAATAGCCAAACGACTAGAATGAGTGCTGTGCGAAAATTTTATTTTATTTCTAGAGCGAAGTGCATTAATGTGTGGTTATTGATCGCAATCATGGATACCATGCTGCTCAAGTAGCTCTGTTTTGATATTTGTTCACTAAAATTATTAGATTCCTCTGGTTTATGTGTTTTATGACAAGAGCGTTTTTTGCAGGATTCATTAGCCGAATTCAAACTCGCGACTAACTGTACGGTTAACCGAACAACGAAAGCTAGTCCCCTAGAGTTGTTAATAGGCAAGGTGTGTGCACAGCCTCTATAATTGATGGCAGTTGATGTAGAACCTGAGGTTGACCTAAATACCGTGAGAGATGATGCGTTACGTAATATTGAGAGTGCAGCATCATATGAGAAACGTAGGTTTGATAAGGGAAAGGCAAGGCTTAGTACATTTTCTGTAGGTTACTTTGTGTTGATTATGAACGAGGAACGTAATCAAACGAAGTTAGACCCTAAGTATACAGGCCCATTTGAGATCACAGTTCTTGACGATGATCGTTTTAATCTCAAAGCCCTTAATTCTAAGCGTATAAGTACGCACACGACACGCACACGACATGACGTATAAGTAGGCACGCTAAAAATGCCTGAAAGTCAAAGTACAACTGACGAAATTGAGGTAGAACAAAGTAGTTCTGATATTGAAGAAAGTGTTTAAGTTTACATGGTGATTGGATTGGACCGTACCAGAGGCTGACGTGTAGTCGTAGCTCGGTAGAAATCGGCGTTAACTAACTTAGTAGTCCGTGAGTAGGCGGTATTGCAGTTAGCTCTGTCGGGTTTCAGTGGATACCATAGAGTCCTGGAGAGACTCTGCGTTCCCAATGGTGTTCGCAGAAAGTAGAGTAACTGGAGGTTACTGGGCTATGCGTAGCCATGATCGCATGTAGAGCTTAAATGTTTTGGTTAACTTGGTTTGAAATAATATCTTGACAGATTCCGCGATACTGAAATGTCAGTTTTACTTTGAGTTTCCTGATTATTGATTTTGTGCCAGAGGATCAGAGCATAACTGACGATCTTGAAGAGAGCAAAGTGTGAACCTTAATACTGACGAGACAGTAGAAAACTAAGCTAACATGTTGATTGGTTATGTGATTCAATGTCAGAGGTTGATTTGTAGCCGTAGTTCAGTACAAATCGGTATCAACCAACTGAGAAGGCAGTTGTCCGTGAGTACGCGGCAGGCTGACAACTCTGGTGTTGGAGTTTCGTAGGAAACCATAAAGTCCAGGAAGGACTTGGCGATCCTTGGGAGGATGCGCAGATAAATGGGTGACAACCGAGCGACTGGTTGAGTACCTGGTTTAGTAATTGGAGGTTACTGAATGGTAGCAACCGAGTGGAAATAAAAAAATATGTATGTACATAAATTTTGTTAAAAATAATTGTAATACAATGATTTGCTCGTCCTGTTAATGTCATCATCGTGGTCATCGTCTTAGCGTTATCCCGGTTTCATCTAAAACTTTTGTCTTGGAGTTCGCGATCCGCTTTATAGTCTAAGTAAATTGGAAAATTGGATAGATTATTTTTACTGAGTGACTGCCGTGTGACTTGCACAACCCAAAAATACTTTGATGGTCAGTGCTGCGCGCCTTGGTATTGTGCCTGGAATCTTCACGACATTCTATCTTTTAAAAGTAAAACGTGTTTTACTCCAGTCTGTAGGTTAACAAAAAATATTTTATTTACCATCCCCCAAGCCCGTGCGGAAACATGTTAAAAATATGATGAGACAAAATACCATTTGTTTTCAACCTTACGATCTGCATATTTTTAATTGGGTCAAAATATGAAGTGATATTGTTGGGTCAAGTCGTTATGTTTTGAATGTTATGATTTTCGTCAACGACGTCAAAATCGTTATAAGTATACCAAATTTTCGGCTAGTTTTCTTTTAATTCTGAAGTTCTTGTCTAATCAAAATCTACTCATGACATCCGGTTGGCACAAAATAGGAAATATTTAAAAATGGACTATCATTGCCGAAAAAGGATTTCTGGTGAACAATTGACGGCATGCATGGTATTAAATTATAGCATAAGCTAACCATTGGATAAATATCTTATCACTGAAATCATCAAATATACCTTAATACTGATATTTCAATATTGAGTTCCGAAGTTATCAAGATTATACAAGCACAGACATCTCTCATAATGTTCTACACAAGCTGATTAATGTCAAAACTCATACGCCATCCTCAACTAAGGGAACTTAACGGTAACTAGGAACTTCTATTCATTTAACATGAAAGTAATTTGAGTATGTAATACTGAAGTAGGTATATTATAGAACTACATCATTAGTGATTCTACACAATCCTGTTAGATTTGATAATTACCCGATAATTAACCGGAATCTAATAACATCCTGTGTATATTCTGTAATACTAAATTTTGTTACTATATCTGTTCAATGTCTCAAATAATTGTATATTAATTTAAAATAAATAATACACGATTTTAATTACTAATGTCACGAGCTGTTCCAATTAATGAGAGCCATCGTTAGCATTTACCATCTTATTAGGAAAATATTTATTACAAAATAAAATACGTAGCATTTGACTTCTGCGATACAAATACAGGGTGTCACAAGACCCATCACCAAGCCGAAGTCTACTCGTTGTGGACATCATGCCAAGTCATACTAACCAAAAATAATACCTGGGAAATGAATTTTTTTTGAGTTTTCTCATTTTTTAAACCGCAATTAAAAGCGCGCGCGTGCAATGCTCGAAATAACTACTGATCCATGGGGTTATAGGGCATCTACAGAACATATTGGCGGGGTAAATGCATCGATTTTGTACCTATTTAGAAAAATTCCATACTAACTTTGAGCCTCAATATCTCCTGAACCAGTAATTTCCCAGGTATGGTGACGAAGTAAAAAATGTTCATGGTGATTGGTACAACATGGAATTTCAGTTTTCGTTAAGGGTCTTTTTACACCCTGTATAATTATCATTAGTAGATCTTTTTTAATTCTCTTCAATAATGGCATTTGTCTTTATTATTTTTATGTAACTACTGCCTTAATAATCAAGTCATCTTATGTTAAGCAGTCAGTTGAACCCCTATAGTGAAGGATATCACCCAATATCATGATAATATGACATAATGTCTCTCACTTAGAGCTTTTTCACCCGCCACTTTTTAAAGACCCACGAGCGATGGGGAAAGCGAAAACGCTGGGTGATATTGGTAGTCACACTGAAATCATCAGTTTAAATGTAATGAATGTTTTGTCAAGTTTTTAGTGTAGTTAGGTATTTAAGTGGTCGCCTCATGATTAAAACTGCTCAAAAACGGTTTTGTGAGTGCGATCTTTTCACGAGACAACATTTTACGTGATTACAAACTTATGTTTCGAGTCTGGGCGTAGATTGTTTTCGTTTATTGAATGTGAGTAAAGTACTCCCGACATAGAATTTACTGAGGTTATTATCTTTTAAATCAAAAAAAGTGAAACACTCAGGGCTTATACACTCATCCGTACTTTATTAAAAAGATATATAGGTGTTAGAACGACAATCAATTATATCTATACTAATAACATATATTGAAATAAGATAAAATATGAAAATGTCCAATTAATGGGTAGGTACAGTTTAACCTGTGCTTCAGTTCCAGACGTACTGAATAACCCATTACAATTTATAGTAAATGAGCTTACATATACTAGAGCCTACGCAACAAAAAGGACTCGTAAAAATTAAAACAAATGAAGAGTTAGGTAAGTATAAAATATACGAATGTTAATTTGCCCTCATTTACCTGCAGAAGATTATTTTTTTAATCAACAAAATCTCATACGATAGTTAAATTCTAAATGAGATTGTTTAAAAAACTTAATGGTGTAATTTCGACAACGCAATCTCATTATATTATTTAAACGTCCTGTAATAAAAAGGCCATACGGCTGCCTATAAAGGCTCTTAATTGCGTATAGAAGTGCCACCGACTAGGAAATTTCTTTTCACACTTATACAATACACTTGGGCGAAAATCTATACAAATAAATAAAATTGAAGTATCTACTTGCGATTGTTGGCAAATGTAATTTGCCCAATTAGGACAAAAACCCGTTTAATTTTTTAAAGCGCAGTGCTAAATTACTTGAGCCTCCTGGTAATCCCATATCATAAAGACACATAAGGTACGGCAGAGGGAAGCCAGACATAGCTATGTAGAAGAGATGGTGTGTACTTTGGTTGTGTCCAAAAGGTAAGTTTTATGAAGTTGCTAAAATTTAAAGTATAGAATGGAAATACAGCAAAAGAAAATAAATCACATTCAAATTCAAATCGTTTATTGCGAATATAGGTGAAAGGACATGGATGGAAGAAATACAGTGGTTCGGCTATATTCAGCTTGTCAAGCGTGCAATTATATGTATAGGATTATCAGACTTAGTTTTTGCAATGATGTGATCAAAACAAGTCAGTGAAATTTGAATACATAAATTTGAACATATACTCAAATATGTTTTTAATCCATTTATAAATTACGGATAAGTTTCTTGTTTAAGTTTATGTACTTTACTCTCATTCGAGTGACTCATTATTTGAGCTGCTTAGAACATCTGGAGCATCGATTGAAATAATGTGATTCCGTCCATTTTTCTTTTTTGGTATATATTGTTATAACAAGTAGAATTGGAGAATATAGCAGATAATAATAGGTAAATATTTAGATCTCTATATTTATTACTTAATTTAAGTGTCTTAAACTCTGAGAAAAAGATTTTATGCCAGTACCAGAGGATTCCTGTGTTTTTACTTTCTTTGTGCACCCTTACGCACCCCATAGAATATATGTACGTGCCAAATTTCAGCTTCTTGCATCCGATAGTTTTGGCTGTGCCTTGCCTGTCAGTTAGTAATGCAAAAAATGTATATATAGAGATATAAGATTATGTAAAGCAAGATTTATAAATACATTTTTACAACAAATTTATTTTGTTTTCATAGCAAACCACTAGAAAAATATTTAATATATTGATGTCCACAGTGGTTTAAAATATTAAGATAACTGTTATTTTCACTTCTCTTTGTAATAGTTAAATCGGAAGAATTGATTTTGTTAACTTTATTTTGTTGACTGTATTTGCTCTTAAAATTGGATTTGCAATTTATTTTTTGTATTGCTTTTAATTTGCAAAATACCTGGTTGTCGTGATTGTAAGCTGTAATCCCAACTCTAAATACATATCTTTCCATACTTAATTTGTACTTAATATTATAAATGCATAGAAGATGTGTACATGTTGGCTTGTTTCTCGTTTGTTTGTTTGTCCATCTTTCACGTCGCAATGGAACCATTTCATGGTATGTTATTTGTGTGTGGAGATAGTTAGGGGACTGGAGAGTGAAATAGTTTTTTGTGCGCTATCAGATTCTGAATAAAGTGAAGAAATTACCTACTAAAAAAGAAATAAGGAGAAGTAAGTTTTCAGCGGATAGTTTATGCAATCTCTATCTGAAACACTACGAATGCAATATTAAGTACAAACTTCACTACACGAGCCCTTTGCCGTTCCCGAGCCGTGCAAATCCGCTGAAAGGTCCATCAGCACACACCCACGTTCTGATGTATTCGGTACCGAGTAGATGTGGGTCAGTTACGCAAACATCGCGTTGCAAAGCTATCAGTAAGCCAGCATCACAAATACAAATCCAGTAAATTAGTAAGAGCTGGAAAAGAGGCGAAAAAATAGTGTTACTTCAACCCCTCCCGCGCCGGGCGTGAAAAATAAAAAGTGGCCGATAGTGCCGTCTGCTTTACCTCTTGATCGAGCAACAGCTGACCGGCATCATTATGTTACCTATATCTCAGTTAGTTTTAAACGTATCACAAAAATAATGATGGTTTTTGCATCCTTGAAATATGTTTTAAAAACTTATTATAGATATACAATATGCAAATACCTTTTCTCTGCAGTTCCTTGAAATAAAACTTAAAAATACGAAAAAATCCTCTTCAATTAAACTTTCAACGCACTCTATCCTACAAATATTTAGCATTTTAGCAATTTTTACAGCACTTTATACACCTTACTTAATTAATTATTGAATTTCATCAATAGTTAATATCAACTTCACTTATATTTTTATAAATCAACAAAAGTTTTAATCATCATCGGAATACGAAACGGCCGCCATAATCGCGCGCGAAACTTTGCAGATTTATATACACTTTCGTAAATATGAAAATCATAAGTATCTTATTTTATTATTGTAAACTCTTTAGTTTGTGATTAATAAAAAAGGCTATGAGTAATAGAGCCGACTTTTAACTACCTAATCTTACAAAACTGAAATGCGAACGGTTGTATTTACAACTTGCCGCCATTTTTAATAATGATATTTTGAAAATCGTTTTTGGTTATAATTTAAACAATGATGATACCTTAACTATATTTTATAGCAAACAAGATTAGTTTACAAGTATAATGACATATAATACATGTTCTGAAATTACGAGATTGCGTCGCTACACGCTTTTCAAAGGAGAGCTGTCGTCACTCCAACGCGCGCGAAGTCGAACTTGCGGCAAACAATTTTCAGTCGTTATTTTTGCAAAAAAGGTCTATAAAAAGGACAACCAATTACAATGCAGAATTAAAAAGAATATTTATACTTTGCAATAGTGGGACATAATCTTATTGGTGGAATTATTTTAACGTCATTTCAAGTAGTGAAATATGGCGCTGTCGTTGCGGGACATACGTGTTTCCCGCAAGCGCTGGACGGAACAAATTTTCCTGGGACATACGTATGTCCCGCTGGCGTTCCAGAGGTTAAGGCGATAATCTGTGAGAAAATAGTGCTTACTTTCTCAAATATGGCGATTATTATTTAAAACCAGTGGTCATCATCATAGTCCTAGCGTTTTTCCGGTTGGATCCACGACTCACACACCTTGGACACCGTAGTGCCTACTAGTTTAATCTGATTAGACCGAATATCAGATTTAACGTAAAGCAACTGCCGTCTGACCTCCCCAATCCAAAGGGATAGCATTATTCAATAGTTTAGACTGATCTTAACTTTAACTACTGGTTTATTTGAGGCTCTTGACTCCCCGTAACTATTGTCTAAGATCTTCATAACAGCTGAGACCGATGGTTTAACTTGCTCACCGAGGCACGAACAAGCGATAATTAACAATTTTATACGCGCATAATAACTTCGAGGATTCAGTGGTACGCGCCATGGATTCGACCACGATACCTTCTGCATGGCAGTCCGATGCTATTTCTTCTAGACTATCGGTGCCTTAAATTAAACCTAAAGCCTAATAATGCTAGCGATTTAAATTTGAGTTACGTGTACATATTAACATCATTTTAAAAGTAATAACTCTTAAAAAGATACTACTACGCGTTAGATGACGAATTTAAGTACTTGTAGGAATGTATAGTATAAAATCTATGGTAGAATATTCTCCCAATTGAAGAGAACTTTACGTAACTGTAGAGGGTGCATTTTAAATTCATCTATCGCCTATATTAATCAAAACTACATTAAAAATTCAGTTGGTACACTTCGTAGTTCATTAATTATCTGTATTTTAATAGTCACGTATACTCCTACAGCCTTTTTAATTATATAATTGTCCTTTTCTTTTTTGGTGTTGGATTGGAAAATACTCATGTACCCTTGTGTCGGAGGGTAGGGTTTTACCGAAGCATTCCTCGCTACTCCCCGACGGGTATTGGCCCGCCAGATCGTCAGGCGGGCCGAACAAAACCCCCTTGGCGGCGGATGAAGGTGTTGGACTCCGCCGCCAAAACACCCCGCGGCCGCAGAGGATAGTGCACCCCCATTTGGTCGCGGGAGATAGGGCGCGCGGCAACGCAACACCGACACGCCTCTCCCCCAGCGACCGCACCCGACTGCGAGGGACAGACAGAGCGGTCCCCCGCACCCGCACCTTGGAACGCATCCTACACAGGCCTCACGCAAGCCCACGTGGAGCGGCCCCTCCTGGGATCCCGCTTAGCTTCACCGTGGGTGTACAAACCCACGGCTACTGAGCCCCCCCACCACGACAAGGTGGAGATCCCACGGGGGGGTTATATAATTGTCCTGATATTTTGGTACCAAATCAATCGTCACCCTGTCCAAAACATCATTGAAATATCTACTTATATTATTATCATCGCAATATTTTAAACATTATTTGACTCACCACTACAATATTATAAAAATTGGTCGAAGTCCTCTTCGTAACAAACAACATCAGTTATCAAAGTAGCTACAATAACGGTATAATACCTACCATAACTTCACAACATTTCGGTGTGTTATTTCCCTCTGTGGGCTCTTTTAATTACTGTCTGCCCCTACATGTATCATAAATTCTAATGGAGTCAGACCTAACCGTTTGCCAGCCCTCCACACGCGCACAAATTGCATTTTAGAATTTAAACGTATACGACCTACATTATACTCGTGATCGAAAATTCAAATTTTGATAAACATAGGATCCAATAGGATAACAAAATATCAAAGGTTGGTAAACCCTAATGAATTTTGTCAAACAGAATTACAGATATTTTCCATACTATTTCATAAAGTAAAATCGATTTATTTGTAGGACTTGCTCTCGAGAGATTGCTAATTGAGATATCATCTCACCCATGGCGTTCTTCATCACTTAGAGTTATTCCGGTAGCATTCAAGACTTTTGCCCTAAAGGCTCCAGGTCCAGGAGGCTGCTCGCACTACCGACTTTTACAAGAATTTTGTTTAGTTATATGGGTTACCGAGTGAAGTATGACATTTCTTTTTCCATTTATTACAAGTATTGTAGTATAACTAAATTATTTTGTCAAAAGTATTACTAACAATTTAATGTAACTATGAAAATTAAAAAAAGCTAGCCAAAATACTATTTCATCTCACACTGTTTTAACCTATTGATTATGTGCTAATTGAACGAATATATCATGTTCATATCATAATAATAATCATATCAGCAATAAGGTACCTAAATAATTTATCAGCAGGCCGATTTTCGTATTTTAACAGCCACCGAAACTGCATTTTAAACGAAATGTAATTTGATTTAGAATTTTGATTTGAATCTCTATTGGTATTCTGCTACACTCTGTCATTTTCGTCTACTTTCATAATTATTTCGACGTTGTCGCGTAGTTTGACACTTTGTTAAATTTTACATCTAGACACGATATCGATCGAAGTGTCTATGAGTTACTACCAGTATTCAGAAATAAAATCGTAGAATAGGAGATATTCCTACTACTAAGATAGTACATGGTAATATGGTAAGATAGTACATGGTAAGATACTCGGATGTTCATCCATCGTTTGCTTGTTTCAAGTCCAGCCTACTTACGTCGTCCAAAAAACAAATCTGCTCATATTTCGGAGACTCTATAAAGTCTGCTATACGTGACAACTTTTATTACAAGCGTGGGACTAATAAAGTACGGCTGTTACATTCCTGCCAAAGTTGCATCGAAATAATTCAATGGATTTTGATAAAGTCGTAAACGGAACGTGTTACAGTGTCGTCAACCCTACGAATTGCCGAATAAGCATACTTTCGACTCGAATACTTTTGACTTTCTGCTGGCTTTAGTTCATAAAAGTGTGCGTGTTTAAATTTTATTGCCAGGTATTCTTAAATAACAGTGCGAAAATTTTTCTACAGGATTCGTTCGATCTGTGCAAATATGCGAACTGAAATTGCATAACCACCATTTTAAACATTTTTGTATGTCTAAGTTTTCCTTCCTCTACGATTAGCTATAATTGTAGCCCAATGACTAGTATGGCAAATTACTTTGTTATCACTACCTCAATTGGTATTATCTTAATTATGAGTATATGCAGACATGATACTATTAATAAACATTGTTAGAAAAAGACTTTTTTCATCTTTTAAGCTTGTCCGACCCGATCATTCATATTCCATGTCCACGATAAAGTCGTTTTGGTTTGGTATAGTTCAAATGCACGTAAACCAACTGATTAATCAGGAGTGACCCGAGTTCTAAAATTTTTAGGGCACAAAATCGTACAGATCGTTGTCACATATGTAGACGTCAGAATGCGAGATTTCAATATGGATTTCACTATATGTAAGGTAGCTTCAATGCTTTTGCTTAAGTAATAAGTAACACCATATACAGTGTGCAGACTCGGATATGCAAAACGATTTTTACAACTATTGAATTGTTGAATAATTTCATATTCTATTGCATATAAATAGAAGTAAACGAAATGTTACCTAATCTATGAAACAACAAGTTAGGAATAAAAATGATAAGTTGTATAAGGCAAACAATACTTAAAAAATATTATGACAGGAAGAAGCAACGGTAGGAGGGGACGCTCCGCGTGGGCTTGGAGGGGCCTGCGCAGGATGCGTCCAACGGTGCGCGTGCGGGGGACAGTTCTGTCTGTCCCTCGCAGTCGGGTGCGGTCGCGGGAGGAGAGGCGTGTCGGTGTTCCGTTGCCGCGCGCCCTATCTCCCGCGACCAAATGGGGGCGCACCATTCGATGCGTCGCGGTGGGGCCGCAGAGGAAGAGGAGATGCGGTGTTGCGTTGCCGTCCTCCCTATCTTCTGCGGCCGCTGGGCGTTTTGGCAGCGGAGTCCAACACCTTAATCCGTCGCCAAGGGGGTTTTGTTTGGGGCCCGCCTGACCATCTGGCGGGCCAATACCCGTCGGAGGGTGGCGACGAGTGCTTTGGTGATGCCCCACCCTCCGACACACGGGTACATGGCGGAAGTTGTATTTCAGGAAGAAGCAACGGCACACCGTATTATTGCCCTCTTTGTAATAATTAAAAATTTTACTAGCTTAAAATGAAAGTAATAATAAAATGACATTCTTACATTTGATATAGATAACTCTTATCTTTCGCCTATTGAGATTTTTGTCAACTAAACAATTTTACATAAATAACGTATACTGTGAATTGAGGTGATAATTTAGCTCATCACATTGTAAAGGAAAGAGGCTTGTTAATCACCCAATCCAAAAAAACAACATCAAAGGAGATACTCCAACAAGTTAGGTGATTAGGACGGACGTGGAACAACGATTGATGTCGGCACGTATACGTAACAAGTCAGCTGTCCCGAGACATTTCAAGACGCAGTAATCGCTTATAAGACGACAGGATTTGCATCTTCGTTGTTCTGGTGCTGTCAGTTAGATGTTATTACTAACATGTAGTTCCCACTACAACTCTGCACTATGGAGTAGAAGCCTTTGGCTGGTCTACTTAAACATTATATCACTAGTAAATATTATATAACTATTTTCCTTATACCTACTCTAATTCCTATGACCTGCAAATGTATTTTTACTTCGAGTGTAGCGTAAAGCCTGTGTCCTATTTACAAGAAATACCAGTTTTCGTCTTACATTAAGTAATTAAAATCTGTAATATTCGTTTGCAAACCCATTTCCTGTTACGCGTTTATCATCGGCTGGGCCCAATATCATAGTTGAGTCATATTTTGTATGGAGCTTATGTCAAATATGTAATCTCTAATAGCCAACCAGATAAAACATAAGGACCGGCCGAACATGAGTAAAGCATTAGGTAAGTTGAAATTAAATTTATCGGCACCAGTGTAAGTTAAACTTATATTTGAACTTATTAATCGAAACTAATATAAAATAACTAACCTAAAACTAAGTTACTGTACTAAAGACCGCACAAATCTTCTGTGCTCATAATATCTGTCATGATTAAGAAGCTTATAAAACAAGCCAAATAAAAGAAACATAATACCTTTTTATCTGCAAGTATTCTCCCGTAATATTTGCAATGTAATGCTTGCATTAGAGTATATCTTCCTTGACCGATTCGTGCCACGGTGACCACTTCAAGTCCTTGACAGCAGACGATCATGTGCTCGTTTGTGACTTTCGTAGCCGTCCTCATCTTATCTTTAAAAATCCGCTCGCAGTGCGGACAAGTTGTAGGTTGCAATCACAATATAAAACTGCTGTTAACATTTTAGCAGAAAATTATAAAATCGTCCCAGACTCGTAAAGAATGTTCCTTCAATTTAAAACCTGAATTACCTGCATATGAAGTGTGATAAATAAAATGGATCTGCCACAAAAGTTATAAAATCATCAATTCTATATTTTTTAATAAAATGGATTTCAATATAAACTTCAAAATATTATCGTCTTCCTTCAAATTATTCAGAAATGAATTTCGATGGCAGCTCTTTCGAGTATCCTCAGGGAATACGGATGTTGTCCCAACTGCAACCGCCACAGAACAAATTAAATTTTGTTCGTTGTCGCTTTTGCTCAGTACATTTCAGTATTGCCAGATAGTCAAGACTGATACGAGTGGAGTAGATTATCCTGCAATACAAAAGGTCACGTGCAATGGTTTCTCAGCTAACGCAATTTATTTGAAAGGCTTTGACAACACTCAATGCAAAATACGTTTTCGGAAAATGTTTATGAGCGCAATCCCTTATTGGTTTATTTTATTGACTAAAGTACTACATATTAACTGAACACGAATTTATGCAATAATAATGTTGTATAGAAGAAACAAAAAACATAACATACTTACGGCAGATATCTCAAATACGTATAGTCGAAGAAGATCCGTAGAAGAGCGACCTTCATCGAACTGCTTATTGGATAAAAAGTATTTTATATCAAATTTCGAATGTTAAACCTATATCGCGAATGTATGGGTATAAAAAATCTTGTCCAGGCTAAAAAAAGTTGTCATCCGCTTTTCCTAACAGGTTTTACGTAGACAACCCAATATCATCGCATTCGGCGTAAAGTAGCGGTCATTTTAATAGGTATAAGATTTGTGTATTAAACAAATTGATAAAGATAACTAGTATCAACTTAAACCTACAAACCGTACAAAAACGCTAGGAAAAATTGATAACCCAATGTTAACATACCCTTTATTGTTCACAAATTCGGTTAGTACTAAATTTATTCGTTAAACGCGCATATGCAATGTTAAATGAAAAGCAAAATACATTTTTTTTCTAATTTTCCTAGTCTGGACCGGATTTTTTTTGCCAACCATTCGCGATATTTATTTTAACATGCAAAATTTGATATAAAATACTTTTCATCCAATAAGAACATCGGTAAAGGTCGCTCTTCTACGGATCTCAGGCTAGTAGTAGACATTTATTTATTCTAAAATATTATTGTACCGTAATTTAAATATTTTTTTACAGCTTTGGGTAGCATTCATCGCATGGCGTGTTAGTAAATAACTACTACTATTTTTATCGTAGTGTGTTGCTGGACAGATTCCGTACCAAATTGTCAATGCCAAGGGCACTGGGTATTACACAGCGTGGTTGGGTGACTGCTCGTTATGGTATTTAAATCAGCTACCGTGCTCCGAATGGTATGCAAAGCCGCTTCCCGTCTCTGGACAAGAATTTATTTTTTGTTGGAGGCCGTCGGGCGGCGTAATAGGTAAACTCTAAAACTAGAGCTGGTCTCGCACGAGCACGAAAAAAATTATTAATATGATTTTTGATAAATTATTCATTTATTTATTGACAACCGGTTGGCGCCGCGGGAGTGTAATCGACTGCTATGCCGAAGGTCGCGGGTTCGATTCCCGCTCAAGTCAAACATTTGTGTGCATGAACATGGATGTTTGTCTTGGTCTGGGTGTTTCTATGTATAATATGTATGTATTTACAAAAAAAAAACAGTATATATGTATGTTTATCCATTGTCTAGAACCCATAGTACAAGTTTCTGCTCAGTTTGGGACTAGATGGTGTTGTGTGAATGTGGTAGCATATTATTATTATTATTATTATTTATTATATTTTTATAGACTCTAGATCCCCGAAGGGGTAGGCAGAGGTGTAATATTACACCCATATTTCGTCATGAATTTTTAGGTCCCACGTAATAGGGGGCGAGCCTATTGCCGTACCGGGCACATTACCAGACTCCGAGCCGCTACTGAGAATTTCCTAACGGAAAAACCCAATAACACTTTGCCCGACCCGGGAACCGAACCCGAGACCTCCCAATCCCACGCGCATATTTATGCCGCGAGACCAACGAGGCTAAATTATTCATATTATTAATAATGCTTCCTTGATTCCAAAACTGAACCTGAAAGCCAAAGCTATAGTGAAAATCATCTACAGACATAATACACATGGAAATTGAAAATGATATATTCGGCCTTACATTTATTTTTCATTTATGGTTTGAATCTTATTGTAAAACTCACTACTTCACACTCAATACTTCACGCATGGATACTTATTTATGTAATCAGCACTAACATCGAATGAATATTCAAACTTAGGACCAAAAAATAATCTTCTATTTTAATGTAAATACCGCCGAGTATTAGGCCCTTCTCTCACGAAACTATTAAAATGCTACGGGACTGAGATGCAAACCATAGTCGCCTACTGGTATGCTACTCGTAACCGCACACGGTGCTACGCTAATGAGACTATTTTTTATCATTTGAAAGACAACATTCGTACGACGATGTCTAGTGACTCTAGCGATGACGACAATTTTCTTCAGTATTTATATTACAAGAATAAACGAAAATATAAAAGAAGATTCCGGGTGCATGCGTACATCGAAAAAAATATCAATTGTAGGTCATTCGTCGCTTCAAGACAACTGCAGGGGAATGGTGACGAGTCTTAATTTTTGTAGAATGTCAAAAGAATCATATTATTATTTGAATCTAAATCTGAGAAATTATCTCGCCAACTATCTGATAAACCCCACATGCTTCGCTTCCTTGGCAATATACCTAATTATTGTGTATGAATTTAATGTATACCTCTAAATAACCTGTTAGATTGTTTTTTTTCCCATATTTCAATCCACTCCTTTTCTGTAACATATTTTCTTACGTACTCTGGCAGCTTATAATTATACAAACATGGATAATTTTCTTTTTGCACAAAAAATAATAAAAGTTTGTTCTGCCGCCATTTTGTAATGCAACGCATATACGACTCGGGTAGCGTACGACTAGCAAGACGGTAGCGAGCGACTGATATCAAACGCATCGTCAAAGCGTCTCGTCGTGTGCGAAATTAGCTGAATATGTATGGCGGCTACTCACAAGGGACGCGTAGGATACGGGTACGAAACACAAATCGCTTGAGAGTCGCTTCGTTTGAGAAGGCCCTATCTCTAGATTTACGCTTTGTGGTAGCGTTAAAAATCGTAAAAAAACCATTTGACATCTGCAAATAAGGCAATTATGAAACCGCAGCAAAACGCCGGCATTCAAACCTTTGTTCGTTCAACACCTTTTATTCAGTAGTCTACAAGGCATACATCCGCACCCGCCTAACCTATGCCTCCCCAGCGTGGTACGCGCTGGCTGCGGAGACCCTCCGCAAACGGGCGCAGCAGTCGCTCGCCCTACGCGCCGTTGTAGACGCCCCTCGCTACGTGAGGAACGACTTCATCCCCAGGGACCTACGCATGGAGAGCCTCGACGACTTCATCGGTCGCCTGAGCGCCAACATGTTCGCGCGCGCTGACAGGTCATCCTTCCGCCACCTGCGGGAGCTGGCACCATACCATCGGCGCCCACCGGACCGACCACTGCCACGGGACCTGATCCCCGTAGCAACCACACCGGACTGATTCCAGCTCGCTCACGTCGGCTGACGGGCGCTTGTCGGGAGCCTGCCCCGGCAAGCTCGACCTCGAAAACGTAAGCGAAGCCCCCAGTGAACAAGCCGCCGCTGGCTCGTAGATCGCTCACCGGACGTTCCCCTCTTGGGAATACTGCCGGTGGGGTCAGGTCTTGCTAGCGGCGTGAAGTACACCCGGACTAGACGCCCGAATACGACGCCAGTGGCAAGGACCACACATCCGTGACCGGTCTGCAGTTGCAGGCGGCGGCTGACACCATTGAGACAGTACACTACCTGTAACAGTTTCCCCCCGGTTCCCCTAGGGGAATCGTGAGAAGACCCGGATGTATTGTCATCACTAAGCTAGCGACCGACTAGAGCGATAGCCACCTGCAGTCCTCTAGCTTGGTCGGGGCCATTAGAGCGCGGCAGCCACTTGCAGCCAGTTCTAATCCCAGTTGAGGTTACGAGTGCGATAGCTGCCTGCAGTCCACTCTTCCACCTCTAGCCTAGGTCACCTATGTATATGCCTATATGTATGATAATAATATTTTGTATTTCAACTACTGATTGATTGAGTTGTCAATAGACGTAAGTTGCTCATAGATTGGCGTTTTACTTCTACCCGCCCTTACATTTATATATTACCTTTCAAAAAATTATCAAATAAAAATAAAGTAAATATTAATCCCATACAACAAACGTAATTTTTAAACAATTTTACAAGGTCTTAATAAACAGGTAGAAACTTGAATATTTTCGAAAAAATAAGATTATAAATATTTAAGTATACATACAACAAATGTGATTTTCTTTTATAGACGGTGGTACGGAACCCTTTGTGCCGGAGTCCAACTCGCACTTGGCTGGTTTTATTTTAATTTTATTTTCATTTATAATACTTGGCGCAGTGCACATCATATATAATTTAAAAATATAACAATTTACTTTCATGTCAAATATTTTATGTGCATGTCGATCTGGAACCAGACGCCGTAAATTTAATGGAGTCTCCTTCGAGGTTGTTTCCCAATACATACACCTAAAACAGATCATTAAATTAGGTACAAGCAGTCGCCTTCGTCCAGCGGTGGACTGATACAGGATGAAGACGATGATGATGTCAAATATGTAGTTATTAACTACATCTTTAACCTAGAACTATACAACAAACAAATGTGTATACAAGCTAAAATGCTAACCTACGAATAAAACAGGGATACAAAAGCAAAAAATATACACGTTTGAGGCGTTTCTTGGATGTCCAAGCATAATGTCATATTGATGCATTACGTTTGCATCAGGTATTCCAGAGGCGACACGTTCAGATGTAAAACGATGACTGAAAATGTAATGAATGAGACTTCGCTTTTTAATTTCTTCCAATAAAATTGACTTCAATGTAGTATGAGTAGCTACACGGTATGTTCTGGTATGTGTCAATGAAATCTAATAGCTTTTACGATTTACTTTACCTTTGCTGTTATAGTTTTGTGACAAGAGAGTAAAAATTGCTTTGAGAAATGTTTCTTTACACCGCCCTAAATGACCCAAAATTAATAGAAAATGGCTATACGTGGGGCGATTTGGTGCGTCACAAGGAAGACTGGGGCAAACCGCTACTATGTGATCTGAAAAGTCTTCGTTGGTTCAATATTATTACTAGTTGTACCGAAAACTCATGAAAACCTTCTAAGTTGTATTAGCGACGTCATAATTGATACAAATGTTAAATGCATCACTTAAAATTGGGCGGTATTATATCCTAATAACAGCCTAAAAGTTCAAAAGACATTAAACCAAATAAAAATCTAGGAGTTAACTTAATACCAGACTCAGACATAAACGAAATTTTAAAATATATATTGTATATTGTTTATCACTCGATGTTTCTTCTTTTCAAGACACTATGTACTATACTAGGAATAAACCCTTGAACAATTTATGGATAACGCGATGTGTTGTCTCGAGCAGGGATTGAACCCACAACTCTCAACACAGTGTCAATCAGCGATGCAGCCGCTTAAACCACTACACTAACTGTGCAGTATTCTTAAAAATTTCAAAGAAAGAAGTTTAACTAAAATATCTCTTTAGTATATTATCAATTTAATTATCATTATTAATTTTGCAAGGCAACACCATAAATTCTCATCCAAATCTTGAACTACATAAATGTGTTTAAAACAAGACAGAAGCCTTTTTAATCTCTTAGATCTCCAGTCATTTAGAAAGCTGTATAGGTAATTGCGTCATAGTTTTCTCGACTCCCTCCGGTATCAAATACGTTGCGATGCATGTTCACTTTTGTGAGTGCATTCTGCAAACATGTCCCACCCAGTCCCACTTCAACTTTGCGACTTTGATAGTAACATGGATGATTCCTATTTTGTTGTTTATTTGATTGTTAATTCGTTTATTGATAATAATATTGTTCTCAGAGTTCAGTTTACTTTTTGTATCGTCAAATGCTGTTTTTTTGTATCTAAAGTAACAAATTACAATGTTTCTTAATGACTACGAAATAGCCTCTGAATCATTAAACAGAAAATATTTAATCAAAAATATATCTAACTAATCTACCCTCACAGCTCCACCCGCATAAATTGTACACAAAAATCTTCCATCAGGTATCACACTATCTACTAGTGAAAGCCGTACAAAATCCGTTCCGTAGTTTTTGACTTTCTCGCGGCTGTACACACAAAGTGGACGCTGTGGGACTCCATATTATAATAAGCAAAGAAAAGTGGTCTCGCTAAAAGTAATCTGCATAAACCAATATGTCAATACTAAGCTTTGTCATACATAAAACTTATCAGTTCGATGTCATTAGAACGCTGTAATAGCCATGTTGCAAACCTCACACCTTTAACACACGTTTAAAAGCACTGTAGCGACTGAATGGACCGATCCGAGAATTTACGACGCTACCTCAATTTATTTTGGAGATATATGAGGAAGAAATTGTCAATTTTATGCCACGGTGAATTGACACTCACCATTCCTAGGTTTGTCATGTGACAATACTTACCTGTACCTAGTATAATGACAGTGCTTAGCTATATTTCTTAGACGTGTTTTTATCTTTATACTGAAAATGGCATCGATTTTATGCTGCCTTGAGTGACGTAGTAAACGAGTTCGAGCAGGAAATATCATAATTGCCTTAAGACTGAGTGTTTTTGTTTGATTGATCTTCCCCCCACGCGCTAACGGCACGCACGGTCGTGCTCTAATTTTGGTGGTCCGAAGTGTTTGCGGCACGCACAGTCGTGCTCAAAAAAAATCGTTCTATTGGTCGCGGTTTTTGTACGTTTTGTTTTACTGAACCCTAGAGTGGTCGCGTGGATTACATATGTAATCCACCTATATAGAATCGATAATTTCTCAAAATCGGTTAGTGCCAGCTAAATAAGCCGCTAGATACTTTCAAATGAATATTTGGGCAACTTGCTCAGTGCAATGCCAGTGCAGTTCGCGCCCTGTGGTCCTTCATAGGAGCTCAGAAAAGGGCGTGGACTACAATTGTAATCCGCGCGACTGATTACGTAAGTATTTCTTCCTTCTTTACTGTTATAATATTTTGTATATTTTTATCTATAATTGAGTAATTGGTAAATAAATTGGTATAATTAGACTGTATTTTTACACATTTATTGTTATAACATAAGTTTACTTATTTTTAGGGTTCCGTACCTCGAAAGGAAAAAACGGAACCCTTATAGAATCACTTTGTTATCCGTCCGTCTGTCAAGCCCCTTTTTCTCAGGAATACGTGGAGGTATCAAACTGAAATTTATACTAAATACTCAAATCTACGGTTCCATAGAGCTGTAAAAAATTCAAACTTCTAATCCAAAGCAATCAAAAGATACAGCCGATTATGCTGCAAGTTGTAGCATATTTTCAAACTCGCATTGGAATCAAAACCTATAGGGTACTTCCCGTGAACTCAGAATCTTGAAATTTGGTACGAAGCAACGTCTCATATCACATATAAAGGAAAAATTGCGAAAACCGTAAATTTTTAGTTACAGCATATAAAAAAATATTTTTAATAAATTTAAAGTTACTACCCCTTTCTCTTGAACGCGTGGAAGTATTAAATTGAAATTCATATCAAATACTCAACTATATAACACCTTTAGGCTGCAACAAAATCAAAAGAAAGAGCAATATAAGCATATTTTCAAACTCGCGAATATACTCGCATGTGAATCAAAACCCACAGGGTACTTCCCGTGAACTCAAAATCTTGAAATTTGGTACTAAGCAGCGTCTTTTATCACATACAAAGGAAAAATTGCGAAAACCGTAAATTTTTAGTTACAGCATATAAAAAAATATTTTTAATAAATTTAAAGTTACTACCCCTTTCCCTTGAACGCGTAGAGGTATTAAATTGAAATTCATATGAAATACTCCAGTATATAACACCGTTAGGCTGTAACAAAATCACACTTCTATGTCAACGCAATCAAAAGAAAGAGCAATCTAAGCATATTTTCAAAGTCGCGACTACTCGCAAGTGAAACAAAACCTACAGGGTACTTCCCGTGAACTCAAAATCTTGAAATTTGGTACGAAGCAACGTCTTATATCACATATAAAGGAAAAATTGCGAAAACCGTAAATTTTTAGTTACATCATATAATGGAAATATTTTTAATAAATTTAAAGTTACTACCCCTTTCTCTTGAACGCGTAGAGGTATTAAAATGAAATTCATATCAAATACTCAGGTATATAACACCGTTACGCTGTAACAAAATTAAACTTCTATGTCTACGCAATCAAAAGAAAGAGCAATATAATCATGTTTTCAAACTCGCGACTACTCGCAAGGGAATCAAAACCCATGAACTAAAAATCTTGAAATTTGGTACGATGCAACGTCTTATCGCACAGATAAAGGATGCGGAAGGCTGAAGACCGTGTACTGTGGTGCGTGTTGGGAGAGGCCTATGTCCAGCAGTGGACTGCGATAGGCTAATTGAGATTTAGATTTCAAAGAATTACATAGTCTTCAAACTGTTTTGCTAATTATTCTGTTTGTCGACCAGCCACCAGACAGTATAACATACTATCACAATATAATTATGGCTATAGTTGCATTAATTGTCAACGAAAATACTATTTAACATAGTATAATACCTATGGCTCCCGATGGAAGTTGTTTATTTCATGCAATAGCGAATAATCTCTATTTATAATACCACTAATTTTGAACAAACACAAATACTAAGGACCACAATACTTGTTTATATTTATAATAACTGGGACGAGTTTCATTTATATACAAGCGATGCCCGGAGAGATCCATTCTTTTCACGACATGAGTACAAAGCTACGATGCTCCAATCCTCTAGTTATGGCGGTAATGCTGAGGTGAAGGCAGCAGATGTTTGTATCCAGCGAGGTTCGAAGTGTATGAACATAATACGGGTATTCTGAGGGGTGTATTTTGGCAGAGAAGGATATGTAATAAAGCGTTTACTTCTTTCAGGCAACTTATCATCAGGTCATTATGATTTTGTTTGCCAATTGTGTGCGAAGGATTTCTTAATAATACATACAATCATATTAAGGTAAGCTCGGTAAAAAAAACTCTAGATTCAACGGTTGGCCGTCCTAAACGCAATAAAAGTGGTCGTCCTAAAAAATCTGAAATATACTGCTCAGAACAAGAACGGCCAGCTGTACCGTTGCATACATAAAACAATATACGTCAGTAACCTCAATAGGTATAATTTATGTTCTCGTCTGAAGGTCGTGGGAAACTTCAATATTGATTTTAGAATGAATCCCCAGAATGGAATTTCTACATATTTTTCATCTATAAACATGTATCCGTTAATAAACACTAGCACAACACGAAGTAGTACAACTAAAGATAACTTTTTTCGAACTTCAATATTCAATGTATTCTTCAACTTCAATATTCCTACCTTTTTCAGTCACCATTTACAGGTCTGGTTCAAATTTTATACTTAATTCCATACTTTAAAATTTTTATTTCCATTTTTATGTTTATTTTAATTTACATAACGTATCACATCTTTACATACATCTCGCCTTTTTATCCCCGAAGAGGTATGCAGAGGCTTTAAATAAATTAAGGAAAAAGGCCTCTTTGTCTCCTCCAGCTTTCCATACTGTAATGTCATGGTTTTCATTTTGCAATAAAAATACCATAACTATGACTGGTGAACTTTTACTTATATACCTACAAGATTGTACGGAACCCTCGGTGCGCGAGTCCGACTCGCACTTGACCGGTTTTTTTAGTATCAATTTGGAGTATAATCGCCGAGCTGTACAGATAGAAGCCTGGATTGATGATTTTTGTAGCGCAAACGATAATGTATCGATTTAACTCGGATGAAACCACTGGCTCATAGGAGAACCGAAGAAAATCATTACTAAACATCCTAAAAATCATGATAAAATACTTTTTTGGCTTGTGTATCATGAAACTCAAGCAACTACCTCGATATCGAGCAAGGTAGTGCGTCATTTCCATAACTGTGAAGAACCCGCTGTACAAGGACCAGAAAAATGTGTACCGCGTGCAACAAGTTTACATGTGGGCATCATTTCAAGAAAATGTGTCTATCCTGTGCAGAAAATCGAATTTAGTAGTTAGTTTTTCACACAAAAACTGTGAGTGATCTCAATTTGAGTAAACAATGTCATATTTATGCTTATTTAGAGACGATTTTTGTTTTGGTTACTTATTTTGTAATGTAGGGGTTGTGATTAGATTTGCTGATAAACTGTTTAAAAATAACAACTACTGATAGTATTTTTATAAAAATAATAAAGAGTTTTTTGCAAATATTATGTTAAGATCAATTTTAAAATGGACTACGTATGTAATCCGCGCGACCACTTACGTTACTTCTAGATGCGCGACTACTGCAGGGTTAAACCAAGAATCAAAAGTAGTAACTATTAGAATAGTTCATATTCTATGCATTTAAATCGTTTAAGAAGGGTAAGGGAAACGAAACGCGCCAAAAAATATTGAAATATAATTATCTGTGTCTCAGTTGCGAAAGCGTCCGCCATTGTTGTGTTTTGTTCCGCGATCTTTATAATAAAAGTTGTCTTGTGGAAGAAACCGGTGAATATTTTATAAAGATACTCATATAGATTTACTCAGAAATAAATAAATATTAATTGTGAAGTGACATTATTTGTGACAAAGACAAGAAATACAGTGATAAAAGGCAAAAACTTTTTAGAAGGGCTATTTCGACTCTTGAAACTCGCTATTTTCGTAAGTGTTTTATGATAAATATTCTTTTAATAGATATGAAAGACATAAAAGTACCCAGATTAGTTATCTGAAAACATATTTTAGCAACTAAATACTAGCATTGTTGTACATTTTCACTGTTATCCTGTTTCAAATGGTAAATAATTCACAGCCACAGTGTTCGTTACAGTAACATGGCTGCCTGGCACGGCGAACTTTTTGTTACGCGTTCGGATTATAATTCTTTTAGTGGCGTTAGATTCGTTTGTTACAAATAAATAATGTATTGTGTGAAAACCTAAAGGTATATGTGATAATGTTTTTGTGTTTATGAACCAAATAAGTAATGCAATTCATTAATATGTGATGAAATGTTTGTGTGAACGAGTAAAAAAAACAAACCTCTAAGTTTGTAAGCTTGTTTTGCCGGAAAGGTGAGTATTTAGTACTTATTCATCTTATTTATATGAGAGGTAATTTTACAACTAACACAATGATATGCAATTTATGTGATATAATTATATTAAGGTGTCATAATTATTTTTTTCCGGTAACATATGCCAATGAAAATTTGCAGCCACGTGACCTTTCGTCATTTGTGGCACTATGCCTTTAGTTTGATTGCATCTCAAGGAATAAAAGGATCAGTCTTTAATAAAATTATGATAGCTATAAACAAAATCTTATACATGCACAAAATTAATTCACCAGGGTGTCAAAATACCTCAGTAGCCATTAAGTGTTAATACCTACAGCTACGAAAATATCTTCATTGTTTTAAAGGTCACCGAAGTTGCTTTTGGTGACGTTTGCCAAACATTTGTGTGACAATTTTTCATCTAAACCCGGTAAAAGACTAGCACATTAATAGTACAACTTAAATTGCTTAGTGAGCCCAACATAACTTATCCTCTTTCGCATAAGCTCTCTCATTGCGCTGCCGAAACAACCAACAAACATATTTTAATTTGCCTGTGAGCGTCCAATAAGGCCCATGGGGAACGAGCTTACAGTTTGTCTGCGGGCGATAAATACCTGAAGTAAATCTTACTTACTCTTGGTCGCGGCTTGCGGGGGAAATAAAAACAAAATAATCCATTAATTTTGGGCATACAACACAAATCAATTGTGTTTTATACTATAGTTTAAATAAGAAATATTGCTTGCTTCACTGGAGATACTTTATTCACGCTTTCACTTCTTACGGGTAAACTGCTTTATCCAGAAATAATAATATAAGAACCAAGCATAAGCAGGGCATAGTCTTGTCACTACTATATAAAAGTGTACAATATTTGTATATGTACATACCTAGCCCTATATTCAAGCCTGTTTCTCGAAGGGGTGGGCGCAGACTACGAAACGCCATATGCAACGATCCTGACATATTATCTCTCTTGCTTCAATCATCATCATTGTCTTGCCCTGGTTCCAATTTATTTGGGGTCGGCGCAGTATGTCCTTCTCTTCATAACTTCTCTTTCACCAGTCATCTGATCATTTACCCCTTTCTCTTTCATATCCATCGTCACACAGTCCATCCATCTTTTCCTTGGCCGTCCTCTCCCTTTTCGTCCTTCTTCATGCATATTCGTCACTTTTTTACCTACATACATCTCATCTCTCCGCATAACATGTCCATACCAGACCAATCGACTCCCTTTTACTCTTTCATCAATGGGCGCCACTTTCATACTACCTCTAACACAACAACAAGAATGGACAGAATTAGGAATGATTTCGTTAGCGTAACCATTCATAATTCTGTCCATTCTTGTCACTCCACAGTTCCACACACACACTCTCTCTTGCTTCAATCACTCTCATCAAATTTCTCATGCATGCATGCTCTTCGGTTAAGTATACTCTAACCTAAAAAAAGTTGTATGTGCCCATTAATTCTGATGCTGATTTAAATATTCATATTAAATTCAAATAAATGTACTTCATACATTTCTTGGACTTTGTTTAAGTCAATAAAAAGTCTTGTTGAAAAATTTATCGTATGAGCAGATTCATTGACACACCTTGATCTCCTGTTCAACCAATACAGCATACATATGAGAGGCTCAATCAATTGGTAGTAGAGCCTTGCTGATTTCAGCATGAATGCTATCTTCTCACAGAAAATCGACGTAAAGAAACGGTATCTATAATGTTGCGTTTCATTGAGTGAGTGAGAGTGCCGAACGCTCCATCCCCTATTCCTTCTACATCATCTCACTCCGTATCTCATTCCTTTTGCCTAAACAAAGTGCGGCAACACACTTGTGACTCCTCTGGTGTTGCTTATGTCCATAGGCGGTGGTTATCGATTACCATCAGTCGAACCGTCTGCTCGCTTTGTATGTGATGTAAAAATAAAATTTGGCGATGTCAGATGTATCAAGGCTATAATTTTCCCAGTATCAAAGTAATTTTGAGGAACCCACTCTAAATTAATTTTAAAATGCCATCTTAAAAAAATTTCAAAGCTTTTACATTATCATATCATCCGAAAGAGGGTCACTGATGGGCATAGACCTCCCCCAAGGCTCTCCACATAGACCGATCCTGAGCCACCTGCATCCATCTGCTGCTCAAGATCCCAGTAAGATCGTCAGTCCACCTTGCGGGAGGCCTACCTCTGCTACGACGTCCTGTGCGTGACCGCCACTCCAGAACCTTTCTGCTCCAACGGCCATCGGTTCTTCTGGCTATGTGCCCTGCCCACTGCCACTTCAGCCTGACTATTCGGAGATCTATGTCGGTGACTTTGGTTCGCCTGCAGATCTCCTCATTTCCGATCCGATCTCGCAGGGAAATTCCGAGCATAGCTCTCCATCGCCCTCTCAGTGACCCTTAGCTTCGGGATAAGGCCCATAGTTAGCGACCACGTGTCGGCTCCGTACAAAGAACATAATCTTAATATATAAAATCCTTGCATTACTGACTGACTGACAGACACGCTACAGCCGAAACTATTGGGCGCAGAAAGCTGAAATTTGGCATGTATATTCTTTGGAGACCGTAGGGGTGCACTAAGAAGGGATTTCCCGAAATTCCCACGGGATCGGCCGAAACGGGTAAATTTAAAAAAATGCAGGCGTAGCTGCTGGCGTCCTCTTGTATATTATATTTATCTTATTGTCAACGCAGTCTTTCTAGTCTGAATTGGTATATATATATATATATATAAAATCCTTGCGTAACTGACTGACTGACAGACACGCTACAGCCGAAACAACTGAGTGCAAATAGGTGTTTGGCTCGTATGTTCCTTGAGTAATGTAGGGCAGTTTGTACAAATCGTTTTATCTAAGTGAAATTTATGCGTGTGTCAGAATCAGAAAAGCTCCCTACAGTGTAGAGACAGTTTTGATAAATAAAAGAGACAACTATCAAATCATACTTTCATTTATTCAGTTTGGCACAAGGATATATCTTTAGATTACGCCGTGATTCTACATTTACATTTAGAGCCCAGTTCACAAAGCAAAGGCATAGAACCAAGGGAAAGAACGGGCAATAAAACTCTTGATCATTCTTTTCAATAACTAATTATTAACAAACAGGGGTACAGCCAATTTATATCAAATATCAATGTTGTGGGTAGTTTTATATTACTAGAAAGGTCAGTCTTACAACAGAACATAATGAGCATTATTTAGCATCAACACAATTTACTAAATGTTTACCAAAGTTACATAATGAATCTCATTGATACAAATTGATCCACAGTATATTATTCTATCCTATATTACAATCTTTAATATCTCACAAACGATCAAACTACCCACAATATCAATAAGATAATGATTACACTATCTTACATTATTTCCTAGATGATGAAACAAAAGAACAAGCAACACAGAATATTGGAATACAGTGGCAGTTAAATAGTCAGGACCATATCGTACCTGAGCCGTCGTCAAAGGAGAATAGGACAAACTAGTTTTTTTTTTTTTTTTTTTTGTGTGTGGACTAGTTGTTGGCCGCTGATGGCCTTGACAACTTGACGCGGACTATGGGTGAGCGCAGAAGGCTCCCAACCCGTCAAAATATACTAGACAGCGTTTTGACTCCCCAAGGGTGGACTACCACGGACCTCGGCTTGGGGCGCTGCCGGCAATGCGGGACTAAGGTGTCCCGCGGTATTAACGTTAGCGCGTCGCGTATTCCGGCCTCGTCGGCGAGTATGGAACCGCGGTCGAAGTTGTATGGCTTCGCGAGCCGTGTGTGCTCTGATTTGAGCAAGTGTAGTGTCATCGTCAGGTTCGTCTAATACGTGCCTAGGTCTTCTAATCTTAGAAATCCTAGATGGTGTATAGTTTAACGCCGCAACCAATAGAGGGTTGGGGTGTGTCGAAGCAGAGTCAAAATAGCTACGGGAGCACTGTTTCATGAATTGCCTGATGGTCGGCAGTTGTAAGTCTACATGTAACTCCTCGTTACGTACGTACCACGGTGCGCCCGTAGCTCGCCGCATGAACTTATTCTGAAGTGTTTGTAGCCTATGGATCCTGTGTGGCCTAGTGTGTGCGAATACTACACTAGCGTATGTCATTATAAGCCTAATACACGATGTGTATAACCTAATCTTGTTCCTAAGCCATAGTTTAGATCTAGCGTTGACTAAGCTATGTAAGCGCCCAAGCACAAAGGAGGCTCTATTGCGAGCCTTCGTAATGTGTGAGCGGAACGATAGTTGATCATCAAGAATCACACCTAGATATTTGGCTTCCTTAGTCCATGGAATAGGGAACCCAAACATCAACAGTAATCTCGGAGGTCGCGATCCGTGCACACGCGTACTAATCCTCGCGTTATCCCTACTCTACGCATCGATCAGTTTGTGCCACCGGTTCTAAAACTTTTGTTGGTCGTTTAAACTAAAATTACCCAAACTTAAATATGTTCAAATGTACTCGGTGTAACGTTGACTTTAGAGATGGAGCGCAGTGCACTTTGTGTCAGGGACACTTTGACTTTCCATGCGCCGGCATCTCAGAAAATGGCTACCGAAAACTAGGCGATAGGCGCAATACATGGAAATGTGCCGCCTGTAAGGCGGGTGGGTGTAGCCCATTACTTGGTATATCCAAGTCACCCGTGCCGGCGGACTTTGAGAGTGTCACAGCGGAATTGAAGCGCCTTTCCCTACAGATGGCGTCCTTACCAACGTTACTCGAAAGTATTCAGTCAATCCAAGCCGATATCAAGGATCTCAAAACCCTAAAAGCTGACATAGCAGATTTAAAATTACTGAAACCTGACATTGCTGACGTAAAAGCCTCCATGGAGTTTGTTCAACATTCGGTAGAATCACTTGCAAGTCGGGTCACTGCAATAGATAAAGAGCTACAAGATCTCCGAAAGACGAAAAACGACGTCATTGTGTTACAGCAGCAAGTTAACGATCTGAAAAACATAATGCGGGACCAGGATCAAAGAGCCCGTATGAATAACTTGGAGATAAAAGGCGTCCCCATGTCCAAGACGGAGAATTTATTCTCTCTGGTTTCAAAGATAGGCAACCTCATTCAATGTCCTATTACTAAGGAGCAGATCAATTATGTTACTAGAGTGCCGACGCGCGGCGATAAGATGATCAAGTCAATCTTGGTCTCAGTACACAATAGATATTTAAAAGACGATTTCGTTGCGGCGGCCAGAAAACGCACAATCACTGCAGCTGACCTAGGTCTACAAGGCGATACCAGGGTATTTGTGAATGATCATCTTACTGTTGATAACAAGATGCTGCTCAACAAGGCAAAGACCCTGGCAAAGGAGCGAAATTTTGCGTTTACTTGGGTGAAAGGGTGCAAGATCTTTATGCGGAAAAACCCAACCTCCCCCGTTATAGCCATCAAGTCCGAAGCCGACCTAAAAAAGCTTTCCAACTAAGCAGTGCTGTTTATAAATGTCTTTATTTTCTAACTTTCTGTTCTTATTATTGTTACTTTTATAAATTCTATGACGCCTGTAAGTATTTATGTTATAATATCTGCGCGCAAAGTTTGAGAAACGCTTACACATTCCTGCCACTACGCGCGCGCTGGCCACATCACTCGAGCGATTGCGGCGGCCGCGCCCTATGTTCTCGCGTCGCTCGGGCTCAGTCGATCTACCGCCTACTAATACTTTATATTTATAATTGTTTTATTCGCCATTATTTTATTGCTGTGAACACTGTATCAAAACTCAGTGCAATGCATCGAAGCTTTTCTTCCACTAAATATGTCTGCACGCTGCAAAGTAATGTATTCCACTCGCATAACGTAATATTATGTAGTCTCATTTCCACTAAACACTTATATATTAAAACTTATTCGCTCTCAAAAACTACTTCGTTAACCAGTGACGCCCTCAAAGACAAACACTTGAACTTTTACCAAATACTATCCCAATTAATTTATTTTATTAGGTTAAACTATGACTATATTTTTAAAATAAAGTTTCTTTTTATCTTTTTAATCACACAATTACATAAACCTTGCCGTAATAAATGGATACTGTAAAAATTTATTATCAGAACGTACGCGGGTTGCGAACTAAAACTCTGGATTTCTATAGAAATATTTGTCTTACCGACTACGACATCATATGTCTTACAGAGACGTGGTTACTTGATGGCATTAATAACAGTGAATTATTTGACGACCGTTACTTAGTGTGGAGGCGAGATAGGAATTACGTCGCGACCGAGCAGACCCTCGGCGGCGGGGTCCTGATCGCGGTGCGACGGGAGCTCGTCGCCGAGGAACGTGCCGACTGGTGCTCGCAGGCCGAGGACTTGTGGGTGTCACTCTCATTACGTAATATGTCTTCCAAAGTTGATTACAAATTACATATTTGTGTCGTATATATGTGCCGTCAAAACTTAGGGAACTCAGTTGCATTACAAACATCATTATTTACGTCCACCCTCACCGATATTTTGTTGGCTCGGCCACTAGACAGATTTGTTGTGTTGGGCGACTTTAATTTGCCAAATCTAACGTGGGTACTTTCTGATGACGGTGTATCTTATGAACCACAGAATGTTCAAGGTGGTTATCAATTTGATTTGTTTGACAGTGTCACTATGTGTAATTTATCGCAGTATAACGCAATTTTAAATATTAATAATAGAATTTTAGACTTGGTATTCTCAACTAATATTTTATCTGTATCGCATTGTTCAAGTCCTTTAGTCCCAGAAGACCATCATCATAAAGCCCTATGTATAGTTACTAATTTCGATCGTTCTCAGCCGCTTCAGTCGCATACATTTCGTAAGTATTTTTATAATAAAGGTGATTACACATCCATTTCAACAGAATTAAATAAAATAGACTGGCCGAAAGCCATCCACAATAAATGTTTAGATGACTCGCTGGATTTCATTTATAAAACTTTAAACGAACTGCGTAATTCTTTTATTCCGTCTAAAACTATTTTTCCAATACGTAAGTACCCTCCCTGGTATAGATCACCACTGATTAAGGTACTCAAAGAAAAAACAAAATACCTTAAGAAATATAAAATATACAAAAACGTCAGTGATTCAAACTCGTATAATATGTTAAAAGATAGGGCAACTCAATTAGAGGAAGACATGTATCGTGATTATATCAGTAGCATTGAAGGGAACATAAGGCAAAATCCGAGAGCCTTTTGGGCATATATCAAATCTAAGAAGCAAACCAATTCCTATCCCTCAGTGCTTAAGCTTGAAAACAAATTTTCGGATAAAGGTGATGAGATTTGTAATATGTTCGGTCAGTATTTTCACTCAACTTTCTTGCAGTCTTCCTCCTCACACACACTGGACAGTGCGTCACACAATTGTGAAGTGCCCGACGTCAGCGCTGGCATTAGCACAGTGGAAATATTAGACACTGAAGTCATCAAATTATTTAAGTCCGTAGACCTAAACAAATCAGCAGGCACTGACGGCGTACACCCTATAATCATTTACAATTGTGCGGACAGTCTAGCGGTCCCGCTTAGTATAATATTCAGGCGCTCGCTTAGGGAGGGACTGGTACCCACAATCTGGAAATCTGTTTTTATTACACCTGTTCATAAGAAAGGACCTAAAAATGACGTGAAAAATTACAGACCTATATCCAAATTGTGCGTATTTGCCAAAATTCTAGAAAAAATTGTTTACAGGCAATTATACCACGCGTTAAAGCAAACATTTAGTCCTGTACAGCACGGTTTTCTTAAGGGGAGGTCTACGACGTCCAACCTTGTATTATGTAGTGAGTTTATATCTAAGTACATGTCGGAACCCTCGCAAGTAGACGTTATTTATACTGACTACAGTAAGTGTTTCGACAGGATTGACCATTTCATACTACTTCAGAAGCTTCAGCAGGTAGGCATAAGAGGCGACCTCTTCAGGTGGTTCTCGTCGTATGTAGCAAACAGGTGCCAGACGGTCGTCCTCAATGGCTATTCATCTGCTCCTATGAGCATACCATCTGGAATAAGCCAGGGTTCTTTGCTTGGTCCACTTCTGTTTACTTTATTTATACACGACATATCAAACTGTTTTCATTTTTCCAAAATTATTCTTTACGCCGACGATATGAAAATACTTTGTCCCGTCAGAACTATTCAAGACACATTGCGTCTTCAAGACGATTTAAATCGGTTTCAAGAATACTGTACTCTTAATAAATTAGATTTAAATGTATCAAAATGTTATGTGTGTACGTTCACGCGTAAACCGATATTTATTTCGGGCAATTATAAAATAAGAGATTCGTCTTTACCCACTGTACCTAGTGTAACTGACTTGGGTGTAGTCTTCGATTCAAAACTCATGTTCGATGCCCATATCGATACTATAATTAAAAAGGCGTCAAAAGCATTAGGTTTCGTATTGCGAATGTCAACTGAGTTTAAATCAATTAAAACAATTAAAATACTGTATTGTTCATTCGTGCGTAGCCACCTCGAATACGCGTCCCAAGTGTGGAACCCAAGTTACAATACCTATATAGAACGCATAGAGAAGATCCAAAGAAGGTTTCTCCGCTTTCTTCAGTATCGCACAAAAACATATTTACACGATTATTCTTCTCGCTGCAAAAAATTCCATTTATTACCGCTACAGGAGAGAAGGCGCGCGGCTGATATAACCTTCCTTATCAATATATTGAACGGTACGATCGACTGTCCCGAGTTACTCGAGCAAATAGGCTTAGTTGCCCCCGCGGTGACGCTTCGTAAGCGCGATCTTTTACACATACCACGCGCAAATAGTAGGTACAGGCAGAATAATTATTTAATACGTGCATGCAGATGTTATAACTCCATCGCCGATGATGTCGATATTGATATATTTAACACTTCGGCTTCTAAAACTAAACGGTTGCTTAATAACCGTTTCTTTGAGAGTTAAATATGTAAATAAAATCTCAAATGTATATGTAAAATCATATGGATAGTTTGTATAGATAGGTAGTATAAACAATGAGTTATCTATGTATAATTGTATGGTTTAAACAATGCACAAATTGCTGTTCTTTCTTGTGCACCATTTGTGCACGTTCGTATCCTTATCTTTTATTGTATAGCTAGGAACCATATGTGAAAACTTTTAATTAGCCTTTAGATATTCTATAAGTAATTTGTTATTTTTTAAGACAGCTGTTAGTTTTCCGAAAAGATTAAAATAAAAATAAAATAAAATCATTATTTGTGGGGTCGCACCCGGAGGGTACAGGTGAGGGGCTCTCCGATGGAAAAGCACCACCTGACTCTTCTCGGGATTGACCTCTATCCGTCATCTCCGGAACCACGCGCCTAGGGCGTTGGCTGCGGATTGGAGCTTCCTACTGACTGCGCCAGGGTCTGCGCCTGAGTAATAGATGGCTGTGTCGTCTGCAAAAAGTGCTGTCTGCACTAGCCGATGCATCGGTATATCAGCGGTAAACAATGAATACAAGAGAGGCGAGAGCACTGACCCCTGAGGAACACCGGCGCGGATGGCGTGACTCGAAGAGAGCGTGCCTTCAACGCGGTACCAAAAGCTTCTATCCGACAGATAGTCTCGTATGATGAGCACGAGCTTGTGAGGCACTCCCATAGTGAAAAGCTTGTAAATCAAGCCGTTGTGCCACACTTTGTCGAAAGCTTTCGCTACGTCGAAGAAAACAACGCCGGTGAATAAATTACGCTGCAACCGCACGCTGATATACTCAACGATACTGGGAACCTGTTGTACGCACGAGTGGCGGGTTCGGAACCCAAACTGTTTGTGAGGGACCAAGAGCGATGCATCAGCGTATGCTTTCAGCCTAGCATATAAAAGCCGCTCGTAAACTTTCCCTAAACCTTTAAGCAGACTGATAGGACGATAACTACTAGGCTCGGACCTAGGCTTGGCGGGTTTGTGGATTCCTATTACCACGGCTTCTTTCCATTGATGTGGAAATATATTGTTGTTAATTGCGGCGTTATATATAGTAGTCAAAATGACTATGAAAGCTAAGGGGAACATTTTAATGACCCTGTTTGTTATGCCGTCCGAGCCGGGAGCTTTACGGGGGTGTAAACCCTTAATGATCATCCAAACCTCATCGGGGGTGGCTAGGGGTATGTGTTGCTCGTCATCATCGTCTCTTATTACGTCATGTCTGTCTGTCAGGGGACGAGGTGGCGACGTGAGAGAGGCTCGACGCTCCACCTCGCTATCTACCTCTATTAGGTGGTCTGTGTCTATGTGTGACGTGCTCGGCGTACATTGTTGCTCCAGGCTGTCTGCCACGCATTCTGTCTTGTCCCCGTCCTCGAAAGCCGGTGGACCATTAGGCCTGTTTAGAGGTGGTCAATAGGTCTTGGTGACATCTTTAGAGAGCGAACGAGATAGCTGCCAGAAGGCGAGGTGAGTGGGTTCTAGCTCGCTAAGTGTAGTTTCCCATCGAGAGTTACGCATCTCTTTAATACGCGACTTGACGTCATGCCGTAGAGAGCGCATAGTGAAGCGATTGGACTCAGTCGGGTATCGGTCGTAGGCACGAATCGCTGCGTTCTTACGCCGCAACAAGTCACGTACGTCAGCGGGCAGGCTCCATCGACGGTCGCCCGACTCGGGTACCTGCCGTGAGCAATCGTTAATTAACGATTGCACGTGACTCGTGAAGCTATCGACCGCTTGTAGTGTGTCATTGACCCCCATTTGATTGGCGTCTAGTGGTATCTGCTCTCTGAGCACTGGCGAGGATGACACGAGTTCTTTCCCGAGTCGTGCCCAGTCAGTGACCAGTTTAGTCGGCCTGTGCCCTGTGTCTATGGGCCCTAGTCTGGGTGCAAAGTCTAACAGGACCGGTCTATGGTCGGAGTCTAACTCGTGTAACACTTCTACCGAACACAAGCGTAAACTTATGTTCTTTAAAAGGGCCACGTCTAGTATGTCAGGTCTGTGCGTCACGTTATCAGGATAATGTGTCGCCTCGAGTGGCGTTATAATGTCATAGTTAAGTGACTCAGAGAGTTACTCGAGTATCGTGCCGCGTGGGTTAGTCACTTGACAGCCCCAGCGGGTGTTCTTGGCGTTCAGATCGCCCGCCACGATAACCGAGTCGCCTAGCCCCAGGAGGGCCTGAAGGTCTTCTTTCAGGAGCCTCTTAGGGTTGTGTGAAATGCTAGACGATGGTGGGAGGTAAGCAGATACCAGGTTAATAGATGGGTGCCCAGTCATGGCGAGTTGACAGACCGAGGCCTCAATGTACTCCAAGGTTGGCGGATCCATAGTTATACAATGCAGAAACTTCTTAAAGTATATCAGAGTGCCCCCTCCGGGCGAGTTCAGCCTATCATTACGCACTAAACAATAGTTAGCAATGTTAGGGTTTCTGTGTGCTGGCTTTAAGAAAGTCTCTTGCACGAGTAGTATATCTGTCTGATGGTCCCTAAGGAACGTGCCTATTTCATCACGTTGCGATGCAATGCTATTAGCATTGCAAAACCCTTGAGTGATCGTGGTTTGACTCTGCCTATAGTGTGCCTATCCATTACAAAGCCCTAAAGTTTCCAAATGACTGAAATACGTACGCGTACCTAAAACGTATTTCTAGCATGGCGTTTAGATTGCCTTGTGCGCGCCTAAGCTCTGCCGCGATGGCGCTAATATCAGCGTTGCTCGCGAGCGCTGTGAATCTAGCGACCAGGCTGAAGTCGTCTTCAACCTGGGGGGAGTTGGGGCTGGCAACGAGTACCGGTACCGTCGCCGGGCGCGGGTTAGTGGTGGGCTGGGCCACCTTTAACGCGGGTGTAGGTGATTTGTTTGTTGCGGGCCTAGCTGTTTGCGCGAGGGGAGCATGCGGGCGAGATGGCAATGACGGGAACGCTAAAGGCGTGTTCCATGCTGAAGGCTGAGACGGGCCAGAGGGCCGGGCGGGGGCTGGGGCCGGGGGCCCCGGGAGGACTTTGCGTGCGGGCGTTTGAGGCGCCTTCGCCGCGGGTCGAGTGGCACGCGGTGCCTTGGGACACCCGCGGTAGTTCGCGGGGTGACCCAGCTGCCCGCACAATACGCATGCGGGAGGGTCCTCGCAAAGCGCCTTGTCCGTGGGGCGCTTGCAGTCGGCGGTTGCGTGGTCCTCTAGGCACTTGACGCACCTAGGCCGCGCAAAACAATTACGCGCCGAGTGCCCATACAGCTGGCATCGGTGGCACTGACTAATTGTGCTGTTGCGCCGGGGAGGCTCGACCTTTATGTCAGACAGGTGGCATATCGAGGTCAGCCTAAAGATGGCTTTCCCGGCCTCTGACTTTTCGAGCACAACGAGAACCATGTCATATGGCTCACGTGTCCTCGCCTTTGTCATACGGTGCACTTCGTGCACAGGCAGTTGCTCCTGGAGCAAGGAAGCCTTGACCTCTTCAGTCGTCAGCACCTTCGGTACTCCCCTAATAACGGCTCGGAGGAGCCGCTCTTCGGGGAGAGTATTGGTGTTGAAGGAGATCTGCCTCTCCTTCAACACTTTGGTCAGCGCGCGGTGGTCCTGGGACGTGGCCACCTGTACTTTGATCACCTGTTGGGTGGATCTGGCGCTAGTTTAATTAACTTGGTGCTCATTGCACCAGGTGGACACTGCCAGCCACTTGGCCTTGTCCTGTATGAACACGGGTGGATGCATTGGGGGCTTTGTCTGGGGGGCCCCTGATGGGGGCTGGGGGTCCTAGGTCTAGGAGTGGCTGGACGTCTGTGTCCTGGCCGCGAGCTTGTTGGCGTAGGCGCCAAAGTCTTAGCCGCCTTGGCCGACTTAGCCGCCTTGCTCGGCATTGACTTGGCCGCTCGGCGGCGCTTCTTGCCCTCTACGAGGGTGAAGTCCTCGTCTGGGACTCAGGTTTCGTCTGACGAGTCTGTCGACTCACTACCAGACTCCTCTTCCTCGTCCAAGCCACGCACCGTCACGTCCATCTCGCTCTGAGCGCTAGATGGGTGGCTGGTGGTGGCTTCGGAGTCGGTAGCGCGCATACTCGGCAGCGGGCTGCGAGAGCGCGATCTAGCCGATGAAGTCGGCGAAGGCGGGCGGGCCGCGCTGATACGCGGCTGCGGACCTACTGGCGTCTGAATGGCATCCCCAAAGATTTCCTTGAGAAAGGAGAACGCCCTAGGGTTAGCAAGAATAGTTTCTAAACTTATCACTCCGGCCATCGTGACCGGAGTGTAAGTTTACTAACTTATTAACTAAACTACAATAACTATATAGTCGCTAAGCGCACTAGTAAAGATCTGCGTGGCGCAGTGGAAGAGTGCAAAGCTCATAACTCAAAAGTCCGTGGATCGAATCCACGCTAATCTAGGACAAACTAGCCGAGCCTGTCGACTTATATAGCCAGCGTACAAGGTGTACGCTGGCTATATAAGTCGACAGGCGGTCGACGCTATTTACACGTTTAACAGTTTAACTGTCAAACGTCATGTCAGTGTCATTTAACTGCCACTATACTCTTACATATTATGTATAAATACTTGGATATCAGTAATTTCAGCCCACAGCCTAAATATTATTACATATCTCTCACGGCCAGACGGACAATTACTTCGTCCTCGAAGTACAATAAATAACACTTTACTAAACAATCGCCCGACGGGCGCCCTGTTTTATTTTATTATGTAACAATTAATTCTTACCATATTGATCAAAACCATCTAAAACCTATGGTATCGTTACGTCCGCTATGGCTATACTGACATACGTCGTCATCTAAGTAAGTTCAATTATAAGAATAGTATCAAAACAAGAATCACTTTGTACGAAACATGTAGACAAAAATAAACTGGACTCATATTTACAGTAATTACGGTTTAATTTTGTGAGTCTAGAAATAAGTTTTCTGTATCAGCTGCTTTGATACCATTGTTACAAATTGTATTTACTATTCTATGAAGGGATCATTAACATTCACAATACACATGTTACATAGAAGTACAGCTTTAATTTTACAATATTACACCACTGCATTATCCATCCACAAATCGACAAAAATAATATAGTACAAAAGGAGCCATTACGAAGCATAAGAAAAATGTGAGTATCGTTTTTAAGATTAAATTGAAATTCACAACTGAGTTAAATAATTAAATTTGATGTTACTAATTTACAAGTATACAGGTACCTACAGTAGTGTAATACTAGGACAATACTTTATTCTAATACACTGTCATTGCCATTGCCCTTCCTTTCACATTAAATAGACAAGTAACAACGGTCAATCTCCTTGATACTATCTAGCCCCACACCTGCTGCACATGAGTCCAGGCTAGAACAAGGCGAAAGACTTCAGCAGTTCGTAGGCAATATGATTAATATCATCAACATCAAAATGATTAATATCATCAAAATCAAAATGATTAATATCATCAACATCAAAATGATTAATACCATCAAAATCAAAATGATTAATATCATCAACATCAAAATCATTATCAGAATCATTATCAAAATCATTATCTAAATCACTATCAAAATCACTATCAAAATCACTATCAAAATCACTATCAAAATCACTATCAAAATCACTATCAAAATCATTATCGTTATCAATATCAGTATCAAAATCATTATCAAAATCATTATCGCCAGCATTATCATCAATTTCTTAACCATCGGTAAGTTATTCATCAATAATAATTCAATCATCGTCAACTATTTAGTCATCAATTAATAAATCGATATTATCACATTATTATAGATATTTACGATACCTTTATATCATCACTGCTACCTACATTATAATCCTTGTCTAGAAGAAGTTTATATGTAATATTGTGTATGGTTATCAGAACCTCTAACCTATAGTAAGACCGCCCTTTTACTTTCTTTGATGTATTTTAAAATTTAACTTAAATAGCTTAGTAAGAAAATAAAAAATGTCATCAAAGAATATCTAAATGTTATTAATCCATAAATCGTAGCTATCTAACAGTACAAAGAAGCTTTTTATTATATTCTACAAAAATTTACTGTAAGAAAAACTATAAATGTAACTTATCATAATCAAAATTGATATCTATATTAATAAAACACTAAAATGTTATCAATCTAGAATAATAAATGCAGCAGACCCTATTAAAGCATGTTACTATAATAATTATATCTTTTAACTATAATATCAAATGCACCTAGGTATAATTTATCATCAGCCTTTAACAGTCCACTGCTGGACTAGGCCTCTCCTTTGAAAAGAGGCATTGGCCTACTACACCACGCTGGCCAAACGGGTTGGTATAGGGTTTGTATCAAGTTTTCCTTCTCTTACAGTGATATTCTCTGCATAATATGTTCCCTCTGTCGACTCTTATGACACCCATGGGATGATATGGGGTGGTGACATTCCGTATTCTTAATTCGTCACCATACGGACCTAGGTATAATACATAGACTTTATTATAGTATATTACTAAACTGCTCCTCTCTCAATAGTGTCCCATAATAATTGTTTCCTAATTGTTAGTCTACCACCTGTAAATGTACAGTATGGAATGCTATAAACTGAATTAACCTGAATGTATTGCAGGTACAAACAGTACAAAAGTATAAATTATTAACCAGTAACCAAAAATGAACCAATTTAGTTAATAGCTTATTTATTTTACCAATAGCACGGTAATATAATCTAACAGTATTGTAACTCGGCCGCCTTCGTGAGTTATATACCTACCAGACGCGCCGCATGCGAGCTGCGGCACGATCGCGGCTGTGGGTACTCTTGGCACAGTCCGCACAGTCTAATGGGTACTCTGCTCGAGGCGCGTAGGTATAACTCGAGTTTCGTGCGTTTGTATGGAGTTACAATACTGTTAGATATTATTACCGTGCCAATAGTCAGTGAACTGCCTAAAGTTAAAAGACGCCAATGCCAGTAAAAATACTCTTGGTAAGAAAACGGTATAATAAATAGTCAAGTAGAAAATCAAACCAGACACTAGTTAAAATAAGTTTAAATTCAGACCAGTCGGTTAATATTTCAATATCTATAAGTCAAATATACATAGATTTATTTATTTAGGTCGCAACACTTATAAACATCAATGTACTTATACAAAATAGTAGTAATAGTAGAATAAGTAGTATTTAATACTACTAGAATGATTAAATCCCATTTTAATAATTATTGCCATGGTCTCCTACAATTGAACGACATAAAGTACAGGTACACATGTATATCTTTGCATAAAAATTTCTCTAAATAGAGAATCTATCGCAGTGTATATACCCGAGATACTAAATTGATAAGATAGTTCATTAATAGTTCATTAGTAGCTAATCCTAAGATTGATTATTACTATTTGGTCTTAATAGGTTTTAAGTTAAACAAATCACGGCACATTGCACTTGCAAATCATTGTACTTCATAATAAAAATACATAATTTCAATGAATAAAATCAGATAAAAATAAATACCGTTTCATATATTACTAATTTATTGAATTTACTTGTATTATTTCCGAGAATGGATAAATAAACTATGAGAATGTTTTCGAAAAAAATCAGTGATGTAATATGGACCTATTTTCAAATTGAATAAATATGTGCTTATTTCAGATCCATTTAATTAGACAGACGTCTGCATTTATTACACATTTCATTTTAACTATTTTATCTGCTTTTATCGTTATAAATAACGATAACAACCACTACTTGAAAATATTTGATACACTGCCATCTAATAGTGCCAGACATAAGCAAAATGATGTCACTTTCTTTAACAAGTCAATTTGACAACATTCTTCACTAATTACTTTTGAATAAAAATACCTCGAGCTATATATTTAGACCTAGCATATATGACCCCTCAGGCCTCAGAAGCATAAGGTAGGTATGTTTAAAAAATAAAAGGAAATAGTTAGTAAACGAAACTATCATTTTACATACATACATACATAGACTCACGCCTGTTTCCCGGAGGGGTAGGCAGAGACTACGGAACGCCATTTGCAACGATCCTGACATACCTCACTTGCTTCACTCACTCCCATCAAGTTTCTCATGCATGCTCTTCTGTTAAGGGTACTTTTGACTTGTCCTTTTTTCAGGATGTCTCCAATCTGGTCAGAGAACGTTCTCCTAGGTCTTCCCCTTTGTCCTGTACCATTCACACTAGCCTGATATATCTTCTTTGTCAGTCTATCGTCATCCATCCTGTCCATGTGCCCAAACCATCTTAACATGCCTTCCTCAATGCTTGTCACTACATCTTCTTTTACCCCACACCACTCTCATATCACACAATTCTTTACTCTGTCGGTCAAAGACACACCACACATACTTCTCAGTGCTCTCATTTCTACAGCATTTATTCTACTTTCAAATCTCTTCTGCCATACCCAACTTTCACTACCATACATAAGGGTAGGCGCTAACACACCTCTATGTACAGCCAAACGTGCCTTTTTGGACACGTTTTGACTGTTCATAAACGCCTTCAGAGCTCCATTCACACAATTACCTGCATTAACTCTCCTTTCAATATCTGCTTCATTCTTACCATCTCTTGTAAACAACGTACCTAAGTAAACAAACTCATTCACTTCTTCCACTCGCTGTCCATCGATCAAAACATTACAAGTCGTAACGCATTCCTTCTTTTCAAAAACCATAACTTTCGTTTTACTTACATTCACTTTCATTCCTTTCCTTTCTAACGCACGATGCATGATTGTTACCATCTCCTGCAACTCCTCCGTTGAAGATGCAAGTATAACCTGATCATCAGCATAAAGGAGGCATTTGACTACTATGTTTTAAATCTTGCAAACAACTGTCCATGAAGAGGTTAAACAGCCATGGCGACGCTACACATCCCTGTCTAACACCTTTATCGATGGTAAACCAGTCAGTGTATGCCCCGTTTATCCTCACACAAGCTCTAGAATCCTCATAAAGGGATTTCAGAGCTCGAATGAGGCTGCTGTCCACCCCATTCATTGACAGCACCGACCACATTTCATTCCTCACCACTTTATCGTAAGCCTTTTCCAAATCCACGAATGCGCGATCTATCATTTTATTGATATGATATAGCTAGACACAGACACGCTTGATATATTATAGAGTATTTCTGTAGGTACCAACACACAAAAGTTCGCTTGTAGTAATATTTATACAAAATTCATAGGTTATCTTTACAACGTGTCATTCAAATGTGGTGCCTCTAAAGCAAAATGAAGCTATTTGGTTTTGTTCTTCCAATAGAAATCAAAGAGACAAAATCATAAGTATGTCTATTGCAAGTAAACTGGTGGAAATTATCTGGGTACAAGACAATTACTCACTAAACAATTATAGAAAGCGTATTATTTGTAAGTCGATACATAAATTTTAGTGCCATAAACAATTATTAACCAGTTAAAAATACGAGTATATTTCGTAGTCTTATCTCCAGGGCAACACATTCAAGAGCTTACCCTTTAAAATATTTTTTTTTTTTCCTTCGTTATAGTTTGGATCAGATTTAATAAAACTATATAGCATGAACCGATTAATTTTGTAATTGTGGCGAAAATTGAACTACAGCTTATGGAACAGAGCTAAGGCACATTCCTACATCGCAATATTAGTCTGTATGTAATGAATACACAGCCAACACAAAATTAAGGAAGAAATCTCTGAAATGTATTCTACCTACCGTCATTTCATATTCGACTCGCAATGAAAAGATTCGTCAGAGTACTTCATTATTGGAATTGAAATATGCAGGACGATTACGCTAATCAGTATACTACAAAGATTTATCAACAAAGCACAACACAGCCAATGCTCATACAGAGTCTCGGTCAATCACTACAAATGTTTCCTATTTAAATTCCAACAGATTAGAAAAATATCGGCTACTATCAAAATAAATCTATTATACATTTTCTGTACCCTTTTTGCTATTATCTACATAGTTTTATACTCAGATACATTTTTGATGAACATGTTAAAATAACCTGGTACCACATAAACAATAGTCATATTTTTCGACCATTCATGGCTATAGATATAATCTTGGTGGAAGTACATTACCAGCATTTGCAGTTGATTGTTACTGTTGGCTTCAGCGTACTGTTGCAGATCGTTAAAATATATACTGGTCCACCGGCTTGCTCTCGGCATCGTTGCTACTGGATCGTAGGGCAATCGTTCTCCGTCGTCAGCTGAACGGTGACGGGCTTAGGCAGTATCATGGCATCACGATGAGGAGACTCTGGAACTTGCAATTGGATGTATTAGTATTGTGGGCGCAAATTTATCCCACTTCTGATGTCAGAAACAGAAAAGCTCCCTACAGTGTAGAAACAGTTTTGATAAATAAAAGAGACAACTATCAAATCATACTTTCATTTCATTTCATTCAGTTTGGCACAAGGATATATCTTTAGATTACGTCGTGATTCTACATTTACATTTAGAGCGAAGTTCGCAAAGCAAAGGCATAGAACCAAGAGAAAGAACGGTCAATAAAACTCTTGATCATTCTTTTCAATAACTAATTATTAACAAACAGTGGTACAGCCAATTTATATCAAATATCAATGTTGTGGGTAGTTTTATATTACTAGAAATGTCTGTCTTACAACAGAACATAATAAGCATTATTTAGCATCAATACAATTTACTAAATGTTTACCATAGTTATATAATGAATCTCATTGATACAACTTGATCCACAGTATATTATTCTATCCTATATTACAATCTTTAATATCTCACAAACGATCTAACTACCCACAATATCAATAAGATAATGATTACACTATCTTACATTGTTTTCTAAATGATGAAACAAAAGAACAAGCAACACAGAATATTGGAACACAGCGGCAGTTAAATATTCAGAACCATATCGTACCTGAGCCGTCGTCAAAGGAGAATAGGACGAACTAGCCGAGCCTGTCGACTTATATAGCCAGCGTACACCTTATTTACACGTTTAACAATTTAACTGCCAAACGTCATGACAATGTCATTTAACTGCCACTATACTTTTACATACACATACATACATACATATCGTCACGCCTTTTATCCCCGAAGGGGTAGGCAGAGGTGTATATCTACACCCTCTTTTCGCCAGATATACTTTGGTCCCACGTAATAAGGGGCGAGCCTATTGCCGTACCGGGCACATTTCCAGACTCCGTGCTGCTACTGAGAATTTCGTGACAGAAAAACCCAATAACACTGCCCGACCCAGGAATGATGTATAAATACTTGGATATCAGTAATTTCAGCCCACAGCATAAATATTATTACATATCTCTCACGTGCGAAGCAGCAGGCAAAAGCTAGTAATGATATAACAGTAAAAGATTATCTAAAATTTATCACAACTATACAATTCATAAATGCCCTAAGATACAAATATGACGTATTAAAAGAACCGATGCTAGTGCAACAAGTAATCCATACATACCGTGACGCTTATTTCCTGTCTATTAAATTATACGTCACGGTTTACACAGCGTCAAGTGTTAATTATTGTATGGCCTGCCTGTTAACCTAAATTGGATAGTGCGATGTAAATTGTTATCCTGTCTAACTGATCACAACTGACGCGGGCGTGTAGTTACTATATGTTGAGCTGTTGTTTGTACTGAAACTGCGATAGATAGAGAAATACGTAGTTTGAATGTAACTTGAGAATGGCATGAAGGCGATGGAGGTGTTGACTTTGCTGTGACTTATCGGGTTTGGTATTTGCTGTCTTTGTCTTGCAAAGAAGAAGATTAAAAAATATAAGTACAGTTTGGTACTCTAAAAAGACGATGATGTATTGTATTCATTAAGAGCATTATGTGTTACCGCCAGCATTTAATGTAATAATAACATTTCAAGAGTACGCAGAAGTGCAGATCAAAGAAATCCTCTTTCGATTATGCATTAACCTGGTGAGGCGAATCCAATCCGTTACGCGATGAAGAGTGCCCAACATCGCTTTATGAACAGAATCCATTTTTTTTTACATTATTAATAAAAATATGATTCATGACTATTTAGACACCGAGTTGTTTGGTGATAAAGCCACAGTGAGCGGGTAGCGAGGATATCCTCGTATTAGAAACGATTGTTACACATGCATAATCACAACCGTGGTCCGTCATCTGTGATACATCAATACGACAGATAATAAAATTTATGGCCACACATCAGTTTGTTTTATTCATTGAAACGTCGAAATAAATGTAAGTAAATTATTTCGTACTAGACGCCGCCAGCGGCTTCGCCCGCGTCAATTATCCTCATAAAACTTCCTCTTGAATCATTCTATCTAATAAAAAAACCGCATTAAAAGTCGTTACGTAGTTGTAACGTTGTTAGCTACTTTGGGTGGTTAAATGAAAATCGTAATTAGTGCCGCCGCTGTCCAGCTGATCAAAAAGGGCGAGCGCTCCAACGTCTCGGTATTTATTGGAGCCCGAAGTGTGGTGTCTGAGGTGAGGGGGGATGTATTTATTGCTAGCTCTACGTACTGGCTATTTAATTGGTGTAACCAATTCAAAATACCTACTATATGAAATCCGTGCAGTCTTTTCCCCTCACATAGAAGTTAAATATTATTAGGGTTTCGCATTGGCATGCCAATCGGGGTGGTAAATTATTACAGTTAAGTTGTACTTACAAATTGACAAGAGATAGCCTTTACTTTAATCTTGTTGAGACATAAAATGAAAATAATGCATGTGACTTTCTAAAAGTAACTACAGAACCCAACAGTCTATTAATAAAATGTACTTTAAGAGAAAACGTGTCAGTTACTGTGTTCTGTATTGTCATCTTCCTCGAAATATTTTCGCTCGTTTAATATTTTACTTTAAACAGAGGGTAAGAACTGAAAGGATATCTCGCCTGGCTTAAGCAATGTATTGCTTATTATAAATACGTGTATCTATATACTTTGATTAGGATTTTAATTGCGTTGGATTTCTAAATGCAATTTTATTTTGATACTTACATGTTAGATGGTCCTTATTTGTTTCTCGTGTGACTGTGTGGTCAACTCTGGTGTGGGAGTTTTCAGACCGCCCCAAGGCCTCCGAAATGGCCTAACGATTCTTGTCCTGAAACAGAAACCAGGACCGACAGCTTTACATGCCCTCCGAAGCACGGTAGTGCTCTGATGTAAATGCCATATGCGGTAATCCATCCAAGTGGCGACCTGTGCTAGCGTTGCTTAACTTTTTCTGACCTATTACGATCAACAAGTCAAGTCTCGCTATGATAGCGCTACAGCAAGGAGAAGAGCATACAGAAGAGCCAAGACGGGTAGAGTCCATTTTTAATAACACGTTCGCGGACACGAGTTATAGCAGTCCTCAATAATTGACCCAAGGTGACACGCCGGCTATAGCCGTAAATTTCTTTCGTGCTCCAATGCCACAATAGCTTTAGCAGACGATTTTCTATACTTTTATCTTATAGTTTGTTAAATAAGTGCCCCAAACCAAAAGTTTCAAAAGCGCTGAGTGTCCTTTATCATCTCTTTCTACGCGGTCAAACGTGACGCTACTCGTCAATTTTTGTGTGCGCACGCACACTGACGCGTCTGTCATAGCAGCGAGGATTGTATGGCGATTGGTTCGGTTACTGCAGTAATATTTTTCGCACGTGATTTTTGTTGTACCGCAGCGGTGAATTTATTTGAGTTTTCTAAATAAATAAACAAAATATATTACTAATATTTAAATGATAATATGATAATGAAAGTATAAACAAACATGCGATACAATATTTACCACATATTTCTCTAAATTTCTTTATTCTGGGATAGGTATTTGCGCATAGTTTGGACCTACTAAAATATAGTTAATCAAGTTTAATTAACTACGATTTTTCTGATGGCAATGAGTTAAACCTGGCCTTAACTGCTATTTAAGAAGGTAACATACTACTAAGACACTGCTTTCCCATAGATACACTTACGTTTAGCTTCCATATTTGAGTGTATTACATTGCATAGTAAGTATTCCAAAAAACTAAAAAAGATTTTTATCTTGGTTTTACGGTGTGGTTTTGAACATGCATATTAAATATTAAGTGTTTGTGTAATTATAAGTATAATATGTAAATATTTTTATGCTCAATATAATTTTAGTTTTCCGATGTTAAGACAAGAAAAAAATGCAAATAAATGAAAAACGTATGACCTACGAGTACATGACAAAGAAAACGAACGAATAATGAAACCTTTCAATTAGGTCGACCCCGAGGAGTTGTCTTGTGATTCAGAGAAACTTGAAACATTAAGCGATAGTGATTCTTTGTCAAGTGAGTCGGAGTGAAAAGATCCCTATAAAATTGTGATGGTGACTATAGTTCAGACAACAGTTATATTTAATGAATGCATCGTCCACAACTCAAGTATCTGAGTCTGATGAGGTAGTAAGGTAAATTTATTACCTAAGGCAAAACTTAACACATGTAAACACAATAATGTGTCTGTAGAACCTCCTTTTAGATTAGGTGAGAGCGCCCATGTGTTTCGTCTACATCTTCAGGTCAGTTTACTACTGCTGTCACTCAAAATGAACAAGAGGAACAAGTGACTTTGGTTGTCTCCCCAATTACATTTTATCATACTCATACAATCATCTTCACTTTTACAAGATATTGACTGGGTGGACGGTGAAAATTCAGTATGTTCTCCAAATTTCGATACTGCAGTGCAAGTTCCGAGATCGCAGGTGCTTGATAATCAGCAGCAACCTATGATACCTCTAGATTATCAACAGCCTAGAATACCATCATTTTAGACGAACCTAGTGTCAGTCATCAACGTTGCAGGTCACCACGTATCACAGACGAAGAATGGCAATTATCGACTGCTCCTATACCAGAGTTTGAGTTTAACGACTGTATATTTTGTGATAATTTATCTCTGATCTCAAGAACGAGTACATAGTCAGAATAAGTACAATTGTAAGATAAATGTTAAAGTAGCTACCAACTTAATCATAAATATGATAAATAATGACTGTAATCTACTCTTTACGTGGTGACTTCCCAGTACCAACCAAACCAAAATAAGTATTAACCAGTGACAGACTAGCTACAGAAGGCTAAGGCTGCAGCCGCTGTGTCCTATTACTTGAGTATAAATACTTTTCAGCAATAACGGTGGTTATAGCAGCCGGTGCGTCCTGTACATAGACAGGACAGAAGGTAAAATCTTTTTACCAGTGACACTTGGAATGTTTGGTCAACTATACCACACTGGGTTGGTAGTTATCCGCTTGACCGCGCACAAGTGACTATTCTCCCTTTTTCGAAATTCCGTAGACCGCGCACAAGTGACTATTAACCCTTTTTGTTTACAGCGCTATACTCGGTCTGAATTTACTGTTTCCTTCTATTACGTAATGTTTTAAATTATTTTTCTCTGTTCTATTCAAATCATTGAACATTTCTTCATGCTAAAAATACGAAGCGAGTCTTAAAATCGTTAACCCGGAACAAAAAAATAATGTCAAATGCCACTGTTTGTTTCGCGCGCTCCTTAATTACGTGCTTATCGTATGCGTGTAATTAAATATTTTTATACTATGATACATGTTTTTTTTTATTTAATTCGGTGTAGATAGAATCCCTCTACAGTTAAAACTCATAAAATATGTATGTCATCCAATTACTTTTTAAAACAATCCTGTTTAAAATAAACAAAGTGTTTTTTTCAACGATAGTCAATGTTCGCTGCTAAGTAATTACGTGCTTATCTCTGATTGGTGTTCACTGTCACAAGAATAAATATATCATTTTTAGTTTTAGAATATTAAAAATAACATTAATCTTACCTTTTATAGCCATCTACAAATAATAATAAATCTATAGATACTACAATTAAACCGATTTATTCTTAGTGGACACAAGCCTACTATGATATTTGACATTCTCATTCGAATAAATAATTTTTCTTTTGTTTACAATCTTATTTTCAGCTTTAAAACTTACTAATATAGATATAAATTTGATCAATAATTTTACGTTTCTTTACTTTTATCAAACTATTATAATGTATGGAAGCTAATCATCATATTTTCAAACTAGGTATTTCCGTCACCATTTGTTACAGTTCCGTAGAATACTAAATTTTCCTACAAAACATATTTATACAACAAATTTATTCGCTAAAATAGAGCCAACATAATTCAGAGCCAAAGGAATCCTAAAACATTTGAACATTTTTTTGTTGAATGATCCAAGAGGAAATTACATTGCTCATTTTAGTGGCGGCTTGACGGTCACCATGGCTACCGAAGACTTCTTCATTTCCTGTCGTCCCGGTATCGAGATCATTCTATTGTGAAATATTCTTCTTCTTTAGTCGTTCACTCTTGACAGAGTGGTCGTGGTCTCTTGATTTTGTTTACAGGCAGACTTCGCTAAATGTCTCCATCGCCTTCTATTCCGTGCATCCCGGGAGCACTCTACCACCGATTTATGCATCACTGTTTTTATTAGGTCAGTCCAACGAGTGGGTGACCTTCCTCAGGACCGTTTCCCCTCGGCGCGGCCCTGGACGACAAGACGCTCGATGGAGTTTTCGTTGTGGATGATGTGCCCGAAATATTTGAGGATTCGTAGTTGCACAGTGGACGACAATCTCTCTTTTATTTCTAGTTCTTTAAGAATGGAAACGTTTGTGCGGCGTGCGGTCCAGGGTATTTTAAGCAGCCGTCTCCAGCACCACATTTCGAGGGCGTCAATTTTTCGGCGTTCCTGAAATCGGATTGTCCAAGTTTCGGAAGCATAAAGGAGGACTGGAAACACTAGGCTTTTCATGAGACGGACTTTTGTTCTTTTCGTGATTTTATGGTTGCTCCAGACTTTATCAAGTTTGCTTACGGCAGATCTTGTTATAGCACATCTCCTCCGAATCTCGCTTTCACATCCACCATCGTTGGATATAGTTGAGCCGAGGTATACGTAGCTCTGAACCACTTCACAGTTAGCTACTGACGTGATATCAGGATGATTCAGTTCAGCTCGATCAACTATCATCATTTTGGTTTTCTCCCTGTTAATTGCTAATCCGAAGGAGAGGCTCGCTGTTTCGAGTGACGTCAATAAAGCTTCCATATCTTCTTTTGACTGCGTGAGAAGGGTAGTGTCATAAGCATATCTCAAATTGCAAATTTTACGGCCTCCGACTGTAAATCCACTTGTCCATTCCTCCAGAACTATGCGCATGATGTGTTCGGTGTATATGTTAAACAGAAGTGGAGATAATATACACCCCTGTCTGACTCCTGCTTGCGTCTGAATAGTTTCAGATTGAACCCCATCTATTCGGACTGTTGCAGTACCTTTCTGGTATAGATTGCGGATAAGGCTCACTAGATGCTGGGGGACACCCATTTGCACAAGCACATCCCAAAGTTTATGCCACTTTACTGTGTCGAAGGCTTTGCGGAAATCGACGAAGCAGATATAGACTCGGTTTTTGAATTCTCTTGCCTTTTCTATAATTTGGCGCAGTGTTAATATCTGTTCCCTAGTTCCTCGGCCTTTAATGAATCCGGCTTGTTCGGGAGAAATCTCGCGTGAAAGGTACGCTTGCAGTCTGGTGTTAATTATGTGCAGGAGCACCTTGCTGGCATGCGATATAAGTGAGATCAATCGATAGTTACCGCACTTCTTTGTGGATCCCTTCTTATGTATTGGAATGAAAACGGAGTGTGCCCAATCTTGGGGCCACTGTTCGGTTTCCCAAATACAGTTGCAGATAGTGTGTAAAACATCAACCCCGAATTCGCCCATGGCTTGGAATACCTCGATAGGGATATCATCGGCACCAACCGCTTTGTTTCGCTTAAGATGATTTATTGCAGCACTTACTTCGCTTTTAAGTATATGTGGTTCTTTCAGCACAGATGCAGTACAGCCTGAACTGATAACATTGGCGGTGGCGAGGAATTGTCAGCAAAGAGTGATTTGCAGTAACTTCTCCAGACCTCGACAATATCTTTAATTTCAGTTACAGTGACACCATCGGATCTTTCGATAGCCCATGTTCTTGGTTTGAATTGTCGGGTAATATAGCGAATCTTTTTAAAAAGGTCTTTGGTTTCAAAGCGGTCAGACTTTCTGTCAAGTTCTGTGCAGATATTATTGAGATGGTTGTTATAATCGCGTCTACAGCCAGCCTGTATTTGTGCATTCAATCTGTTGTGAAATATATTATATTTTTATTAACGAATTTAAAATATGGCTCTTGTTGTTCTGTTATTTGTTTTAAAGGGTAAGGCTGTACAAGGGTAGGTACAAATGTTATTTAGATTTAGTATATGTGTTTGTGTAGTTGTGAAAGGGTGCGAGTGTGCCGTGAGTTAAGTTGTCCTCACCTCTGAGTCGACTTTAGGGAATATACGGCCGTAAGCGATAATGTATTATTAGTTTACTAGCTTTAGCCGGTGATTTTTCCCGCGTAGAAAGAATTTCTACATAGAAACTTTGAATCCCTGACGGTGTGTAATTTTATAAGCCCTTCGTTAGTGCTTACTCAAGGAATTTAGATGGCAATTTATAAGTCTTTGGATTCAAGGTTTGGCTTATGCAACAATCAGTCTCTTCTATTTGATATAGAAGTAGTGATATTGATTATATTTACGTCTAAATAGCCTGCTTTTACTGGTAGAACATTATATATTTATCTAAATGCATTTTTTCTGTATCACAGAAGTAAACTATTACTCTGGCAATACACAATCAACCGCATACTGCGTCAAACGGAGTAAGTGGAATAAATAACCGAGGAATTGATAGACTGGCATCACATTATAATTATATCGTGACCGTAAAAAATAAACAATTCATAACCGATTTATGGATCTAGTAATTATTTGGTACATAAGTTTTCTCGTTTTCACAAATATTACGCTTTAAAGCTCGGAGTCTTCAGTTTCATGTCTAGTTTTGGTGTCTTCAGTTACAATGCAACGCTAGCAGTTCAAAAACTTATTAAGGTAAAATATTATGTCACAAGGGATGCACTTCAGGCAAGAGGGACCTTTCTCGGCCGAACGGTCGAGTTTACATATGTAGAGAGAGAGAGAGAGTGTGAGATTCATATAATATTTAAACATTGTCCATATTTAACAGGCCATTAGTACCTACTTAGTACTTCATCACTCTCTATTAAAAATGAAATAGTCTCGTAATTTGTCAACAAATGCAAACTTTTTCAGCATAAGTACTATTGTATTATTATAATATATAATTTATGAAAGAATTTTTCCTTTTGCGTCACAAAAACTTCCTTATTAGACCAAACGCTAAAAGTTACGGAGTAGTTAAGGCGCTCGCTCGGTCTTTGCGCAAATACCAACTCAGGTTCTTTGTTAAACTTAAGGGGATTTGCACGCCTGCTGTTCGTATGCTAACAGTTTGTTCACTCACAGTTTGTAGAAGAACAGACACACAAGTAAAGAGATCACCTGCGACATAAGGAAGTGAGAATATAGAGGAAAGAAGGAAACTAATCAAAGAAGAAATCTGCAAACGTAATACTTCAGAGTACGCGCAATATAAAGCAAAGAGCTTGAAGAATGAACATGTAAGAACGATTATAAAGAATAGTTGAATGAATATGGAGATATTATTAGGGTCGGCGCAAACGGGCCACCGACTACAGCCACTGGTAGCCAGCGACAGCCACTTAACACAATTTTTCATATTATTTTACTTCTGTAGCGAGTGGCCGCCACCGGCCACACGTGTTCGGCGCGTCTATACAAAATATATGAAAAATGTGTGTTAAGTGGCTGTCACTTGCCACCAGTGGCTGTGGTCGGTGGCCTGTTTGCGCTGACCCTTAGTCACATACTGATAATGAACAATTTAAAATACAAGTTTCCATGTTACCATTTTATTTGTCATCATCATCATCATCATATCATTCAGCTGAAAGACATAAAGCCGGAGAGTTGTGATTGTCGGTGTGCCCTCAGCTATGAAAGAAACGGAAGTTTTCACATGCCTATACCACCAGAATTTAGTAGACAAACTTCAGAACTGCAACCTTGAGACCTTTCTTGGTGAAGTCAAGTTGAGTCACAAATCAGGCCGTAGAGACGCTGATACTTGTAACTATGTTATAGAAGTATCTATCGGCAGCCATACGCAAGGCACTGATTGTCAAAAACCGAATATTTATTAATTGGTCATCTTGCCCGGTGAAGGATTACACATTAGTTACTCGCTGCTATAAGTGTCAGCAATATGGTCATGCGGCTAAGTCATGTAGAGAGTCCCAAAACACAATATGCGGGCATTGCGGCGGCCAAGGACATACCATAAAGAAATGCCCGAAGAAAACCGAAGACCCTCAATGCGCGACCTGCCTGCACTTTAAGAAACCAAGCAATCACAACACCGGAGCCAGTGACTGTCCAGCAAGAACAATGGCAGAAAAGAGGCACATCAGCTCAATTGATTATGGTGGTGCCTAAGAGCGTCGTTTATTTGAATAATTTGCATATTCTTATATACTTAAATTTATCATCTTTATTTGTTATTTTATTGAGCCATTCATGTTTCATTTACTAATATTATAAACTTAACAGCAACTCATTAGAATATTGACATACTAACATAAAACTGTAAAATCATCTAGTTCGATAAAATGTGTGCGCATTCTAGTTTAAGTTATGTAAGTTAAAGTAAATAATAAAGGTCTAAATGCAAATATTATTAACATTGACATCATTCGTTGTTGCAGCTTGTTACTTCCTTCAGTAACATGCTCGACTCGCAATTATATTATACAATACATGACCATCTTAATGATAAGTAGCTATTAATTAGTAACTAAGTTTTGTACTGACCTTTGTTTATTGCTAAATATGTAATATTATTGCTGTATTTTAAAATACAAATCTCAAATTTGTAAAGAGAGACACAACCGCCTGTGATACAGTTTATAACTAGTACAGGGGTATGGTATTCTTTCCAATCGATTGAAATTCATAGCATTAAGGGTATTATATATATATTAGAATACTATTGTTTGAATTTATGCGTTCTGTATTTCTGTGAATAAAATTTTATTATTATTATTTATTTATTATTTTGGAGTTATATGAGGAAGAAATTGTCAATTTTACGCCACGTTGAATTTTCACTCACCATCCCTAGGTTTGTTACGTGACAATACTTACTATAATGACAGTGCTTAGCTATATTTCTGAGCCGTGTTTTTATCTTTATACTGAATATATGGCATCGATTTTATGCTGTCTTGATTAACGTAGTAAACGAGTTCGAGCAGGAAACATCATAGTTGCCTTAAGACTGAGTGTTTTTGTTTGATTGGTCTTTTAAGTCCCTCAAGCTCAAGCTTAGTGAGCCCAACATAACTTAATCTCTTTCGCATAAGCTCTCTCATTGCGCTGCTCCGCGTAAACACAGCAGTGTGGATGAAAGGCTTCCAAGCTTAGATAAACACACTCATGATCGGATTTCAATCGAAATAACATTAACTGAGTACATTACTATCGGAAAATTCTGCAGTTTAGTTCTAATGAAGTTTTTAATTACTTAGGAAGTTGAAATAGGATTGTGAAGACTTAACTATTTGTTGCGGTCATGTGTTTTTTATAGGATAGTAAATGTAAAAGCAACAGGATGTGTTGATATGGTTGTAACAGTTTTTTTTTTTCAGAAAAAGCGTTTTTCTTTATTTAATATATTCTATCTCAATTACTTAAAACGAATATGCAGGCAACATTTATATTGGGCCTTCAATGTAGGTATATATAGTTATGTATATATAGTCACTTCGAGTATGGTTGTTCTATGTCTCTGTTGTTGGAATATTATTTTGTAAAGTCCCTCGCAACGCATATTTCATATACATATATGTATATCATTCATAGCGCAGGCGATGATTTTTTTTAAAATAATAAATAGGTCTTTAGTTTAAACACAATATTTTATAATATTATTTCTATGGTTTGCGTTATAAAATAGTTCATTTATACTTATATGCGAAACAAGAATCCACAAACATATTTTCATTTGTCTGTGCGACCCTCCTGAGCGACACTCCAATAAGGCCCATGGGAAAGGAGCTTACAGTTTGTCTGCGGGCGATAAATACCTTTAATAAATCTTACTAACTTGCGGCTTACGGGGGAAATTAAAACAAATAATTAAATAATCTGGAGTACACCATACAATTATTAAGGTTTTGTTTTTATCTCACATTGTGAAGAGGAAATTTTAGTTCAATAGCTATTGGTGAACTACATAACGAAGTCTCTGCTATAGAAACGTACAAAAGCTGTGTCTAAATATTGATCCTGATGATGATTTGATGTGTTAGGTATTACCTAATTATTGAACTATACTTATAACGATATTTCTAAGACCGAAACGTTCATTTATTTGGTCTGGTATGAGTAGTAGGTATAAGCATAACTATAGCTATGACTTGACCTCATGCTTAACGGCTACAGCGCGCATTATAAGGGTCATGTGGAGTGACCATAATAGATAGATATAGACATAAAATCTTTAAACAGTGTCTTGGAAAAATTGTAAAAGAGTTTAGATTTATATATTTAAAGCGTCACCTGAAATAGGTTTCAAACATTTTACAATTAAACTAGAGGACGCCCGCAGCTACACCCGCATATTATTTTATTTTACCCGTTTTGCCCGATTCCATGGGAATTTTGGGAAATCCCTTCTTAGTGCACCCCTACGGTCCCCAAGGAATATACATCATGTCAAATTTCAGCTTCCTGCGTCTAATAGTTTAGGCTGTAGCTTGTCTGTCAGTCAGTCAGTAACGTACATCATAAGTATACAATCCATGAATGCCTTGAGATACAAATATGACGTATTAAAATAACCGATGCAAGTGCAACAAGTAATCCATACATACCGTGACGCTTATTACCTGTCTATTAAATTATCCGTCACGGCTGACACAGCGTCAAGTGTTAATTATTGTATGGCCTGCCTGTTAACCTAAATTGGACAGTGCGAAGTAAATTGTAATCCTGTCTATCTGATCACAACTGACGCGAGCGTGTAGTTGCTACACGTTTGAGGTGTTGTTTGTACTCAAACTAGATAGAGATGGAAATACTCAGTTTGAATGTAACTTGAGAATGACATGGAGGCGATGAAGCTGAATTTGCTGTGACTTATCGGGTTTGGTATTTGCTGTCTATGTCTTGCAAAGCTTCTTTAGGACTGAATATTAGTGCAGTTGTGCTTTTTGAAGATGGTGATAAGTATTTTATTCCAGATTTATATTAAAGGCATTAGGTATTACCACTAGCATTTAATTAAAAACAAACTTTCAAGAGTACCCAGAAATGCAGATCAAAGAAACACTCTTTCGATTATGCATAAACCGTATTAATAATAATAATAATAAGCATTTATTTCAGATATAGATCCATAAAATTGTTACAAATTCATAAAATTGTAAAAATTTCATAGCTATAAAACAACAATTATTCAATGTCATGTTAAAAATAAACAGTTGGCCAATGTCAATAAAAATGTCAAAAGAAATAGCATCAAAATATGTCACATAATGTCATTAAAAATGTTGTGAGAAATAATCAATAATATGTCAAAAACAATGTCAAAAAAATGTCAAGAAATAGAATCAAATACCTAATATGTCACAAAATCAATGTCAGTATAAATGTCAAAAGAAATAGAAACAAATACCTAATATGTCACAAAATAAATCTCAATAAATGTCAAAAGAATAAAATCAAATTCACCATATTATACCTAATAATTTAACAACATGCCCATCATAATTTGCATCCACCTGTGCTGAATGGGACAATCTGCTCTATTTGCAATCATCTTCAGAATGCTGTTGCTACTACCTCTCACGCGTTTTGAAATGGATGCACCTTTCTTGCGTATAATTGCATGAATGCCGTCCGTGTGCGCCTCTGCAAACATGAGGGACGCGCTGCAGTCTCTCTGTAGCCGCAACAACATTCTGAAGATGTTGTTGTACTGCACACGAAGTACATTGGCGGCCCGACGGGTATGTCTTACCCATAGGCCACGATTGGCAGAACGTCTTAAACAATGTAACTTTTACGTTACAAGAGCATCTTGCAAACCTACGAGCCAGTATATTCCCTCTGACCGCCAACGCACTCCGCTCGCGCTCCAAATCGGCGTCATCCTTCAAGTCATCTGTCACAATGTGCCCCAAGTACTTGAAGCTAGTCACCACCTTCAGGATTTCCCCGCTAAGCTTAATCGGTGGAACACGGACTGGAGTGTTTCCAGTACTTTTAAACACGAGAAGTTCGCTCTTGTTAGTATTATATTTGAGTCCGTGCTCCACCGCATAAGCCTCACAGATAGCCGCCAGTCTTTGAACTGAACCCGTCGACGGTCCCAGCAGTACCTTATCATCTGCGTAACTTATGTTATTCACACACACTCCATCAATGTGGCAACCTGTATGTGTACTGCTGAGCTCACCGATCAGATCATTTACGTATGCTGTTCAATCTGTACAGATTGAACAGCAGAGGAGAAGTTAAACCCCCCTGCCGCACGCCACACTCCATGCCATACTCGTCAGAAAGAGTTCCTGCCCATCTCACTTGGTTTTTTTGGCACAGATACCAACTCTTTAACAGAGAGGTAACTTCAGCCGGTACACCCGCACTATCCAGTTTGTCCCACAACTTGGTATACAGCACAGTGTCAAACGCTTTTGACAGATCCAGGAAGCACGCGTATACCGGCGTTTTCCTGTCAACATAGTACCTCACAGCCTGCTTAAGACAGACAATCGCACTTTCAGTGGATAGCCCAGCCCTAAAACCGAACTGAGCGTCGTGCAGTTTAATATGGCGCACCAGAATGTCATTAAGCAAGCTGTCAAGCACCTTTGCAATTACCGTGGCTAGTGAGATGGGTCGGTAGTTATTGATGTCAGACATATCTCCCTGTTTATTTTTAACTATAGGAACTACCAAAGTCCTCGTTAGCTCCTCAGGTAAGTAGCTATGACATAAACACAAATTATAAAACATGGAGAGGACGCGCGGCAGATGGACACCGGCGTGTTTCAGATGTTCGATGCTAAGACTGTCATGTCCCGGCGATTTACCTTTGTGCATACTGCTGATAATTCTTTGCACATCACTAGTTTTAAATCGCACAGTCCTCCCGACAACTCCAGCACCGATACATCCGCCTAATGTTGTATTTGGCTGTCGTGTTTTCACCCTAAAGTGCTCACTAAAGAGATCTGCGATCACCTTAAGGTCACTATGCCCATTTACACTGACAGGGAAACCAGGTTTACCACACATTTTACTGGTCTGTTTCCAAAATTTCTTAAAATCATTACTAGAATGGTGAGAAGCAAGAATGTCCATTTTGATTTGTTCTTGCCTATCTTGGCACCATTTAAGTTTATTTTAAATACATTCCTACTCTCACGCATATCTATGTATGTTTGGCCATATCTTGGCTCACCTGCCTCTACCCATACCAAAAATGTCCTCCTGGCCTGGCTCCTGTTGATAGTGCGAAACATATCTATTCCACCCAGCTATATAACCACCTCTCCTCTGTGCTCTCACTGTTTCATATATGACTAGTTCGGCATCAGTCAGAATGGCAACCAGCCTCCTGTACAAACTATCTATTATAGCTCGGTGTTCTACCATGTCACACATGCCATCACAACACTGTGACATCTCAATTGAAAAGTGAATGTCCCTAAGCCCACTGTGATATACCTGATGATAGCGCCGGATTTGCTCAGTAGAACGTTCCCCCCATACAACTTGGTTTTGTATAGGCGTATCAGTTGTCATCTCCTTACACAGTACCTGGCCTAAGTTACATTCTACAACGAGTGGGAAATGGTGCGACCAGTGCGCATCATATTCAACCCAAACATTTGTGACCGCAGGTAGTGCTGCATTTGTTACTACGCAATGGTCTAGCCAACTCATACATCCGTGGGCTTCGCTTATAAAAGTTAATGTGTCTTGCTTATCAAGAAGATCCACACAAGTCCATTGCTGATCGTCACAGAAATCTGTGAGATGGTTATAGAATAAACTGTTTGGGTTTGCGTTGTAATCTCCCATCATAAAAGCCACAACACAGTCTGGATTTTCAGTCAATATGGAACTAATTGTACCCAGGCACTGTGTAAACTCAGGCAGGTTGAAAACAATCAGATAATGAGCATTAATTTCTAAATTCAAAGCTGTTATTCTAACATTGTCACAGTTTATGACAGTCACTGAATTAAAAGCAGTCTTTCTATATAAAATTGCAGTCCCACCGAATGGTCTTCCCCTTAGCAGTTCAGCACCAGTGTCAACCGCTGAGCTTCCAACACCCACAAAATCACTGTGTACCTCATTCAGAAGCGTCAGGTCAAGCGGCATTAACCAAGTCTCCTGTAGAGCAATCACATCCGCATTCGCACAGAGATACCTAATCCCTTCGATAGATCGCTTTAGCGACTTGCAATTGTATGAGATGAATCTGGTATTGCAGGTTTTTTTCCATTATTATTCTCTGTGGACTGCCTCCTGTAGTCGATAGATAGTCCTTTATTTACGAAACGTCTAAAGGATATACCATTCGGCCAAAAAATTTCATTAAGATACTTGTCTACATAACACTTACTGACAAAAAGCTTAAAAGCACTGTAGCTACGCTCCTTTGCCATTTTTATTCTGATTGGGGCTACTTCCTCTTGCGTTTTTGTAAATACATATTCTGCAATATCCGATTCCGAGACCTCCTTATGCACATGCATAATGAATAAAGGTATTTTCATATCTGCTGCTATAGAGGCGACATATATTGAGGCGAATGAGGTGAAGCCAATCCGTTACTGCGGTACAGAATGCCCAACATCACTTTATTAACAGAATCTATTTTGTTTTACATTATTATTAAAAATATGATTCATGATTCTGTTCAGATACCGGGTTGTTTGGTGATAAAGCCACAGTGAGCGGGTAACGAGGATATCCTCGTTATAAATACGATTTTTACCATATGTAAGTAAATTATTCCGTATTTATCTACAATTAACGATACGAATATCAAGCTGTATATTTATTACTAGCTCATACGTGCTGACTATTAAATTGGTCTAACAAATTCAAAATACCTACTATATGAAATCCGTGCAGTCTTTTTTTCCCTCATAGAAGTTAAATATTATTAGGGTTTCTCTAAGTCAAATGACTTAGAGCCATTAGCCATGCCATCGCATAGCCATGTCAATCGAGGTGGTAAATTATTACAGTTAAGTTGTCCTTACTAACTGACAAAAACTAGCCAATACCTTAATCTTGTTGTGGCGATAAAATGGAAATTATGCTTTTGACTTTCTAAAAGTAACTACAGAACCCGACAGTCTCATAATAAAATGTACTATGAGAGAAAACGTGTAAGTTACTGTGTTCCGCAATCTCATCCACCTCGAAACATATTCGCTTGTTTAATATTTTGCTTTAAACAGACGGTAAGAACTGAAAGGATATATCGCCTAACTTAAGCAATGTATTTGCTTTTTATAAAAACGTGTATTTATCTTGACTTTGATAAGGATTTTGAATGCGTTGGATTACTAAAGGCATGCTATTTTATTTTGATACTTACATATAAGATGTAAGTATCAAAATAAAATTAATTGCATTTGCATTCTTTACGTTTCTTTCTCGTGTGAGTGTGTGGCCAACTCTGGTTTCGGAGTTTTCAGACCGCCCCAAGGCCTCCGACATGGCCTAACGATTCTTGTCCTGAAACAAGAACCATGACCGACAGCTTTACGTGCCCTCCGAAGCACGGTAGCGCTCTGATGTAAATCCCACACGCGGTCATCCATCCAAGTGGCGACCTGTGATAGCGTTGCTGAACTTTTCTGACCTATTACGATCGACAAGCCAAGTCTCGCTATGAGCGCTACAGCAAGCAGAAGAGCATACAGAAGAGCAAAGACGGATAGAGTCCATTTTTAATAATTCGTAGGCAAATGAATTGAAATTTATTTATAAAATTCTTCCGTTACTCTCCGACTGACATGCAACGCGGAACAAAAACTACTGGACGCAAGAAAATGAAATGCCATACACGCCACATGTATGTTCCTCGGGGAGCATAGGAGTAATAAAAAGAGATTTCTCGAAGTTCTCACGTTTACGAAGTACCACCCACGATTTTCCCTTTTATATTCTGGCTGTCCTGATATTTTGGTACCAAATCAATTGACACCCTCTGCAAAACATCATTTAAATATCTACTAATATTATTATAATCGCGATAGTTTAAACATTATTCAACTTAGCACTACAAAATTATAAAAGTTTGTCGTCATCCTTTTCGTAACAAACAACATCAGTTATCAAAGTAGCTACAGTAACGGTATAATACCATAACTTCACAACATTTCGGTGTGTTATTTCCCTCTGTGGGCTCTTTTAATTACTGTCTGCCCCTACATGTATCATAAATTCTAATGGAGACCTACCCGTTCACCAGCCCTCCAAGCGCGCACAAATTGCATTTTAGAATTTAAACGTATACGACCTACATTATACTCGTGATCGAAAATTTAAATTTTGATAAACATCGGCTCCAATACTTTCATTCCGCTGATAACAAAATATCGAAGGTCGTAAAACTCTAATGAATTTTGTCAAACAAATTCACAAACAAAAACAATTCCAGATATTTTCCATCATCATCATCATCAGCCTTTGATAGTCCACTGCTGGACTAGGCCTCTCCTTTGAAAGGAGGAATTGGCCTACTATACCACGCTGGCCAAGCGGGTTGGTATAGGGTTTGTATCAAGTTTCTTTTTTTCTCTTACAGTGCTGTTCTCTGCATACTATGCTCCCTCTGTCGGCTCTTACGACACCCATGGGATGATATGGGGTGGTGACAATTCGTATTCTTAATCCGTCACCACACGGACTGATAGATTCCATACTAATAGTTTCCATACTATTTTATAAAGTAAAATCGATTTATTTGTAGGACTTGCTCTCGAGAGAATGTTGGATATCATCTCACCCATGGCGTTCTTCATCACTTTGAGTTATTCCGGTTGCATTCAAGACTTTTTCCCTAAAGGCTCCAGGTCCAGGATTTTGTTTAGTTATATGGGTTACCGAGTAAAAAATGACATTTTTTTCCATTTATTACAAGTATTGTGGGCGGAGACACTAGGAGTTTTAGGTACTCACGGATGGAGCGGATTAATGTAGAGTGCGTAGGGTGACTTCCTCGATAGCAGGAGCAGTGTCGTCTTCCTAGGTCTTGGAACTGGTAATCCACCCACAAATTCAGTTCACACATGCACAGCACTTTTATGTTTTTTTTATTATAGCGGAGCGAAGCGTCGCGCACACACGAGTTGCAAAGCGGTTGTTGGAAGACACTAATTTTAAGTGGTATGGTGGGAGGGTATGCGGACAGGAATGAGTAGGAGAGAAAGGATTTGATTGGATCTCGCGTGTTTTATGAATGTTGCTAGACTAATAATATTTGTGCGTGTTTGAGTAAATAGCTTTCTATCCAATAAATATATTAAATTTAATTACAGGCTAATTTGATTGTGGCGCAGACATCTTCCCCGGCCTAGAGGTTTCCTCTAAACTAATAATTTTAACCTAAAATTAAGACATTAAATGAGTTATACAAAGTTAAAGAGCAGATAATTATGAATGAGAGTTAGAGAATTTATTGCGAAGGTAACGGACAAACCCGAACTACTGGCCTTACATGAGAACCAGTCGCGGTCTTTACTTTAACTGTTCGAATTATTTTGTCCTTTCCAGAGAGGATGAGAGCTATTATCTTTAATCACAACAATAGTACCTAATTCAATAGGTTTTGAGGGCGAATTCCATTTTTTTCTAACTTGTAAAGAGGTGAGATATTCTTTGTTCCAACGTTGCCAAAAAGAGTTCGTAAATTTATTAATTAATTGATAGCGTGATAAACGATTATTAGCGATGTCAGTGACATCTTCAGCGGGTAAGAATTTGAGCGCAGTTATATTTAAAAAGTGATTAGGCGTTAATGCGGTGATATCGGAAGGGTCCGAGCTTAAAACACATAGAGGTCGACTATTTAATAAATTTTCGATTTGAACAAGCACAGTATAAAATTCCTCGTAAGTGAGTATTTTAGAACCTATAACTTTAAAAAGATGAGTTTTGACACAACGAACACTTATTTCGCTGAGTCCGTTAAAGTGCGGGCCATAAGGCGGACTATGTTTAAATTGCACGCGATGTTCAGACAGTAACTGTTGACTAATATAATTAACATGTGATTTGGACTGTATAAGAGAATAGATTTCGTTTAATTTACGTTTTGCGCCTATGAAATTGGTACCTCCGTCACTGTATATTAGCGAAACAAGACCTCTGCGAGATATAAAACGTTTAAAAGCTGCGAAAAATAAGTCGGAACTTAGATCGGAAACAAGTTCTAAGTTTAATGCCTTTGTTGTTAAACATACAAAAAGACAAATATAAGCCTTTTGGCTTTTGATTCCGCGTCTGCGAATATGCGTTATGAAGAAAGGAGCATAGTCAACAGCTGTGTGAACAAATGGTTTCACTTCTGACACTCTAAAGGCGGGCAGGTCGCCCATAGGAGGGAAGGTATTTTTAGGGTTGAGTCTAAAACATTTATTACATTTATGAACTATTTGGCGCACTAAATTTCTAGCGGAATTTACCCAAAATTTCTGTCTTATCATAGATAATAAGAGAGCAGTACCTGTGTGAAGATTAACGATATGATAATAATTAATTATAAGATTAGTAACACGATCTTTTTGCGGGAGTAATATAGGATGCTTTTGTCCGTAATCAAGTTGAGAGTGAGTTAACCTTCCTCCTACTCGTAAGATGTTGCATGAATTGATAAAGGAGTTAAGCCTTAAAAGTTTTTTATTTACTTGTTTATTAGATTTTAAATTTATCATATGTTCTGAAAAATGTAAATTTTGAATATATTTTATTAGATAAATTTCCGCGGTGTCTAAATCTGTGACAGTTATAGATCCATGAGAATTGAGACGTTTACAAAAGCGTAGAATGTATACTAAGATGCGGAGTAATTTTGAATAACTTGAAATGAGATCAATTAAATTTTGAATAGGATGAGTAATTTTGGGTTCAATGACCTTAGCGGATAGAGTAGTAGTTTTCATTTCCATGAACTCCGAGTTATTACTACTAATCTCAAATGGTTTAATAGGCCATTGACCTATGGGAGATGCGAATCAATGAGGAGCGTGAAACCAAAGTCCTAAATTTCAGAGTAATTTAGGCGTTATAGGGCGAGAAACAATATCAGCAGGGTTTTCTTGACCGTTGATATGAAACCAATGTTTAGCGGGCACTTTAGAATTTATTTCAGTGATCCTATTCGCGACGAATGTGTGAAATTTATAAGCGGGTGAGTGTATCCACGTGAGTGTTACAGTTGAGTCAGAGAATGCGTAAATATTGTCAATTTGACAGCGTTTGCATAGTGTATTTTTTACAGCGTTGAGAAGATTAGCTAATAAGAGTGCACCGCAAAGGCGAGCCAACGGCATTTTACTGAGTGAAGCGACGCGTGATTTAGAGGTGAGTAATGAAACAGATCCAGGAGATTTATCGTTGGCGCCAACCCTCAAATATATGGCCGCACCATTACAGCGCTCACTAGCATCTGCGAAACCGAGCAGTGTCACGTGAGTATCCGAACTTATACCTACATGACGCGGGACTTTAATCTGTTCAAGACAAGAGAGTTCGTTGTGGAATTGATTCCACTTATTTTCTATTTGTGAAGGTACTGGACTATCCCAGTCGAGTTCATGTTTCCAACAGTCTTGAACGAGTAACTTCATGAATGCTGTCACAGGAGCAATAAGACCGAAAGGGTCGAACAAGCGAGCTGTCGCGGATAAAATCGTGCGTTTTGTACACTTACGAGAAATTGCGTTGATTTTAAATTGAAAAGTGTCCTTTATAGGGTTCCACTGCATACCTACAATTTTTATATTTGTATTAGCGTCAGCGTCAAAATTTATATATTGCGGATTTTTATGTGAAGCGTGGATTTTATCCATTAGTTCAGAACTATTTGAGACACATTTTTTTTTCTGCCCTATCAACGCCATCTATTGAACATATATAATCGTCCATATACATATGGTTTTCAGCCTCGTAAGCGGCTAGTGGGTATTGAGCCTTACTTTCAGCCGCGAGTTGGCGAACCACCCTCAAAGCCAAGTAGGGCGAGCTAGAAACACCAAAGGAAACTCGATTAAACTCATAAGTATGTATTTTACTATTTTTATCGAACCTATATAAGATGCGCTGAAAGGCGTGATGCTTAGAAACGAGCTTTAATTGAAAGTACATTTTTTCAATATCAGATGCCACGGCGATGGAGAACATGCGTAAGTTTATAAGTAAATCAAAAATATTACTTTGTAAATTAGGACCAATATATAAAATGTCGTTAAGTGATTTTCCTGATGAAGTTTTGCAACTAGCATCAAGAACAATACGTATTTTAGAAGAATGTTTATCAGGGCGATAAACAGCGCGGTGCGGAATATAATAATGCGGGACTTCAAGAGAGGTATTATCAACTTTTGACAGATATCCTTGGTTTATGTAATCTTGAAAAGTAGCGTTATAATTTGTACGAATATCGGGACGCGAATCTAATTTCTTTTCTAAATTAATGAGACGGCGGTGAGCAATTGCGTAAGAGTTCCCTAATTCAGAATATGGAGTTTTAAATGGTAACTGTACAGTATATCTGCCAGTATCATCGCGTGAGTGAGTTGCGGTAAATACAAGTTCACAGGCCTGATCATCAGGGCTCATGTGAATTTTATCAGGGAAGTTTTCTATTTCCCAAAAGCGTTGAGTGAGAGTTTCAAGTGAGTTAGACGTGGTAGCGCAGAAAAAACTTTTATCATTACACGTATTCTTATTTTTAAGAAGAGGAGTACTAATATTTAAGCGATTATCACAATCTGCCCTTCCCATGGCAATATAACCAAGTGTAGTCTGAACAGCGACTACCGACGAGCCAGGCAATGTAACCTTCCCACTACCTAACAAGAACGGGAACAGCTCGTTGCCAATTAAACAATCGATACCAGCCGGCAAATGGAATGCATCATCAGCCATAGGTAAGTTGCGTAAATGAATTAATTTAGATGTATCTATTGGTAGACTAGGTAAGCCGTCGGTAATATTTTCTATTACGCGAGCGTGGATAGTGTACGAGCAACGTGAATCAAAGCGTGAAAATATTTTAAATGTTGTTAATCCAAGGGAAAGAATTTTAGATTGGCCTATACCCAGAATAGTGGAGTTATCAGGAGTAACAACTAAATTAAGGCGTTCACTACACGATTTTGTGATAAAATGACTCATAGAACCTGTATCTAGAAACACGCGAACTTTATTTGGATAATTATTATTATAAACGAATACAGAGGCTGTAGGTAATAAAACAGTAGTATTATTGCAATCAATATTATATGTAGAAGCGGTCATCGATAACGCGAGATCATTTGAATTTACGCGCGCAGAGTTATCAGTAGCGGCGGCGAGCGCGGCGACCGATCCGTTCGATACAATCGTGGCGCTAGAGGGCGTACGCGTCACAGCGCTAGACGGCGGCGCGGGCGGCGCGCTCAGCGGCGTCGGCTTCGCGCGTTGAGTGTTGTTATTGTTATTACTGAGCGATGAGTGCATCGCTCAGTAATTTCATCGCAATCGCGATCGGAAGTCGAACCTAGTGAGGTTCGACTTCCGATCGCGAGGTCACCTGTTTGCTTTTGTAACTATTATGAAAGTTCTCTAAGTGTAAGAGTGAATGATGTTTGCGTTGGCATAATGAACAAGTATGCGTAGATTTACAGAGTTTAGTATCGTGGAATCCCAAACAATTGCGACAGAAATTATGTTTATTTACTAGTTCAAATCTGGCACTCGGATCTTGTTTAATAAAATACGAACATTTATATAAAGGATGCGCATTAGGGTCATTACATATTTTACACGAGCGTTGTTGGCTTATTACGGGTGAATGAGTGTTTGCGAAAAATGCTTGGGTCGGCTTAGATTTTAGTGCGTTATTATAATTATTAGATGAACGTTGAGTAACAGAAGGTTTGATATTGGAATAAGGAGTGCGTAATGTTTGAATTTTACTTTGTTCTTAAAGAAATATAGTAAGATGCTCAAATGTAGGTATCGGAACATTCCTATTGGATTGCTCGAACAAGTTCACTACCTCCTTGTCTAATTTGGTAAGTGCAATGTGGGTAATAATAAAATCTGCGAGATCGTCAATATTTAAACGGCGTAAAGCAGCCTCGGCGGAGTAAAATTGTTCGAGAAATGTATCAATAGATTGATTAGGCTTATAGTTAATTAATTGTTGTACATAACTGGAAGCTTGAACTCGAGTATCTTGATATTTTTCTAACAAAGAATTCCAAATGATTAAATAATTATTAGTGGTAGGTGTAATACCTGAACAGACGATTAATGCTTTGCCTGACAATGAACCTATTAGATATTGAACCCTTTCGGCGTCTGAGAGATGCGGATTATCGTGGATAAGACTTTTGAAATTTTCGTAGAATGGTGACCATTTGCATGGTGAACCATCAAAAGTAATTAATTTGAGAGGCGGTAATTTTCGGATTAAATCATATTTATGAGAATTATCTTGAATGTTCTTTTTAGAATTATCTTGCGTTAAAGTGGACGCTGTATGTTTTACGTAACAGTACAATTCGTCGAAGGTTTGTAAAGCGGAGTAGTTCGGCTTTGCAGAAGGATTATCCTCTAACTGAGCAATAGCACACGAGTCTAAAGTTTCCATAAAATTAGATCGAATAATATCAACCGAGTGAACACGTGCTAAAAATTGCGATTGAAATGTCGGATCGGAAACCTTTAGGCTGAGGTCGTACAGATTCTGCATAATTTGGAAGAGATTTTCCTTTTTAGCTTCTAAAATAGCTAATTTGGGGTTAGGTTCAGAGTGTTCATCGTTACTGGCAGGATTCTTCTTTGTCTGCCTTTTGGACACCATTTTGAGTGTTGAAATCTAGTATTAATTTATGTGGGTGCGTAAATGTTTTTAAATGCGTGAAATATGCTTTAAATTTATATGCCAATAATAAAATATGAATACACAGATGTATAAACAGCGAAAAGAGTGAGCGTTTATTGAGATATAGCGAAATTGGATTTGCGATGCGAGTAGCGAGAAACACGACAATGGCTGCCGTGATTCAATTAATTTAATTGCGTGAGAAAGCGAGTTTGCGTAGGTATTGTGTGTGTGATTAGATGAGTGATAAGAGAGCGAGTGTATTTTGTTTTTTATCCGGCTCGAAGGACCAGGAAATTGTGGGCGCAGAGACTAGGAGTTTTAGGTACTCACGGATGAAGCGGATTAATGAAGCGTGCGTAGGGTGACTTCCTCGATAGCAGGAGCAGTGTCGTCTTCCTAGGTCTTGGAACTGGTAATCCACCCACAAATTCAGTTCACACATGCACAGCACTTTTATGTTTTTTTTTATTATAGCGGAGCGAAGCGTCGCGCACACACGAGTTGCAAAGCGGTTAAGACTCTAATTTTAAGTGAGGAGGGTATGCGGACAGGAATAAGTAGGAGAGAAAGGATTTGATTGGTTCTCGCGTGTTTTATGAATGTTGCTAGACTAATAATATTTGTGCGTGTTTGAGTAAATGCCTTTCTATCCAATAAATATATTAAATTTAATTACAGGCTAATTTGATTGTGGCACAGACAAGTATTATATGTAGTATAACTAAATTATTTTGTCAAAAGTTTTTTTGTCATTTGATATTAGTTTGGATTAATAAGTTAAAATATTAGTTTAACACTAGTGCCGATACATTTAATTTCAAAGTACATAATGCTTTACTAATATTCGGCCGGTCCCTATATTTTTATCTGTACATGGATTTTGCTATTAGAGATACATATTTGATATAGGTCGACACAAAATATGACTCGACTAGGACATTGGGCCCGGCTCGGAAATGGGTTTGCAAACGAATATTAAATATTTTAATTAGCTAATGTAAGATTAAAACTGATATTTCTTGTAAATAGGATATAATAGGCTTAACACTACACTCGAACCAAAAGTACATTTGCAGTTTATAAAATTAGAGTAAGTAGAAGGTATAAAGTGATATAATATTTACTATAACCCTTTAGCTTCTCATTGCCAAATATATTACATATTTATTTATTATAGTAGAAAATACTATTATAAATGCGAACGTTTGTGAGTGAATTTTTACTCTCTGACGTTAAAATATTTTACAGATTTGATAAAGATTCGCAGTAATATTACTTACATATCAAATTATACATAGGCTACCTTGTGTCGCAAAAGCCGACAGGTTCTCGGCCTGGGCTACGCACGGCATCTAGAGAAAAATAAGGAATTGTTGTTTGATTAAGTGGATCAATTTGAGTCTTCTACTCCGTACTTAGTGCTGTATAGTTGTCGTAGCAACTACATGTTAGTAATAACATCTAACTGACAGCAACAAAACAACGAAGATGAAAATCCTGTCGTCTTATAAGCGATTACTGCGTCTTGAAATGTCTCGGGACAGCTGACATGTTACGTATACAAGTGCCGACATCAATCGTTGTTCCACGTCCGTCGTAATCACCTAGCTAGTTGGAGTATCTCCCTTGATGTTGTATTTTTGGATTGTATGAGTAACGAGCCTCGTTCATCAACAATGGGATAAACTAAATCATCGCCTCAGATCAAAACATACATTATTAATGTAAAATTGGTTAGGTAACAAAACTGCATCATGTCAGCATTAGAAAATAGTCAGAACTATTCCAATTGTAAAAAGCTGATATTGCTTTTTATGCTAGTTAGGTACAAGCATTTGAATATTACAAATAATACAAAGAGGGCAATAGCTCGCGATCACGTTACTTCTTCCTGTCATCATACTTCTTAAGCGTCAGCTGCCTCATACAAGTTATCGTCTTACGAGGCAGGGTAGGATGAAAGATTTTTTTCCCTCTATGAATGCTTGTAATACTTTAAGCATAAGTTTATTTCCGACTGATTGTTTTATAGATCACCTACAATTTAATGAACTTCGTATATTATGGGCAATACAATAAGTAATCATTCATTATTTCAATACTTTATTTTTTAATATTCTACTACATTCACACAACACCAAATACGCAGAGCTTGTATTATGGGTACTACAGACAATGGATAAATATATATACTTTTTTTTTAAATACATACATTTTATACATAGAAACACCCCGACCAAGACAATTATCCAAGTTCACGGACACTAATGTTTGACTTTAATGGGAATCAGAGCCGCGCTTCGGCGTAGCAGTCGCTTATACTCCCGCTTCGTGAACCGGTCGTCTAGTAGTAGGCAACAACTGTTTTTTTATTGCTTATTTGTATAAATATCCTTACTATACCTACTGCTACTTACTTGTTATCTAGAAGTCAAGGCTCCTCCATTCTTTAGCAAATGCATTGAAGCTACTAACACATATAGCGAAATCCATATTGAAATCTCGCATCGCGACGTCTATGTGACAACGATCTCGACGACGACAGAAATCGGGTCACTCCTGAATAATCGGTTGGTTTACGTACATTGGACCTATTCCAAACCAAAACAACTTTATCGTGGACATGAAACATGAATGATCGGGTCCGACAAGTTTAAAAGATGAAAAAAGTTTTGTTCTAACAATGTCAAATGATAATGTCATATCTGCATATACTGATAATTAAGATGTTCCCAATTTAGGCAGTGTAACGTGCCATTCTAAGATTATCATTTTCTGCATCTATCATACCAGTCATTGTACCACAATTATAGCTAACCGTAGTCAGGAAAACTTAAATATACAAAAATGTTTAAAATAGTGGTTATACAATTTCTGTTCGCATATTTGCACAGGTTGAACCAATCCTGCAGAAAAATTTTAGCACTGTTATTTAAGAATACCTGGCAATAAAATTTAAACACGCACGATTTTATGAAGTAAAGTCAGCAGAAAGTCAAAAGTATTCGAGTCGAATGTATGCTTACCCGGCAATTCGTAGGGTTGACGACACTATAACAGGTTCTGTTTACGATTTTATCAAAATCCATTGAATTATTTCGATGCAACTTTGGCAGAAATGTAACGGCCGTACTTTATTCCCACGCTTGTAATAAAAGTCGTCGCGTATAGCAGACTTTATAGGGTCACCGAAATATGAGAAGATTTCTTTTTTGGACGACGCAAGTAGGCTGGATTTGAGACCAGCAAACAATGGATGAACATCCGAGTATCTTACAATGGGCTCATGTTGATAGTACCCTGTACTTACACGGTTTGATAGTACCCAGTACACAGGTACTTACACGCACGGAAATATTACTTTTACAATTTCAGTGTTTTATTGTTTTCCTCTTAGCTAACATTCTGTCAAATTTGGTTAGACATAAAAGTGGAGGAAGGCAGGGGCGCTTGAATGCTTATGAGAATGCCAATGACACGAGCGAATTGCCATGAAGGTTGACACTTTTAATGCCTTTTATTTAAGTAAGGTAATAAAAAACGTGTACATTTTGGCACATATTTTTTGGACATGATGCAGAGAGTGATGAGTTGGTAAAGACAATTGTACACCAGATGTTCTCACTAACAGATGTACCGCAACCTATGAGTTTGTGCGGCGACCGAGGTAGTGGCATGAGATTTTAGGTTAAACGAAGCATAAATGAGCGTTCTCATTCGCATCCCATTGACTCACAACATAATAATAATAATAATATTCTACCACATTCACACAACACCATCTAGTCCCAAACTAAGCAGAAGCTTGTGCTATGGGTACTAGATAATGGATAAACATACATATATACTTTTTTTTGTAAATACATACATATTATACATAGAAACACCCAGACCAAGACAAACATCCATGTTCACGCACACAAATGTTTGACTTGAGCGGGAATCGAACCCGCGACCTTCGGCGTAGCAGTCGCTTACACTCCCGCTGCGCCAACCGGTCGTCAACATAAACATAACATAACATTACCGCGCGAATATGGCTTTTACTAAGCTCCGATAGCTTTAAACCTGCAGCTGGTACAACATTTTAACCTACATTTGCAACATTTTAATTTATCATTGTATCTTTCAGCAGGTCTGAAGGCCAATTCCCGTAATTATATTTGTTCAAAATGCCGTTTTTGTGTCATAAATGACTTTTACCGAAATTAACTGACACTTGATTGATATCGTGAGTAGATTTGAAATTGAACAAAGTGTCTTGGCTCTTCTAAGACGTAAGTATCAAAATAAAATTCCATGCCTTTAGAAGTACAACGCAATCAAAATCCTAATAAAAATCAAAAGAAATACACGTAATATAGTATTTATAATAGGCAAATACATTGCTTAAGCCAGACAAGATATCCTTTCAGTTCTTACCTTCTGTTTAAAGTCAAATATTAAACGGGTGAAAATGTTCCGAGGTGGATGAGAATGGGAAACACAGTAACTTACACGTTTTCTCTCATAGTCCATTTTATTATTACAGTGTCGGGTTCTGTAGTTACTTTAAGAAAGTCACAAGCACTGTATACAATTACCCGCCAAAAATTTAAGATATTGGCTATTTCTTGTCATTTATAAAGACAACTTAGTCGTAATCATTTACAACCTCGTACTGACAAGCAAGTGATGACCAATCTATTATATTATGTAAGACTAAAATAATTTATTTCATGTGATGGAAAACTTTCTTCCAAAAGAAAAAGACTACATGGATTGGAAATTATATAATTATAGAAGTATATTGAACTGGTTCGACCAATTTAATAGTCAGCACGTAGAGCTAGCAATAAATATTATATAGGTTTATATTCATATCGTCAACTGTAAATAAATCACTTCAATAGTTTAAAACAAAGTCTGTCTTCTGTCTGTCTGTCCCTATGTATGCTTAAATCTTAAAAAACTACGCAACGGATTTCTATGCGGTATTTTTAGGGTTCCGTACCTCGAAAGGAAAAAAACGGAACCCTTATAGGATCACTTTGTTGTCCGTCCGTCTGTCAAGACCCTTTTTCTCAGGAATGAAATTTATACTAAATACTCAAATCTACGGTTCCATAGAGCTGTAAAAAAATCAATATTCTAATCCAACGCAATCAAAAGATACAGCCGATTATGCTGCAAATTGCAGCACATTTTCAAACTCGCATTGGAATCAAAACCTATAGGGTACTTCCCGTGAACTCAGAATCTTGGAATTTGGTACGAAGCAACGTCTCATATCACATATAAAGGAAAAATTGCGAAAACCGTCAATTTTAAGTTACAGCATATAAAAAAATATTTTTAATAAATTTAAAGTTACTACCCCTTTCTCTTGAACGCGTGGAAGTATTACATTGAAATTCAAATCAAATACTCAACTATATAACACCTTTAGGCTGCAACAAGATCAAGCTTCTATGTTAACGTAATCAAAAGAAAGAGCAATTCATATCAAATACTCAACTATATAACACCTTTAGGCTGCAACAAGATCAAGCTTCTATGTTAACGTAATCAAAAGAAAGAGCAATATAAGCATATTTTCAAAATCGCGACTACTCGCAAGTGAATCAAAACCTACAGGGTACTTCCCGTGATCTCAGAATCTTGAAATTTGGTACAAAGTAACGTCTTATAGCACATATAAAGGAAAAATTGCGAAAACCGTCAATTTTAAGTTACATCATATAATAAAAACATTTTTAATAAATTTAAAGTTACTACCCCTTTCTCTTGAACGCGTGGTGGTATTAAATTGAAATTCATATGAAATACTTAAGTATATAACACCGTTAGGCTGCAACAAAATCAAACTTTTATGTCAACGCAATCAAAAGAAAGAGAAATATAAGCATATTTTCAAACTCGCGAATACTCGCAAGTGAATCAAAACCTACAGGGTACTTCCCGTGAACTCAGAATCTTGAAATTTGGTACGAAGCAACGTCTTATATCACATATAAAGGGAAAATTGCGAAAACCGTAAATTTTTAGTTACAGCATATAAAAAAAATATTTTTTATAAATTGAAAGTTACTACCCCTTTCTCTTGAACGCGTAGAGGTATTAAATTGAAATTCATATCAAATACTCAGGTATATAAAACCGTTAGGATGTAACAAAATCAAACTTCTATGTAAACGCAATCAAAAGAAAGAGCAATATAATCATGTTTTCAAACTCGCGAATACTCGCACGTTAATCAAAACCCACAGGGTACTTCCCGTGAACTCAAAATCTTGAAATTTGGTACAAAGCAACGTCTTATATCACATACAAAGGGAAAATTGCGAAAACCGTAATTTTTTAGTTACAGCATATAAAAAAATATTTTTAATAACTTTAAGGTTACTACCCCTTTCCCTTGAACGCGTAGAGGTATTAAATTGAAATTCATATCAAATACTCAGGTATATAATACCGTTAGGCTGTAACAAAATTAAACTTCTATGTCTACGCAATCAAAAGAAAGAGCAATATAATAATATTTTCAAACTCGCGATTACTCGCAAGGGAATCTAAACCTATAGGGTACTTCCCGTGAACTCAGAATCTTGAAATTTGGTACGAAGCAACGTCTTATATCACAAATAAAGGAAAAATTGCGAAAACCGTAAATTTTTAGTTACAGCATATAAAAAAATATTTTTAATAACTTTAAGGTTATTACCCCTTTCCCTTGAACGCGTAGAGGTATTAAATTGAAATTCATATCAAATACTCAAGTATATAACACCGTTAGGCTGTAACAAAATTAAACTTCTATGTCTACGCAATCAAAAGAAAGAGCAATATAATCATATTTTCAAACTCGCGATTACTCGCAAGGGAATCTAAACCTATAGGGTACTTCCCGTGAACTCAGAATCTTGAAATTTGGTACGAAGCAACGTCTTATATCACATATAAAGGAAAAATTGCGAAAACCGTAAATTTTTTGTTACAGCATATAAAAAAATATTTTTAATAAATTTAAAGTTACTACCCCTTTCTCTTGAACGCGTGGAAGTATTAAATTGAAATTCATATCAAATACTCAACTATATAACACCTTTAGGTTGCAACAAAATCAAACTTCTATGTAAACGCAATCAAAAGAAAGAGCAATATAAGCATATTTTCAAACTCGCGACTACTCGCAAGTGAATCAAAACCTACAGGGTACTTCCCGTGATCCCAGAATCTTGAAATTTGGTACGAAGCTATGTCTTAAAGCACATATAAAGGAAATATTGCGAAAACTGACAATTTTTAGTTACATCATATAATAAAAACATTTTTAATAAATTTAAAGTTACTACCCCTTTCCCTTGAACGCGTAGAGGTATTAAATTGAAATTCATATCAAATATTCAGGATATAACACCGTTAGGCCGTAACAAAATTAAACATCTATGTCTACGCAATCAAAAGAAAGAGCAATATAATCATGTTTTCAAACTCGCGACTACTCGCAAGGGAATCAAAACCTACAGGGTACTTCCCGTGAACTCAAAATCTTGAAATTTGGTACGAAGTAACGTCTAATATCATATATAAAGGAAAAATTGCGAAAACCGTAAATTTTTAGTTACATCATATAATGAAAATATTTTTAATAAATTTAAAGTTACTACCCCTTTCTCTTGAACGCGTAGATGTATTAAAATGAAATTCATATCAAATACTCAGGTATATAACACCGTTAGGCTGTAACAAAATTAAACTTCTACGTCTACGCAATAAAAAGAAAGAGCAATATAATCATGTTTTCAAACACGCGACTACTCGCAAGGGAATCAAAACCTACAGGGTAACCCGTAAAGTAAAATACTAGAAATTTGGTACGATGCAACATCTTATCGCACAGATAAAGGATGTGGAAGGCTGAGGACCGTGTACTGTGGTGCGTGTTGGGAGAGGCCTATGTCCAGCAGTGGACTGCGATAGGCTGATTGAGATTGAGATTTCAAATAATTACATAGTCATCAAACCGTTTTGCTAATTATTCTGTTTGTCGACCAGCCAGCTTGTCATGTAGACGTCACTATGACATACGCGCTCTTTTATAACCGTAGTGTGGACAGTATAACATACTATCACAATATAATTATGGCTATAGTTGCATTAATTGTCAACGAAAATACTATTTAACATAGTATAATACCTATGCCTCCCGATGGAAGTTGTTTATTTCATGCAATAGCGTTCTCTATTTATAATACCACTAATTTTGAACAAACAAAAATACTAAGGACCACAATACTTGTTTATATTTATAATAACTGGGACGAGTTTCATTTATATACAAGCGATGCCCGGAGAGATCCTTTCTCTTCACGACATGAGTACAAAGCTACGATGCTCCAATCCTCTAGCTATGGCGGTACTGCTGAGGTGAAGGCAGCAGGATGTTTGTATCCAGCGAGGTTCGAAGTGTATGAACGTAATACGGGTATTCTGAGGGGTGTATTTTGACAGAGAAGGATATGTAATAAAGCGTTTACTTCTTTCAGGCAATTTATCATCAGGTCATTATGATTTTTGTTTGCCAATTGTGTGCGAAGGATTTCTTAATAATACATACAATCATATTAAGGTAAGCTCGGTAAAAAAAACTCTAGATTCAAAGGTTGGCCGTCCTAAACGCAATAAAAGTGGTCGTCCTAAAAAATCTGAAATGTACTGCTCAGAACAAGAACGGCCAGCTGTAGCGTTGCATAAATAAAACAATATACGGCAGTAACCTCAATAGGTATGATTTATGTATGTTCTCGTCTGATAGTCGTGGGAGAGTTCAATATTGATTTTAGAATTAATCCCCAAAATGGAATTTCTACAAATTTTTCTTCTATAAACATGTTTCCGTTAATAAACACTAGCACAACACGAAGTAGTACAACTGAAAATAACTTTTTTCGAACTTCAATATTCAATGTGGTACTATTCCTACCTTTTTCAGTCACCATTTACAGGTCTGGTTCAAATTTGATACTTAATTCCATACTTTAAAATTTTCATTTCCATTTTTATGTTTTTTTTAATTTACGTCACGTATCACATCTTTACATACATCCCGCCTTTTTATCCCCGAAGGGGTATGCAGAGGTGTATTACACACCCACACTTCGCCAGTTATGTTTCGGTCCCAATGTATTAGGGGGCGAGCCTATTGCCATATACCAGGCACATTACTTAGCGAGCGAAATTTAACGTTTTAAACACCCACATATGTAACTCCGAAAAGTCAGTGATGTGTGCCCGGGGTACCGGGGGATCGAACCCGAGATGATCGTCTCAGCAGTCCGTTACGTACACCTATCTATCTATCGCCGCTTACTTATTTTTGTTATTTTTTTATTAAGAATATTAATTATTGTTTTATTTTGTGTGCAAATAGTCACCAAGTAATAGTTTTATTTTCATCGCAAATAAATACTATAATTATTAAACATACTTTATTAATATTTTTGTTACAGATTTCTAATAGTCACTAAAAACTTTGTAAATCAATAACTTTGATAGAAATCTCACCATCATTCATCAGCAGACTTTTGCAAGGCTGCTGCAAGGCTAGTATAGGTATTTAAGTTATATTATAAAAGAAGCGATATATGTTAATATAAAATAAAGGATGACTGATTACAAACGACAAAGAGGCCTTTTTCTTTAAATAAATTAAGGAAAAAGGTCTCTTTGTCTCCTTCAGCTTTCCCTACTGTAATGTCATGGTTTTCATTTTGCAATAAAAATACCATAACTATGACTGGTGAACTTTTACTTATATACTTACAGGTTTGTACGGAACCCTCGGTGCGTGAGTCCGGCACTTGACCGGCTTTATTTAATAGATATCATGATTCAAGAGGAAAGTTTATATCGACGGGCCCTACGTATACTGGTGCAACCCGCAAAAGCACGAAAATCGTTTTTTTGCATTAAATGCCTTATAATTGCCTTATATTTGTATCCTGTAAAAATTTTAATAAAATATCAAATAGTTTCGAAGATAAAATCTTGTAAACTGATGTAAGTGACATCATTTTAATCCTCGCGACTGCCTACGCTGGTGAAAGTCACTTGCATCAGTTTAGGCCGTCACGTACGATGCGATGCGTGAGCGCAAGTGACCTTCACTCCAGTATGCGCGCGGCATCGTTGCAGAGAGCACGTCAAACACTGGTATAAATGCGATATGTCTTAGTTTACGTATCCAATTTTACAAAAATGTTCTGAATTTGTTTGCCTGTAGTAACAGTAGTAAGAAGTAACAACAATGAAGCGTTCACAAGGTCAATTAATGCTGGGTTTATTAGAAAATAAGCACGAAGGTAACTATCAATTTTACACTTTGAGTATATTATAATGATGAACTTTGTTTTCTCTGATCAGATGTAACAAATTCGTAAAATTTAATTATGTGTAGATTATTTATTTTTCACTTGCACCAGTATACAAGGTTCATATTATTTATTCGCGTACTTTGTATAGTGGTTTAAGGAAATTTTAACGGTTATTAGTAAATATATTTACAAATTTAATTAATACACTAATTTTGATTTATTTTAGATCCGCATGCAGTACCACCAAGCGAAATATGTGAAGAATTGGACCTAAATTTAAAAATATGCCACGGAACCAAGGATTCGACCGATTTATATGTAACAAATATTTTTTCTAACGAATATGTAATCCAAAAGGCAGGTAAGAGGCTAAGATAGATAAATGAAAATTTATTTTATTATTTATGAATTCTTTTCGGTAAACTTTGCACTTGCATCAGTATACAGGGTCTGATTTGGTGTTATATTTTCATTTATATTGTAAACTGATATAAGTTACGTTATTTTAACGCTAAAATTTATCAATTAATACAATCAATAAAATAATATTAATACAATTAATAAAAAACCATTATTTAATAACACATTCAGCAGCTATTAACTACATAATTACTATTTTTTATTGTTTTAGATTGCCCTTTACCTCCAAGTGCGGAAATTCTAGCTGAAGAAAATGGCGTTAATTAATAAGGTTGTTAGTTTAAGCGATCCAGAAGACATATTCGAGGAAACTCCGACAGTTGAAAATTTAAGGTGAAGCAAGGTAACAAAACTTTTATATTCTGGTCCGACAATAATTGTGGAGTCCAGAATCGAAATAGAATCATTTTTATTATGTTTATGTATTGCGTTTGGAAATTTAACGTGAACATCACCCATAGATTTCTTATTGTTGGTCATACTCAAAATGAGGTTGACAGCATTAATTCCGTAATTGAAAGAAAACCAGAAATATTTTCTTTTATACTCCAGAACACTGGATTCTGGCCTTCAAAATGGCGACAGCTAACGCGAAACCATACATTGTTAAAGAAGTTACTTAATCTTTTGTCTTCAATTTAAGTCTTGCCCTGCCTTTTTTGATAATTGGAAGAAGAATTCCACTGGGGAACTTGTTATGTGGAATAAGGTTTGTGAAGTAAATATTCAAGTCAAAGATATATTTATGCTTAATTATAAATATGCCTTTGAAGAAGGTGCTTACAAAACCATACAATGTCTAAAAAGTTCTACACGTGCCCTTCTACAAAATGTTTCAAAAAAATTGAGAGATTAAATGTAGCTTACAAAAGCTTATTACCGATTGACAAGAAAAAATTTAAAGATCTTCAGATCTTTGCAATTCCAATGTAATTCCTGAGCGGTACCACACATTATACAATAATTTGAAGATACGGACCGATAACACTGAAGATGTCTCTGACTAGATATATTAAAAAAATGTCTAATTTTTATTTTCTAAGATGTTGTTACTCTTTTTATTATGTCTTTTTACCACTACCGACTGTGATTGTAGTTACGATAGATAACTGTGGGACCAGGCAATAAACTGATAATGTCTGAAAGACTGATTAGTCGTAAAGACACTATAAATAAATAATAAATATCAGTAACGACAGTTTCTATTTAAGTTCAGAATATTTTTTTATTTTAATTTTCCAATGCCAAGGGTATTGATTTATTTCTCTTTTGTGAGATAAGCTGATTGAAGCTCTCTGACTAGATTATATTAAGAAAAGCCTAGTTTTTATTTTCTAAGATGTTTTTTCTCTTTTTATTATGTATTTTTACCCTTACTGACTGTGATTGTTGTTATAGTCTAAGATCCCGCGACAAATTAGTGCACTCATCGACTTTTCGCTAAAAACCATATTTTTATATAAATGTATGATTAGGAGAATATATATTTACTAGGTTGCCTATTAGAATGTGGCCGCAAGTATTTTTAAACAAATTCTTTGGTAATTGATTTTTGGGAAAAAGTTTCGTTCACTTGTTTTTTAAATAAAATATCGTCTACATCACGGCAATATATATAAAGATTCTGAAAAATCAGCCAAGTATAAACAGGTATGATTTCGATATATATGATAAGCAACCGTGATTTTTCATTTTGATGATATATTTTTTAAAAAACAAGTGAACAAAACGTTTTCCCAAAAATCAATAACCACAAAAATTCAAAAAAATACTTGCGGCCACATTTTAATAGGCAACCTAGTAAATATAATTTAAAAAAATTTGTTTTTTAGCGAAAACTCGATGAGTGCACTAATTTTTCGCGGGATCTCGTACTATTACGATATATAACTATGGGACCAGACAATAACTTGATTATGTCTGAAAGACTGATTAGTCATAGTAAGTAGTAATGACAATTTAAATAAATAATTAACGACAGTATCTACTTTAAGTATATTTTTTATTTTGTTAATTTACAAAGCCAAGGCCATTGATTAATTTTTCCTTTGTGAGAATAATAGGACATAATAAGCATAGGTTTGTTCAGGTTACTATTTGAAATAAACAACTGTTTTGATTTATTAATCAATTGTTTTCCTTTACTCCTTATACCCATTCAAATATTTTAAGATAATAACAAAAGAACAATATAAAAAACTGTTGCAAGTAGTTTACTAGTACAAAGTAAACTATTGCAAGTGTTAAAAAGTCTATAAAAATATGTTTTTGTTAATAGTGTACGCTTATACATAATAAGTAATAAGCTCAATAGATAAAATAGTTCAATTAAACAAGTAATTATCTTACATTTTCCTTAACTATGTGTACAGACAAGTACACTATATACTGGTATAAGTGGTTACTTGTACCAGTTTACCGGTTCTATCATAGTAAAGAAAATAAGCTACATCAATGCAAGTCATGCTATTTTCTAAAGTATAAAAAAATAAGAAAATCAAATAATGCAGTCTTTTTCATATGATATCCAAATAAAATATTACAAATTTTCAATTATTTCTATTGATATTTGCCAAAATTATAAGCTATAGAACGTTTAATCCGCTCTCCTGTAAAGTAGTGTGTTTGCACTTGTACTAGTATACGTAGGACCCGTCGATATGTATAATTGCCGCGGGCGAAGCCGCTGGCGACGTCTAGTACCTACCAAAAAATTTACTTACATTTATTTCGACGGTTCAATGAATAAAAACAAACTGATGTGTGGCCATAAATTTTATTATCTGTTGTATTGACGTATCACAGATGACGGACCACGGTTGTGATTATGCATGTGTAACAATCATATTTATTACGAGGATATCATCGTTACCCGCTCACTGTGGCTTTATCACCAAACGATTCGGTGTCTGAATAATCGTGAATCACATTTTTATTTATAACTAGCTTTTGCCCGCGGCTTCGCACGCGTGAAATTCGGGGTAACACAAATCTACTTTCAGTCTCAATTTGTGTTAAGACACTCCTGATTACTCTAAAGACTTCAGAAACAATATAGGGTACAAAGCAAATCGGTCAGTATGCATGACATTATCCGAAAGGTACATAATAACATCACCTTGCATACAGACAAATGTCAAAGCCATGTTCCAATACATGTCCAATATAAGTGCATAAAATTGTTTCAGCCGTTTAAGGGTAGTATATAATTATTAGTTTCTAATAATATATGCGAACAATGTAAGCACCGTGCACAATATGACATTATGTATGATGTGACAGTAGGTACTGACAGTGATATACGATAGCACATGCGCACTCAATTATTACAGCGCATGCGTTCTTACTTCCAAGAGGTAAATTTGTGCCGTACTAATTTCTACCCTCCCTGCAATCCCTCCCAGTAAATCTTTTGCAACTTATGGTAGCCTATGTCCGTCTCCATGGTCCAATCTATCGTTATATAAAATTTCAACAAATTCGGTTCAGCCGTTTTAGCGTGAAAACGGAACATACATACATTCATACATACACACTTTCGAATTTATAATATTAGTAGGGATGTAAAACAAAATGGATTCTATGCATAAAGCGATGTTGGGCACTCTTCACCGCGTAACGGATTCGATTCACCTCACCCGGTTAATGCATAATCGAAAGAGGATTTCTTTGATCTGCACTTCTGCGTACTCTTGATATTTGGTATTCAATTCAGTACAGGTGGCAATACATTATGCTTTTAAGATAAAATAAGAATGATAAGTCATAATCATGAAAGAGTACCAAATTGCACTAATATTCCATTTAAACTTTCTTTACTAGACAAATATAGCAAATACCAAACCTGTTAAGTCACAGCAAAGTCAGCTTCATCGCCTTCATGTCATTCTCAAGTTACATTCAAACTACGTATTTCTCTCTCTATCTATCATAGTTTCAGTACAAACAACACCTCAAACATGTAGATAGCAACTACGCTCGCGTCAGTTGTGATCAGTTAGACAGGATTACAATTTACATCGCACTGTCCCATTTAGGTTAATAGGCAGGCCATACAATAATTAACACTTGACGGTGTGGCAGCCGTGACGTATAATTTAATAGACAGGTAATAAGCGTCACGGTATGTATGGATTACACCACCCAGTCTTAAAGAGCTGCTCTCTAAGGCACGGGGCACAATTTAAACACATTACTTCGAACATTTACTGCCTATAATTCTAACCCGAGCCCTGTGAAAGGCAGTCTGTTGATATCTCAACTAGGCTATCGCTGCCTACCTTAGTAACATAATATGTCTAATAATAGTATATCTGTTTATATTATAAATATCCGATTGTAATAAATCGCCGCAAAAAACATAGCATATAGCACGTACTTGTCTAATAATAGTATATCTGTTTATACTATAAGTATATATATAGCACGTACTACTACTTTAAGTTGCAGTGAGTTAAAAATCTAAATCGATCATTTTGATGTATTCTGCTACCTATTGATTTAGTTATATTTAAGTAATTTTATTTTAACTGGAGCAAAATTGTCGTGGAGCCTCTAGAAATGCCTCGTGGAGCCCTGGCGCTCCGCGGAGCACACTTTGAGAATGGTTGATCTATAGGTATACATTATTACGCCCTAATTTGTACTACTGAATTGCACGATAACTTTTTTTACGTGCGTATACTAAAAATAGAAATATTAAATAATTGCACCTATTGACATTTATTTGATTGGAATCTCTGCAGTGTAAAGTGAAAATTTGAAATTTTTCCCGCCATTTTTGAGCGCGATTTTATATTTCTGACATATTCTTTTTTCTCTTCGTTTTTATTATGGGAGGTATATAAGTATTATACATAGTTAGAATGGTTTTTTAATTTACTTTTAGAGGAGATTAATATAATGAAAAGAAACATTTTAATATTAAACATAAAAAAATAAAACAAAGATTTTTTTTAATTGACGCCAAATTTCATATTTTATTTTTTTAAATACCGTTTTATAGATAGATAGATAGAAAATGCTTTATTGTACACCAGAGGCAAATAGTTACAGAAAAATGACATATACATATAATAACATAGGTCTAGTTGTACATGGGCGGTCTTATCGCAGGTTGCGATTTCTTCCAGACAACCTGATGGACTATATTCAATTAAGTAAGCGAAATCGGGTAGCTAATGGTGTACATATATATATATATATGGTTTGGTTTTAAAAAGACAACTCCCGCATTAGGCCTAAGTCCTGTGTCGCGGGGAACTTTACAAACATACAACTAACGGACACAATGAACAGCCAGACTCGAAACAACAATTTATGAATTAGACAAAGTGTTGTCTCGTGTGTGGGGATCGAACCCACAACACTTAGGCACAGTGTCAAGCGGTGAGGCGGCTGTTTAAACCACTACGCCAACCGTGCGGTCAATATATATATATATATATATATATATATATATATATATATATATATATATATATATATATATATATATATATATATATATATATATATATATATATATCCACTATAATACATACTTAATACCGTATGATAGAATAAACCATTACGAGAAACTATTTAATTAACATTATACATACAATAACAGTAATGATCAAAATGTCAAGTAGTGTTGAGTGACGAGGTTTTTAAAAATTGGTAGGGATTTAGCCTGTCTAATATCTGGTGGCAACGTATTCCACAAGCGTACAGCTTGAACTGCAAAGGATTTATCATAAAAAACTGTAGAATGTGGAGGGACTTTTAATTTTAGATTTTCTGATGATCTCAAGCACTTCGAATGTGTTTCATGGAGATATTCAAAACGTCTTTTGAGATACATAGGAAACGAGGGATTGAATAAGATATTGTAAAGAAAACAAAGGATGTGAGTATTCCGTCGAAGGCGGATTGGCAGCCACTAGAGCTTGTTGCGAAGTTCAGAGATGTGATCATATTTACGTAAACCAAATATGAATCTTATACAAAAATTCTGAAGTCGCTCAAGTTTATCTAGCTGGACCTCATTGAGATCTAGATAGCTGACATCGGCATATTCAAGAATTGGTAGGAGAATAGATTGTACAAGTGCAATTTTAGTGGTGATCGGAAGAAAGTTACGTAGTCTGCGCAGTGAACCTGCAGCAGCAAAGAGTCGGCAACTGACATTTTGTAATTGGACAGTCCACGAGAATGTGGTGTCAATATATATGCCTAGGTTCTTCACTACTTTACTAAAAGCAATTGGTACACCTTCAAAGGACACCTGCGGAAGCATCGACCAATCAACCCTTGAGATAAATCTGGAACTGCCTATAATTGAAACCTGTGTTTTGCTAGGGTTAACCTTCAGTCCATGCGTCTTCGTCCAATTAGATATGTGATCCAGATCATTATTAATAATAGTGATGGCAGATGACAAGTTTTCAAGTTGAGCTTGGGAATATATTTGCATGTCATCAGCATAAAGGTGGTAGGAAGATGAAATGCTATTGGAGATTGAATTAATAAAAATTGAGAAGAGCAAAGGAGAAAGAACGCCACCCTGTGGTACACCGGCAGAATTGTCGCACCAAGATGAAAACGTTTCATCCAGACGGACTCGTTGCCGGCGGCCAAACAGGTAACTACGAAACCAGTCAATAACTGATGGAAATATGTTAAGGGAGCGTAAAATGGCAAGGAGAACATCAAAATCAACAGTATTAAAAGTATTACTGAAGTCTAGCAGACAGAGAACTGTGAGCTTGCCATCCTCCACGCCTGACCTGATATCATCCGTAATATTGACAAGGGCGGAAGTGGTACTGTGACCGGAACGGAAACCGGACTGGTAAGGATTAAGGATATTATGTGTAGAAAGGAAAGAGTTAAGCTGGTCATAAATAAGGCGCTCAAGTACTTTGGACAGGAAGGGTAATATGGAAATGGGACGATATTCGGAAAAGGAAACAGGATTAGGTTTCTTAGGTAAAGGGACCACTTGGGCATCCTTCCAAGCCTTAGGAAACGCGCCATAAGAAACAGAGAAATTAGGTATGTGGGAAATAATAGGTAGGATTTCATCAAGGATAGGAAGGATCATATTACGGTTGATACCGTCACTACCAACTGCGTTTGATGTTATTGATAAAATGCTCTTCTTAACATCACATCCAGTAAATTGACTAAAGACAAAAGGAGTATAATCAGGAGTAGGAAGCAACAAAAGATATCGTAAAGTGTTCAGTTTTATTGTCTTATCATATTCAGACGAAGCAGAGAAGTGCTGATTAAGCATGTTAATATCAATATTATTTGGAGTAGTATTTTGACTTTGCTTTCCGACACCTAGAGATTTAAGAAACTTCCATACTTTTGTTGGATCACCGTTTTGTACGGACTTGTGAATGTGCCGGCGTTGTGCGTCCCTACACACCTTATTGCAATGATTCCTAAGTTTCAAATATTTTTCCTTATTCACCTCAGATGGCCTAGACTTATACTTGGATTTTGCCGCTGCTTTCTTCTGAATAAGCAACTTAATTTCATTTGTAAGCCAGGGCGATGGCAGGTGTTAAAATTTTTCAGCTCTAACAGGTGCATGGACATCGTAAAGGTCAATAACGTTCTTTTCAAATATTTGAACCTTGTCGTCGATTGTATCTGCTTCAAATAAAGGTTTCCAATCAATTGCCTTTACACCATCAAGAAGACGATCAGTATCCATACCACTAAAATTGCGTAGCAAGAGAATTCTTGGCTTTGCCTTGGGAGGACGAACTTTGTAAGATAGGAAAATTAGATCGTGAAAAGAAAATTCATCTGCACAATATTGGCCGTGCTTAGCGACGTGATTAAGTGATGAAACTAATATGAGGTCTAGAAGTGAAGGAGTACAGTTCGGAAAGTGATGGGTAGCATTTAGGGGCAGAATGTGCAGATTACTAGACACGGAGATAGAATTTATAGATGAAAAACGCGAGTCGTTCTTAAGAAGGCAGGTGTTAAAATCACCCATTATAATAGTTTGACTGTAAGAGGGAGATAGATTAAGCAAAAGATTCTCAAAGGAGGAAAAGTAATCAACACGTAAAGATGGACAGTAGAAAACACCAAGAAGGATTTTGGTATGATGTAGCTCGATTTCCAGAAACAAATGCTCTCCTGCATTGGGTGGGGGCGGTTGTGAGGACATGCTTGCGACAGAACAGGTAATATGAGAACGGAGATAAATGGCAACACCGCCGCCACCACACCCAGTACGGTCATTTCTAATGAGTTGGAAACCGGGCAAAGAATAAGAAGTAGAAGGAAGGCATGGTTTAAGCCATGTTTCAGAGACAAGAATAGCGTGGATGATCTTACAGACAAGATTTGTCAGCATATCTGGGAAATGGGCGAGAATACTCTGTGCATTGATATGAACAACATTCAAGTTTCTCGGAACATCAGAAAATATTGATTGCAGGTTATCCGCTAAAGAAGGAACACTTACAAAACAATCGTTGTCACTGCTTACTGAAAAAAAGTCATCAGTGTCACTGTTATAATCCATATAGATACTATACTTACTAAATAAAAATAATGAATACAAATATAATATAATAATTATATGTATAAATATTAATATATATAATATATAAATTATGTCTATAATAAATAAGCTAATATAATTTACTCAACTAATTAAACTGTATTCAATATAGTCCACCTGCCAGTTACAAGTCAATATAGAGAAAACACAAAAAAAAAAAGCAAAGACGAGAAATCCAATAAAACAACAAGGTATTAAATAGGCGTTTCACTAATTGTTGTAAAAACCCAGGCAGGATAGTTATTGAAAAGGTACAAAATGTAGTACTTTTACAAATTGTTATTCTACAGTGGCGTGTTACAATACCCCGCTGAAGAGAACTAAACGCTTAGAGTTTTGTAGCTACTAAACGGAAATGAACGCACTAGCTGTCATAATTGACACTTCATTAATGTCACAACAAACAAAGTTAAAATGAACGAAACGTAACTAGAAAAAAGTGTTTTGCTTACAGATTGAAATATTAATAGCAAAAATAAAACTGCAAAGTACAAATACCAACATTAGACTAGTGTTTATAAATGTGACGAGTTATGTGGGTACCGTATTATTGCAACATCTTAGTTCTAACAAAATATACTTAACAACCCACCTGGGATCCAATGAAGAGAATGTAAACAAAATAATGATTTACAAGATTACTTTTTGACTGCTGCAGCTCGTCTAGACTTTGCCGGCTCATTCTTGGTAGCTGGGGGAGCTTGTTTCGTCTGGTCCAGGGCTTGAGGAAGGGATAAACTGTTGACTTCCATCAACGAGTTGATGCGCTGCCGCTTACCGTTTGCGCCAAGGACATAAACCGTGCCCTCCTTAGTCCAGCACCTCGTGACTCCAAACTTTTCCCGTGCAGCAACAAAGGCGTCATGACGGGTTTTGGTCAGAAATTCCGAAGCAGTAATTCCAGAGCCTTTAAGTTTGGTTTTTGTAAACCAAACTTTATCCCGGGTAGACACATCCTGAAATTTCACCAGAATTGGGCGGTGTTTATGTGTAGCTGCAGATCTTCCCATACGATGACAGCGACGAATGTCATTTGAAGTGAAATTGTCAAGCTTGAGATGTGTTTTTACAATGTTCACCACTGTCTGTGCAACATCTTCCTTCTTCTCTTCGCTAACGCCGTGGAAAAGAAGGATTTTACGACGACCTTGTGTCTCCAAATTATCCACGCTACGTGCCAGCAGCTGGACCTGTTGTTGCAAGGCCATCAACGCCTCTGTGACAAATGCCCGGAACGCAGCAAATTCAGAACTTAGGCCAGAAATATTTGAAGGAGGACTCACATTGCCTTGCAGCTTGTCCTCAAACTCCGCCATCCTGTGATTGAACATGTTGTTCAGGTTCTCAATCGTGTTGTGTAGAGCTTCCTATATATTATTGTGTATGGTGAATCTTGAAAGGAGATAACACTGTCTGGCAGGTACTGTTGTTTAATCAGTTATTTTATATCATTAAACTAGTATAAATGAGGAAAAATTACAATATATAAAAAATAAAAATGAGAGCTAAAATTTTTTGCTATAGTTGCCACAACTACCCACAATGTATGTGTTTTATGTTATATATCAGATTCAAACCTAGATAACTTTCTTTCCAACTAGATTTCCAAGTATAAAAACCAATTCTGATCAGAATCTAATAAGAATTCTTCTTTTTGGAACCTGCACAGTTGTTTACTTTTTCCCGCAGAAAAAACTGAAGTTCCCGCCAACTAATATCTTATAAATAATATGAGTATTATACATTTTATCAAAAGTTTATTTATATACTCATAATAAAAAAATAATACAACGCATAAATGTAACCTTATATACATACATATGTATTTAAAAATGTTTACTTAAAATGACGTTTTTACGATAATTTTTTGTCTATAATTAAAGTAATACACATTATTTATTTATTATTTTGCTGTAACTTCATAATTAATTAGTTAATTTACAATAAAAACATAAAAGTATGATATATAATTACATAATTTGTTTAGAATGATGTTTTTAATCGATAATTATGCCCCGCGCGCGGAATGCATTGTCAGCGAAATATTTTTTTTTTTCAAATGCTGACATCCAAATAATTTTCTGCAAGTATTGCTATAACGTTATTTTATTACATAGATAATATAACCAGGTAGATAAAAATACAACAGCAAACCAGATTCAGCTTATACTTTTATTATGATAAACAAAAGTGTGGAGTAAGTCGACGGTAAAGACGACATTGTTTACGTTACGGCCGCTAGCCTAAAGTAAATATTTCATTCAAACGTAATTTGTTTTGTAATATTAGAATGAGTCATTCATTAGTTGCGGAAAAATAAACACCACTCCTCTCAAGTTATTAACAATCGCACAAAAACTAATTAATCGAGCGCGCCCGCCTTTAACTGGCAGCGCGCACTTGAAATTTGTCGATGCTGAGTAAGCACTTAAAAATGGTGAGCAGTCAAGCTGCTAAGTAGAAAAAACACTGTGATGAGATGTTTTATTTTTATTACGTATTCCGGCCCGTAGCGGTCACATCAGCAAGGTACTGTAACCGTTGGTAGGTAAGACGGCGTCTCTCGTGAAGGACTCTCGGCACTTTATTGACATTATCAAGAGCGTGAAAAAGGAAGCAGACGAAGTGATGGTGAGTTTTGACGTGGAGGCACTCTTCACCAATGTTCCAGTTCAGGATTGCCTTGAGGTCGTTGAGAGAAAACTAAGGGCAAACGGTCTGTCTGACAAATATTCTGTTCTACTTCAAAATTGTTTGAAAGCAAACTAGTTCCTATACCGTGGACAACATTACCTCCAGATCGACGGAGTGGCTATGGGTAGCCCAGTAGCACCGGTAATGGCCAACATCTGGATGGAGCACTTCGAAGAATCCATAGACATGCAGGCATCAAATGTAAAGCTATGGAAGAGGTATGTCGACGATGTATTCTGTATCATGAAGGGCGACAAGCAAGATGTAGAACAGTTCGCAAATAGCTTAAACTCCATACACCCTAATATAAGGTTTACATTTGAAATGGAGGCAGACGGGTCGTTACCCTTTCTCGACGTAAAAGTGACAGTGAGGGAAAACTGTACCTTGGGACACACTGTTTATAGAAAACCGACACACACAGATAGGTATCACAACGCTTACTCGCATCATCACCCGCGACACTTGGAATCCGTAGTAACTTCACTAGTAAACAGAGCGTATGACCTCTGTGACCCTGAACATTAGAACAGTGAGCTGTCACATGTCCAGGAGGTACTTAGGTGCAACGGATTCAACAAGAAGATACAACGTCTGAAGAGGAAGGACCGTAAACCAGAAGTAAGCAGAGTACCGGCTTACATGCCTTACATAAAGGGAGTGACGGACAAAGTTGGAACAGTACTACAGAAATACTCCATAAAGACTGTATTTAGTCCGCTCTCCAAGGTAGCACACAATCTGCGCACCCCGAAGGATGTCATTCCTCTACCAACACCTGGCGTCTACAAGGTCGACTGCAGTTGTGGTAGTTCCTATATCGGACAGACCAAACGAACCATCGCTGAAAGGGTCAAGGAACATATTGCAGCTGTAAAATAACCGACAAAGTAACAAGTCTGCCATAGCTGAGCATTTGTTGGAGTCTGGAACAAACCACTGGATCGAATTACATCAACCAAAGGTCTTATCTACCGATCGACACTATTACTCCAGGATAGTACGTGAAGCGGTTGAAATCAAAAAACATAAAAATTTCAACCGGGAAGATGGATACAGACTGTCTACAACTTGGAATCCAGTAATCAACAAATGTAAACCCCGCCGCAGTAACACAGCTCATTAGTGTGTAGACGTTATAAGTGTTGTGTGTCAACGTACCGACAGTTCGGATAAAAATAAAAATAAAAAACAAGTGAGGGTAGCTGTCAAAACCCGCGCTTCACAAGGACGACATCAGTCCTGCCGAGACCAAAGCTGTTGTAAGACGGCCGAAGCGTCGGTAAAACATAGGTATTTATACCTTAAATTAATTAAATATCGCGAATAAGACCCGTTTAAATTAAATTGTATGATGTATACAAATCGCGAAAGTTTAAAATCGATTATCTATACTGTCTATATCAGTCTCATTATTGGTCGACGTTATTTTAAATTTCGGAATTATATGATATATTTTCACAATTATGAGAACTATGATTACCATAATTACTAGAGTTACAAAAGAATTAATTGCAAAGAAATGTGTTCCATATTTCACTAGTGCTGGTTCTTTATGAATAATGTTATCTAAGTTTGTTAATAACTTCTCACTTTCTCTACTTAAAGTTAAATCATTAAGATCTATGTTTTGTAGTGAAATAGGGGACACGACTTTGGACACATGGTCTGAATTAGGATCTAGTTTACAGCATGAGTCATTGGTTATACTAAAATCTAGCCTAGGAACGGAGATGCTTATGTTAATGGCATTGTCCGACGGTATGAGTTTCGTACTTTTGGTATAGACTATGCACTTCTTTGGGGTATGTAATAACCCTATTCCCGACACTAACACTTCACGTATTTCCGAAACACTGCAATCAACGTATATTTTACTTGGGCAAGTTTGTATGTAAAGCCACCGATTATTACACAGTGGTTGCCAAATGTCTAACTCACGAGAAATCGTTTTTGTTTTCCACTGTGTAGGGATAGCACTAGACGATTTTGATAACAGTTCACTTTCACACGAAGGGATTTCACTAATTAGTAATACCGTAGGTACTTGACACAGGAAGAACTCAGAGTTTACCGTCTTACACATATCTAAATTATCTAAAGTAAAATAACTAATCGTATCATTAGAAATAGCTGTATAAATGCTAGAAGGTTGAATCATACTAAATGTATTGGAGTTGCTTAAACCGTGAGGGGTTGGCAACGCCAAATTATGATATAAGTAAAAATCATCATTTGTTACCAAAGGAACTTGTAATACAAACACAAGCTTATTCTTCAAATAATTGCAAACTACACTAGATACGCTTAAAATTAAATTAATGTTTTCTAAACTAATCAAGATTGGTATTCTAGAGCCTCTAGGTAGGTGCCTGTCGTTTTGAACGAGTTCGTCATAGAGCTAAGCTGAGGTAAGTATGCTTGGATGCAGAGTATTTTGTTTAGTCAATAGTATAGCATTAATTAAATCTTCGAGTTGGAAGGAGAGCGTCATCAATGAACTTTCAAGTATATTAAGTATAGATAGGCATTTTGTTTCTATAATCAAAGTATTTGAAACATTTGTCATGTTATTTGTTATGCGAATAAAATTATTTAATGCAGTATGCAAGTTTTGTTCGTTAATACCAGTTTATTTATAGTTTTCTTAAATGACTCTAACGTGGAATTAGTGACTAAGATAGTATCTGTCATGAGTTGAGCCAGATTCTTTTGGTTGTTTTCCATTGACTCTATGGCTGCGTCGTATTTCAGAGCATCATCTTCATCGAGAGTACCAAAGATATGTTTGAATGCTGTGCCTACTCCACCAAACCACACGGCTCGTCGGTTACGTTGTGAGAGTAAGTGAGACATGGATTCATAGTCGCGGATTATATCTTTATATCTGGCTGTCAAGGGAGACAGAGCATCTAGACATTGATTAAAATTGGATTGCTGGCAAATAAATCTTACAGAGCCAATAATTTCATTTAAATTAACAAGATGTGGGTTAATGTAGGATATATCGATATGGCTTATTACGCTTAATTGACCGTTAATTATTTTCAGTTTTCCAAGTCCGTCAATGTAGATGCCGGCACTGGAGTTGAACGGTTGTACAATGCTTGGTTGTGCAGCAATCGAGACGCTAAAATAAGGTAAGGTAAGAAATAGTTAATTAAACAATAATTTAGAAATTAAGCTCTTTACAGGTTACGAAGGGTGTGTCGTGTCTGCAGGTTTCAGCTGATCAAAGTGGTGAGTCACATGACGTCTATTAATAAGAAGGGTAGCTGTGTGATTATCGTGAAATTTTATTATTATAAGGGTGACAGAGCTTTTCTCAGTCTCAGGTGGTTTTTAAGGTAAACATAGTCTCCTACTTTGTAAGGTGACGGGCGTTTAGCCCGTGTGTCGTAATAAGATTTAGAAGACTGTTTAGATTTTAAGATATTCTCTAAGGCTTTTGCTCTAGTGTACTTAAATTTATGTTGTAGTTTTCTAATATAATCGAAGTATGTTGTACCTAAATTACTGTCGTACACAGAGTTGGGTATATATGGTTTATGGCCGAATATCAATTCGGAGGGAGAGAATTGTGGAGAGAATTGTGTAGTAGTGTGTACGGTTGTGTTGTAGGTTAACATGGCTGTGTAGACGTAAGTAGGCCAATTGTCTTGATTCTCGTTAATGAAGGATTTTAAATATTCCTTCAGGGTCGAGTGGCTGCGCTCTAAGGCTCCCTGAGTTTGCGGGTGATAAGGTGAGGACCAGAGTTGCTTTATATTTAGGAAGTGGCAAGTAGTTTTGAAAAGATCCGAAGTGAAGTTAGTGCCTTGGTCACTCAAGATTGTTTTAGGAATACCGAATAGGGAGATATAGTAGATGAGGCAATCGCTAGTTTCCTCAGCCGTTGTGCTACGTATAGGGTAAGCTAATGAGTATTTGGTAAGATCGTCTTGCAACGTGAGTACGTATTTAAGTTTTGTGGGTCCCGACTCGGGCAGAGGTCCGATTATATCTAAGGCCACGCGTTGAAACGGTGCTGTGGATGTAGTTGTAATTTCCATGGGAGCTCTATTTAATTTCCTTAATGCTTTGTTTTCTTAACAAAGCTTGCATTTTCTGACGTAGTCTTGGATATCGCTTTTCATACCTTTCCAGTAAAATTGTTCTTGTGTACGCTTATACATACGTGTTGATCCTAAATGGCCAGAAATCGGGAGATCGTGATTTTCACGCAAGATTTTCGGTCTTTCGCTCAAGGTAGGATAAATGATTTTATTTAGGTATATGTTGACACACATCTTTGTATTATGGAATATATAGGTGAGTATATTGTATATTTTTGTGTAGGAATGTTGATCAAAAGGGTTTCTAAAATCGGAAATGGCAATATTCTCAAGGTTTTCTATAGTAGCCCATCTGTAGTCTTTTAATTTAATAATTCATTTCTTATTTGTTTCAGGGTCGTGTATATCATCTATATACACGACCCTGAAACAAGGTAAGAAGATTCGTCAAAGTGGTGTACCTTGGTGAAAATTAAATAAATAGTCTTAGAGCTGTGTGTTATTTTCATGAAGGAGTGCAGTTTCTTTTCAGCGTTAAGTATTTTGTCTTTGTTGTCAGAACTTAGTAGGATTTCTTGGATATAAGTGTTAGATTCGTCGAGATCTATGGATGTAGGAATTATTAGAACGGTATGGAGGTGTTTTAAGCAGGTTCTCGTTATGCTCTTTTAGAATAGTGTCCCATGTTAGTTCTTTGTTAGAAATTTGTCTTAAGAATTTAGTGTAGTCATTGTTGTTTAATCGTGGGGCTTATTCCACGCCAATTTCGGCAGGAGAAGGAATTTGTAATGATTCGAAATCAAGGTTAAGATCGGCGTTTCTGAAACTAGTATCGAAGGCTCCCCAGTCTATAGGGTTTAACTCGGGAATTGTAGGTTCTTGACTTTGTGCAGGAATAGGATTTTGTGTGGTATCGGGGTTAGCGTTTTCAGTGGAATTGGGAACGTCAGCTGTATCAAAGGAACATGGAATATAAGATGGTAATTCTAGTATAGGGTCATTCAGTGGGTTGAGTCCTCCGTCATTGGAGTTCAGTAGTTCGGATTCAGAGGCTGCTGGTAGTTCTATTTTCAATTTTTATCAATGTCCTAACCCAGAATGTCCAATGCGCCTATCATCTGTATGCCGATGACTTGCAGCTTTACGCTCAAGCAAGTATTGAGAACATATCTTCTGCTGTAGCCAGTGTGAACAGGGATCTTGAATATCTGCATAGTTGGTCTAAATCTTTCGGTCTGTCAGTAAATCCCAGTAAGTGTCAAGCAATAGTTGTGGGCAGTCAAATAATTTTGAGTAGACATGATATGACCGCACTACCATCGATCATTTTCAATGGATCAGTTATTGAATATTGTCAAGTAGTTAGGGACTTGGGCCTACATGTAAACTCTACTCTAAATTGGCGTGCTCAGGTGACTCACGTCAGTCAAAAAGTCACCGGTACCCTGCGTGCTCTTTATCGCCTGAAAAATTTTCTACCAACCAGGATCAAGACAACGCTTGTGCATACCTTAATTTTCCCCATAATCGACTACGGTGATGTGTGTGTTATTTCTACCTGAATGCAGACCTTCTCAATAAACTTGACCGTCTTCTCAATAACTGCATTTGATTCGTCTTTAATCTTCGCAAGTATGACCATGTGTCTATTTATCGCTCCCGTTTGAAATGGTTACCTATCCGTCAACGCCGTAGTATGCGTGCCCTCACAACACTTTACTCTATCCTCATGTGTCCTAATCCTACCTACCTACTTAACCCCTTATTTTAAGTATCTATATTCCAACCACGACAGAACGTTACGTTCTTCTAACAATCTACTTCTTCGCTATCCGATACATAACTGTGATTTCCTTCATTCTTCTTTTCCTGTGCAATCTATTATTCTGTGGCATCCCCTGCGACGGCTACTAGCAGACATACATTTAAATTGAAAGTGCGGCAACTACTGCAGAACGAGTTGGCAGGATCATCACAGAGTTGACATCTCTATTCGATTGTAGTTATTATTATATATTTTTCTATATATAATTATATTTATATTATGTATATATATATATATATATATATATATATATATATATATATATATATATATATATATATATATATGTGTGTGTGTGTGTGTGTGTGTGTGTGTGTGTAAATAAGCAGCGATAGCCGAGTGGATATACCAACAGACTGCCATGCAGAGGATATCAGGTTCGAATCCACGGCGCGCACCAATGACATTTCGGAGTTAGAGAGCACATTTAGCCGTCGGTCCCGGTTGTCATGAAGATCTTTGACAGTCGTTACGTCAGTACCATTTAAATAAACTGACACTAGTCTAAACCATGGAATATCGCTATCCCTTCGGGTTGCGGAGGTCAGAGAGGCAGTCCCTCCGTGGAAAAGCTAATATTCAGCCAAATCCGGTTAGACTAGAAAGCGGAACCCAGACTGAAACTGGGATAACGCTAAGAGAAAGAAGTATATATATATGTGTGTGTATGTATATAGTGTATTCTTATTTATGAATAATATTTATATGTTTATATATTTTTAGCATATTATCTTTATGTATACCTACCTATATAATATCTTGATTAGTTTTATTCAATATGAAGAATTGTCCTTCTCTACTTATTCTAACTTCAATTTACACCTACTTTGTTTAATCTCTGCACCACCCAAAAGGTAGACTGGTAGAGAATGCCTTAGGCCGCCTATACATATATCATTATAGTGTATGTATGAAGTTTATTAAATAAAAATAAATAAAATAAAACGGTCATACACTTCTAGGGAATTGGAAGGATCAACGGGGGGCAGTATACTAAGCTCAGTATCCAATAATGTGGCAAATTGATTCCAGTTTGCGTGTAGAAGACGGTATTTGAGGAGGAGTGGAAGTTGAGAGTCAATGGGGGAGGAGATGATTGCATAAAGATGACTAGGATTGGGAAGTGGTCACTACCAAAAGAATTTGCCAGAACCGACCAGGAAAGACGGGAAACTAAGGCGGGTGAGGCGAATGAATGATCAGGCCCACTGGACATTCTGTGTTGGGGAGACTCTTCGGGTAGGGGTTCCATAATTTAAAACGTACAGGTCAATTCTATCCAGGAGGTCAAGTAAAGAAGAAGAGGAGGGGTCGTTACAGTGTGATCCCCACAGAGTGTGTCGGCAATTGAAATCACCTAACACCACAATGGAGGGTGGGACCGAGGAAAGAATGGAAGAGAGATCAGAGATGATAGCAAAGTTTGGATGGGGAATGTATAAAGAGACATAGGAGACATCTGCCACTCTGGCAGCGACAACATTTAGGCCCGGGGCATGGGCGGGTAGGGAGATTTGGGAAAATGTGATACATCTATAGATCAACAAAGCGCAACCCGCGAATCCGTCCTCTCTGTCGTCACGGAGGCATGAAAAGCCTGGGATCCTAAAGTGGGACCCCGGCCTCAACCATGTCTCCGAGACCGCAAAGACGGCTGGCTTTTAGCAGTTGATCAAATAGATAATGTCATACTTGTTGCGCCTAATGCTTCTACAATTCCATTGAAGGACTTGGAGATCCATTAGACAAGTTATTACGGGAAATAACAGAAAGTAGATGTTCTACAAGAACAGAGACATTGTTCGGTAAGGTGTCAGAAAACTTTAAAAGCATGTTTATTAGAGAACATAACAGAAGCGCAATAAGGTTGTCATTGGGAGTAGGAAGAGGAGTGGTCTCAATGAAGGGTGGTAGGCACAGCTATTGGCTTGGGTTGAGGAGGGAGTAGCTGTAATAGCATCGTGGGCTTGGACGTCATAAGACTTTCCAAGTTCTGGTTTAGAGCGAGGGGGTAAAAATATTGTTTTTTGTAAGAAGTTGTAGAAGTAGTAGGAGGCTGGGGCGGTGGGGAGAAAGTGGTACGGTTTTCAGTTTGGGAAAAGAGAGGAGGAGATTGTGGTGCGGCAATGACATCAGCATAAGCATGTCTGGATTGCGGAAATCTGAACTAAGCTGCCATATAGCTTATATTTTCCTGGGACATAACCAGTTTTATTGATTTTTGCCTAGAATGCTCAGGGCATTGGCTGTCAATTGCTGTGTGTCTGCCCCGGCAGAGGAAGCAAGACACCTCAGAGTCAGCGACTGTGCAGGTTTCTCCAGAGTGGGGTTGAGAGCACTTGTAACAACGGGCTTGAGATCGACACTGGGTAGCTATATGGCCGAATCGGCAGCATTTTCTGCATTGGATAGTGGGGAGATGGTAGGTGGATACAGGAAGGGAAGCATTGTAACAGAACACTTTCTCAGGGAGTGATTGTCCTAAGAAAGTTAACACAACGGAAGTAGAGGGGATCCAAGTAATTTGGGAGTCTTTTTTGAATTTGACGTTCAAACGCCGAGCCCTCATCCTTCTCTTAATCAATTAGACGGTGTAATAATGCCAGAGACGAGTTCCTCAGGGGTCCAATCGGTCGGGATATCCTTGATCACACCCATACGGACGATTTGGAATTTTGGTATATGTGCTTTATTATATTTGTTTGTTCCCAGGAGGCTGAGTTCCAGGAACTTGTTTGCATCGGTGGCCGCTTTAAATTCGATTGAAATCCTGTTCCGACCTAGGTTTTTTGAATTCCTCCTTCTCTAATACCGGAAATGTTATGTGAATGAAGGAATTGGGCAAATTTCAATATTTTAAAAGAATAGCCAGCGGTTGGATCTGGTTCTGCCCTTGAAACATACACAGAGAATGGGCCTTTATCTGTGTCCGAGTATTTAATTTGGTTTTCCGTTTCGTATCCAGGTTTAATGTATATGGTTTGGACAGATTCAGCTGGGGTGCGGGTTTTCTTTGGCTCCGTCGGAGAACCAACGTCAGCCGGTCTCTTTAGAGGTTTACTTATATCGGGAGGCGGACCACCGCCCCCATCCGGGGGCTCATCAACCTCCATGTCCAAGATTAGTGAGCTATAACAGTTTAACTTACCACAACACAATTATTAGCCGTGTGGTTGACAGCATAGAATACAAGTGTCACCACCCTCTATCTTCCCGTGGGTGTCGTAAGAGGCGACTAAGGGATAACACGATGCAAATACCATCTTTGCGTAGAGACGGAAAACTCGACATCAAACCCTATACGACTGACTCGTTGGTCTCGCGGCATAAATGTGCGCGTGGGATCGGGAGGTCCCGGGTTCGATTCCTGGGTCGGGCAGTGTTATTGGGTTTTTCTATCACGAAATTCTCAGTAGCAGCACGGAGTCTGGAAATATGCCCGGTACGGCAATAGGCTCGCCCCTTATTACGTGGGACTAAAGTATATCTGGCGAAAAGTGGGTGTAAAAATACACCTCTGCCTATATATCCCCTTTACGGTATTTTTAGATACTAAATCAATTTAAAACATAAATTATCTTGATAATTATGGCAAGTAAATAACACAAAATACTGTCAAATTGCTTACTTCCAACACCTTATGTTAAAATCACAACAAATACTTACGTTAAAAAAATGAGCTCACTTACCTAACAGGATCCGTGTTTATATGAAACAACCACTCGCGTCGACGCCGTGACAGAGACTTAATGATTTTAGCTAGTTCCTCCGGGATTACACTTACGAACTTCACGTATGTGAGCAAGTTTGAAACATGGAATGAGTGAATCCTGTTTTTAAGTAGTTAAATAATAATATTCAAAAGATAAGAACGAAAACAAAAATACCTCGGAATTAGGAGCCGATTTTGACTACCTCGGTATTAGGAGCCTTTACCTTATAAATAGAATTTTCAATAATAGTTTGTAGTTTAGGAATACTGCGTTTCGTTGAAGAAACCAATAAACCAACGTATACTAATAGGAAGAGCGTTCATGAATAAAAGCTCGAACTGCACAGTAAGTACTCTAGATTCTCGCTACCAACAAAGCAGCTATTATCAATTTTAAACAAAATTGAATGAATCAGTTACGTGTTTGTGTTAAAAATAAACACGACCGTTCATCCTGACGGTATAACAGATAAAATATTAAATAGAGAGTCGAGATCAGTTAAATTGGTAATTGATTATAAAGGTCTTTAGATTTAACGTTCCTAGCAGCTGATGTTTAAAATACTACGTCAGGGTTAGCTTTAAATGGTTTAATTTGGCATATCATTAGTTTTATTAACTACATTTGAGCTCATTTTAAGCTAGAACATCATTTACGCAGGCATTCGTTGTTCGTCTCCATATAACAAAGGTTACACAGTTACCTACACAATAATTATTTCTTCTTTGTCGTTCTCTTCATTACTGAAGGTCGTGTCCGTCCTTAAATGCTTTCACGGAGTCGTAGACAAGCTGTTTCCACACCACTCGATCTTCGGCTTTTCTAATTGCATTGGCAACTGTAAGTCCCGTTATTGTCTTGATCTGATCAGACCAGCAGGTAGGTGATAGTAGTATTACCAAAATTGTATCATGATTATGGACTAATCTTATTAATAATGAGTTCATAATATTATGTTATAATTAAAATCGTCTTAGATACCAAGTTCTTAAATCCTAACTATAAATTATTGAACGATGACGTTTCGGCACTGACTCTACTTGCCAAGTCTCTCTGAAGGCGGTCCCTCATGCCTGAGGATCGTGGTCTGCATCGAGGTTGCATCAAGAGTGGATTTTTTGCCTCCATTAGTCCTATCTAGCGCATCTCCCACGACCATGTTGAATTTGGAGGAGGATTGGACTTTTCATGAGGATACGATCAAATTATAAGTTTGCAAACTCAACTACTATTTACTTCCAAATCCAAAATTGCTAATTTTATAAATTTCCATCGTTATACACTACTCACAAAACTACAATAATAAACCATTTTCATATACGTACTTGCCGACATTGTAGGTAATTTCTAGCTGTTAATATAATATATAACAATTTCCCCCATATTTATGTTAAATACTACACAACACGACGCCTGATGTTTCTCATACAAAATTTTCGATTCGCATACAAATGAGCCGTACAGACGATCACGGTATCCCGTCTAATCCGACATCTTGAATATTCAAGTGGCAATTACCTTAATGGCGGTTACCTAAAGCAACGGTGCATGTTATTTCATATAGAACGCCATTGGATAAGGATTAGTAACACCCAAAGTTCTGTTGAAAAGTTCTCCTGTTCGGATGTGGTTGCTATGAATATTTATTTGAGAATGTGTTGAATTATCTATTGGTACATACATTAGGGAAAAGTAAATTTGTATTTTGGTCACGATTTTTCTTTTTTAATTTACCGATTACTAAGGAAAAGAAACAAAAAATAAATATAATAGCAAACAACAGGTTTTGCATATACTTTGAATCTCTAAGATGGTTTTTGGAAACGCCACTCGGGGAGTGCGTGCATACACTTTGCTACAGGAAATTAGGTACGCTGCTGTATTTTTTGTAGCTACCGTAGCTTGCGCAAAACATTGATATATTTCTTCTATTTATGGACTTTATGCGGTTTGGCCTGCTAAGCTGAAGCTACGCGTCTTAAGAGGACCTATGATTGTACTCTTATCAACAGTGAATAGTCATAAGTCTAGGGTTAATGATTGTTGTTTCAAGGGGTAAGTTTGTTGGTGTTATTAGGTTCACCAAACCGTTATGACGTAGTAGTAGAAGTTAGTTACCTAGTACTCGTATCTGCATTAGATTGAAATCTCAGTTAGCGGACTTTATCTTGACGCGCCGCGGCTCCACAGCAGCACAGAATTGTTTGCATTTGATAGATGCTCAGTCATGGCTTATGGGCTGTTCCCCATTGCTTTTTACAACTTTACGCAAACTAGACTTATTACATTAAACGTTAGATACATTATTATGGATGGTTTAGTTTGAATTACTGTAAAATTCAAAGCAATGTACTACTCATTTATATTTTTCAAACGTATATCATAATTATATCAATATTGTATAATTGATAATACTTGTATCATCTGAGTTTTAAAATAACGATCACCAACTTACTGATTTATACCTATTGAACCAAGATTTTCACGCCTAGTCTACTGTGACCTTGCGCGACAGGGTACGAATGGGAGATAATCGCATGATGGGTTACTCAAGATACAAGATACAATTACTGTAGAAAAACGAATTAGAATTTGAAGACCAATCGATATTGAAGTAGGTCTCAAACTTCTTAGAAAAGAACTTAAACAGTAGAGATTATTAGCGCAACTTAGTGTTTAGCTATGATCCACTTATGAGCCTTGAGACAGCGAGTATTAAAAAGTGTGTATTCAATATATCTCGTTAAATTATTTTCACGTCAGTTTTAGATGCAAATCAGTAATAATTTTATCTTAGACTGCCAATAAGAAACAAAGCAAAGACAAAACAGTAATACTTGGTATTACGCCCCAGTTGACAAAACGCCCCACGCACCTAGCACGCACACTAGTAAAGCTACACAGCACAGGTATAGCGCTGCGAGTAGCCATCAGTCGCCAAACAACATGACTGACGTGCACGTGTGGTTTATTACGCTCGGTTAAAAAATATGGATAAATTAAGTTTTTCGGTGAAGATACATTTTGTGGCAAGTTGCAAACATTTTTTTATATATCCAAACTCATTATAGTTAAGTCAAAATGATCTAAACTAACAAAAATATATATAAATACCCTTTATTATTTTCGTTCACTCAGCGTTATAGCCTTGAGATTGCGGCTTTGTCCTTGATGGGGCGTTTTAAGCAGCAAATTGTACAATACGCCCCAGTATTCAAATTACATGTGTAATGTCATCAAAAAGAAAGCAAAAAGCTATTACTCTTACATCCGCAGATAACATTGAGAAGAGAAAAGTAATTGCTAGCAAAAGGAAACAAAATGGCATGGTAGAACACAATCGAAAAAGCAAAGAAGAAAATATCTAAAACGAGAAATGACAAAAAGAATTAGAAAAATTAGAACTCGGATTCAGATCAAGACGAAAAACATAAACAATTAACCAATGTGCACGTGAAAGAAAACCTAAGAAAAAAGACAATAATCTGAAATTGATGGATGTATCTGAAGGTGAAATATCAAAAAATAACCGAGTAAACCCAATGAGAAAACGAAAATAGCAATGAAAAGAAAACCTGAAAATAAAAATGATTCAGAAGATGACGAAGATAGAACGGATGCATCTTTAGATGAAAATTTACATGATAAATAACCGAGCTGAGAAATATAGGCATGTTGAAAATACAAAGAAGAAAATACCGGCAAAGGAAAAGAGGGTCAAGAATAATGAAAAACAAGAAACCAAAAGAAGTAAAATAGTTAATATTTAGATAGAAAAGAAAAAGCTGAGGAAAGTTCATCCAAAAAACAGAAAAGTACTTTATTCATCGTCTTTTGAAACAGTCGATGAAACCGGTAACAGAAGTAACATTTCTGAAGAAGAATTTTCGGATATGGATGATAACAAATGCATTGAATGCACAGAAAATTGCTACAAAACAAAGTTTTCTGAAGACTGGATTCAATTTTTGGCTTGTTCAGGGTGGTCACATGAGTTTTGCATCGCTATGGAAGCTGTTAAATGTTTTTATCGTTTTTGTGTAAATTAATGTATGTATATATACTTACTGGGGCATTTTAAATTACCCGGGGCATTTTTTAATACAAGAGAGGCGTATTAGGCGATGTGTACCTGACAAAACGCCCCACTCCATGTCAAAAAAATATAGAAATAAGTCTTTAACTAACGTTCCTATTACATTTAGCTTTTGTTGTATTATGGTCAAGAAACCAAATGACGTCCTAGTAACAAAAAAACGATTATATATATTGAGCACGTTAAGCCGTCGGTCCCGGTTGTCAAGAAGATCTTTGACAGTCGTTACAGGGCGTCAGTACCTTCTAAATTAACTGACACTAGTCTAAACCATGGAATATCGCTATACCTTCGGGTTGCGGAGGTCAGACAGACAGTCGCTCTGTGGAAAAGCTTATATTCAGCCAAATCCGGTTAGACTAGGAAGCGGACCCCAGATTGAAACTGGGATAACGCTAAGAGAAAGAGATTATTTGAGATTTATTGAACTTCAAAACAAAAGGTATTACCAAGTTTTACCCTATTTAATTCAGAAAATTATTTTGTTTCTAAAACTCTAAAATAGTTAAACTATTTTAGAGTTTTTGAAACCCACGCTAAGCTTCGCACAACGAAAACAAAATCACACTGAGTTAAAGTGTAAATAGAAATTAGCAAAACATTCGAAATGTCGTATTTACTTTTCTAAACAAATAAGTTCGCACCGTCTGAAGAACTGAGATAACAACTCTAAACGGTAAACTAAGTTAGCAGCTTAATTGACGCTGCGCCCCCGATTAACTCAGAAATATTAATATTTGTCAAGGGCAAAAGCTGAACAAATACACTTCAGCATAATAACATTCATTTTGTTCGTGCAAAACTTAGTAAGTTAGTTACATTGCTTCATTAGAACTCTATCAAAATTCAAATTAAAGAAACACTCGTCGTTTCGCTGGTGAATTAGCGTCTACGAAAGTACTCCAAATTGTTATTGTTTATCCTAACGCTTACAAAGATGACAGATTTCAAATACTTGGCATTATTAATTACCATACATAATGTATGTTTTTTTTAGATTATTAAAAGGTATGCCAAGATACATAAAAGGGTGATCTTAGGTAAATTAGATTACCAACCGTCAAATATAACATTCTAAATTATTGGCTTGGTAGTTGAGATGAAAAATAATTAATATAGATCTGTCAATGTTTCAAACTGAGTCAATTATTCTATAGCTTTACTGTGCTATCGATTTTATAAATGAAAAGAATCGGTCCTATAGTCTTTAAGCAGAATCTGACAATTTGCTACGGTAGTATTACAGGCTAAATACTTCGTATTTACAATAGTCTTAAGGCACCAATACTCCGAATAGCAGTTCGGAAAACCATCGCATGGTCAAGGTCATCAATTTACAAGTATTCAGTTCAAAATATTGTAACGCTCTGAAAACAATTAAAAACTGGCATTCTTTAGAAGCTGACACGGAGCTTTGAAGAAGATTAATGATATGACCGTGTGTCCCAGTAGAATAAACTTAGATTAGATCCAGTTAATCAGTATAAATTAGAAAGGGATAAAATACTTCAGTTGTGACGCGGGATCGTTCTTATATCGAATAATTTGCAAGCCTTAGCCGGAATATCGTTTTCAATTTAAAAATTCACTATCCTCATTTATAGACACACTAGCTCTTTTATTTTAAAATACCTACCACGTACCTTCGTTCAGAATCCTATATTTCGCCACTGTTATAATTGCTATGATCACGGTTATATTCGAGCGGTTTCGGACTAGCGTTTTATACGTGCGTATAAGCACGTTTTTAGAAGCGCATGTCGGCGTGCCTTTTTCCACACGCGCCACTCGTACGAGCGTTGACGCGCTTCTAAGCTCGTATAAGCGCGAGCCGCGAGAGACACCTCCCCGTATTTCGAGCGAACATGGCGAAATATGTCCGTTCACGCGAGTCCGGTTTTTTGAATCGCGTAATGTAGCACGTGTGTAAGCGCGCTAAAACGACCGTACACGGGTAGAAAAATACGCTAATCTGAAACCGCCTTTCATCTGCACTGAACTTAGATTTGCTAATGTAGAAGTTGAGTTACAGGTTTAGTGAATCAAACACGATTCTTTATGATTTTTCTTAACGTTACTTTACGTTAACTTACCTTCCAAGCTCTATGACTTGTGTTTTTACTTCTAATCTTTAGCACCAGTTATTGAGATCATGTGAAAAGTAATTATTTTAATACGAAAAAGGAAAGATATAGCCACAGGATAAATTGTTTTGTCATCACATCTACTGAACGCATCGATTGATAGAAGTCATAATTTTGTATTTCATTTCCCATCGTAATGAATAGATTCAAAAATGTATATTGGGTTGCGACAAAAAATGCCATGCATACTATCTTTGAACAGTGTCATCTTATTCTGATATTATCCCTTAGTTAAATAACCTCGAATGCTTCTAAGTAGGTTAAATACATATGTGGATTAATCATTTTAACTTAAATATGTTTCTCAAAATATAGATAAAGACGTCATATTATAATAATGTTCACAGTTGTAATACCATGAATTTCTTTATTCTGCTACGTACGTAATACTATGTATGACCTGTCACCATCAGGGGAAATCCCAGCAACTTTACAGGAGAACACCCACCGTGTGGGTAACAAGGAAAAATGATGATATTCAGCGGAGCCGTAACACAAGATCCTTTGAACCGAGCAAGTGAGCGGTGAGGACTTTTATAACTAACGGCGTGATATAATATTAGCATAAATGGTATTCGCTTTATGTTTAAAATTCTTTTGTTGTAAAATGGTCATAAAATATTGCAAAAGTCCCTCAAAATTTATCTTTAAAATAGTTCCCCAAGGAACATACATGTCAAATTTCAGCTTCCTGCGCCCAATAGTTTCGGCTGTAGTGTGTCTGTCAGTCAAATTAAAATTCAAATTCAAAATCCTTTATTCATTTGGGTCACAATGTGACGCTTATGAACGTCAAAATAATAAATTTATAAAATAATTACTTATACTCAAATTTAAAACATTATTACTAACATTATTGCTTCTACATTTACATTTACTGCCACGTTCGCAAAGCAATAGGTAGAACCATGAGAAAGAACGTGCAATAAAACTCACGGTCACTCTTTTTCATCGCCAGGTTTTGCATATTACACAATTTACATTTTGTAAGGTGCTGCAACTGTTACACCTTCTATATCACTTGTATATATTTACTGTACATAATAATACTCAAACATAATACTTTTGGTTAGCCTCCTCAGAATAGACATGATGAAACAGGAGCATCCACTTACATTATATATACCTAATAATGCAGGCAATCCGCGAAAGTGATTAGAACCATGATGGAAATGATGCAGTTAAATATTAAAATCTAATACCAGCCCGCAAGACCGTCATTGACCAATCATCGCAAGTAGCACCCGTTCACGAGTATGACGCATGTGCCAGCCATCATCCCTCTCGCCATATTAGAGGGACAGGGATGACCCGACACACGACGCCACCACAAGAAATGACATTTTAGTGAACATGACGACAACGGTATATAAACCAGCAGTAAGAAACAATCTATTGGTATACTGACCATGACCGCCAATTACCTCCATTTTCCAGATCGTTATTATTAACATAAGTTAGTGGAACGCGTGAAGGAATGCAAATGTAGAAAGAATTTGTGAAGGTGACAAGTGAACAATGATATGATCAGGGATAAATAATGTTAAATTACATTCAACAAATCATAAAAATATCCAAATCCTGCAAAAATCATGTGTTCACGAGGCACCTCCATTTAACACGTAAATAAAATAATCGTGAGTTAAACAAGCCTAAGCCTAACCCCACGGTGTCTTATCATTTAAAAATTCCTTAATAGTGTAATAACTCCTTTGTAAAAGAAAGTTCCTAATTGTCCGTTTGTATTTGTGCATGGGTAAATTCATTATTCCAAGAGGCAATTTGTTGAAAAATCGTATACCAATCCCCGCAAATGAGTTCTGAACTTTATGTAGGCGGTAGTTAGTTCCCACCAGTTTATGCTTATTCCTTGTGTTCACTTTGTGCAAATCACTATTTTTGCGGTATAGAATTAAGTTTTTCTTAATGTACATTAAGTTAGCATATGTATATTGCGATGCAACTGTCAATATATCTACTTCTTTAAATTTATCACGTAAAAAATCTCTAGCACCTAACTTATGAATTGCACATATGGCCCTCTTTTGAATTACAAAAATAGTCTGTATATCGGCAGCTGTACCCCATAACATTATTCCGTAAGACATTACGCTGTGAAAATAACTAAAGTAAACTAGTCTAGCAGTATCTATATCTGTGAATTCCCTAACTTTTCTAACTGCAAATGCTGCAGAACTAAGTTTTACTGTGAGACAGGATATTTGGGCACCCCACTGAAGCTTACAATCTAAATTTACACCTAAAAATGAAAAAAATTGAATTGTTTCCTTATTTAAAATTATATTAGTAGGAACACTTTTGACATTAGGCAAAGAAAATTTAACATATTTGGTTTTGCTTGAGTTGAGTACCAAATTATTTGTCGAAAACCAATCTAATACTTGTGCAAGAGTGTTATTGACGGTATCAAAGTTACTTAAATTACGATCAACTTTAAAAATTAGTGACGTATCGTCGGCAAACAAAACAATATCACATAAATTTTGTACAAAGAACGGCAAATCATTAATATATATTAAAAAAAGAAATGGACCGAGAATAGAGCCCTGTGGAACGCCCATTCCTACTGGCAAACCTAGAGACCTACTCCCATTAACATCTACATACTGAATTCTATCACTAAGGTAGCTGGCTACAAGATTGAGTGCGGTATCTCTAATACCATAAAATTTCAATTTAAGTAAAAGTGTATTATGTTCCACACAGTCAAAGGGCTTTGATAGGTCACAGTAACGCAAGGATTTTATATATTAAGATAAGGCATAGATAGTCAGTCAGTAACGCAAGGATTTTATATATTAAGTTTAGGGATAGATTCTTGCCAGACATAATAGACAGCTTACTGCTGTCTACTTAAAATAATAATTGTTTTATGAGACATCTACTTATAAGTAGATGTCTCATAAAACAAGATCTTTGCTATTATATAGCAAAGATCTGACATCTTTTCAATATGTATTTTTATAACAGATACCAAAGGATGCTCACAGAGAGCTACGGCAACACATTTGATTTAAAAGACAATGGGCAAAAATGTATGGGACCTGGTACCACCCTCCAATAGTAATAAGGTGTATGTCATTGGATAGGCATTTTTAATAGAAACAACTTTTTTATGACACTTTTGTTGTAACAGTTGTCCGTTCTAAGATATATGCTATACAAGTTTCGATAAAAGTATGTTGAAAAAAGCGTTTATTATAGTGCTTAGTACTATATAATGCTTTATTTTGCAAACTGACTCGTCCTCGTGCCTGCCCAAGCGCTTAGGAACAGTGCGGGGTGCCCCCCTTCCCTCCAAACCGGTTACTTGAAGCTGCGCCGAGCGACGCCCGCCGTGCGGTGGTAGTTATAGAATTGGGACATAAGTATATATTTTAGTATTATGACGTTCGAAAAGAGCTTAGATTTATATCTTTAATATTTTTATCTTTACATACATACATACATACATATCGTCACGCCTTTTATCCCCGAAGAGGTAGGCAGAGGTGTATTTCTACACCCACTTTTAGCCAGATACACTTTAGTCCCACGTAATAAGGGGCGAGCCTATTGCCGTACCGGGCACATTTCCAGACTCCGTGCTGCTACTGGGAGTTTCGTGACAGAAAAACCCAATAACACTGCCCGACCCAGGAATCGAACCCGGGACCTCCCGATCCCACGCGCACATTTATTCCGTGAGACCAACGAGGCAGTCGTATAGGGTTTGATGTCGAGTTTTCCGTCTCTACGCAAAGATGGTATTTGCATCGTGTTATCCCTTAGTCGCCTCTTACGACACCCACGGGAAGATAGGGGGTGGTGACACTTGTATTCTATGCCGTCAACCACACGGCCATCATTTTTATCTATATCTTATCTTTATCTTTCAAGTAACTACTCACAAAACTTAATTACATAATATTGCTTTGTTGCGACGTGAAGGGCGGAATGGAACGCGAAAACAAACAGACTTTCGCATTTATAATATTAGTATTGATAACCCTTTAGTTTCCTAAAAGTTGCACCCCGCACCGTACCAATCGCTTGGGCAGACGCAAAGATAATTCAGTTTGCGAAATAAAGCAAAATAATAAAATAAAAGTACTCATCATCATCAGCCTTTAAAAGTCCACTGCTGGACTAGGCCTCTCCTTTGAAAGGAGGAATTGGTCTACTATACCACGCTGGCCAAACAGGTCGGTATAGGGTTTGTATCAAGGTTTCCTTCTCTTACAATGCTGTTCTCTGCATAATATGCTCTCTCTGTCGGCTCTTACGACACCCATGGGATGATATGGGGTGGTGACATTCCGTATTCTTAATCCGTCACCACGCGGATGGTAATAAAAGTACTAAGCACCATAAAAAGAACGTTTTTTTAAACATATTTTTATCGAAACTTGTATGTCATATATCTTGGAACGGACAACTGTGACAACAAAGCCGTCAATATAAAAGTTGTTTCTATTAAAAAGACCTATCCAATTACATAAATCTTATTGCTATTGGAAGGTGGTCCCAATCTGCCCATCCTCCTTTAACTACTTCTGCCCGATCCCGGGGAAATTTTAGGAAATCCCTTCTTAGTGCCCCCACTTACGGTCCCCAAGGAAAAAATACATGAAAAAAATCAGTTTCCTGTGCCTATCGTTCTGCAGCTTGTTTGTTAGTCAGTTAGTAACGCAAGGATTTTATACATACAGAATATAAACTCTTAAAGTATTTGACCGATTATTTCAATATTCGGTCTATCCAAAGATTTGGCGATTTGAGATAAACATATTTTGACACTAGCTGTTTCCCGCGGTTTCACCCGCGTCCTGAGGGAATTACTTCGCGTACCCGATTAATTTATAGCCTAAGTTACTCCTTGATACCGGCAGTGAAAGTCCCGTAGAAATCGGTCCAGCCGTTCGAAGGATTAGCGAGAACAAACAGACAGACAAACAGACAAACAAAAATTGTGAAAAAGATATTTCGGTATATAAATCCATATGCATTTAGTAAAAAGCTGTTATTTTAATATTACAAACAGACACTCCAGTTTTATTTATGGATATAGATAAGCTCCACATAAGCGCCACACAAAATATGTCAAACATGTATTACAAATTTCGAAATCCATGGATAGATCCGATATAATTTTAGCGGTAAGTAAGTAACAAGCTATATATAATGTCCGCTCGTGCGAAGCTCGGTCGGACCGCTATTATAATATAAATAATATATTTTTACATTCTTATGGGAATAAAAGGCTGAATGTCCGGTTAAGAATTATACAAGATAGCACATTGTGCAAGCTTGTCTAAACGTTTGTGTGCCAGTGCTACATGATACAGGTCACGTCATGTAAAAAGAACGCTGTAAGAAAGTAGTGGGGATGTGTTTGCGCATGGGTATACTCACGCGCGAAAGTCCTAGGCCTATTATTTTATTTTTGAACTAGCCTTATTTAGCCTATATTGTTTACTTAGGTACATTACATTAAATAAAAACATGTTTTATTCAGTGTAGAATGTTTAATCCAATCACAAAAAATTAAATTATAGAAACTCCTTCCATTAAGTCGCCGTGGTTAACTTGTAAACCAGATGAAGACGCAGTGTTGGTGCTAGAGGTCGCCATTTCATCGTCGTCACTTGAGTTTACATCGTCACTTAAATTTTCTTCAAAACTTGAATCAGAATCATCATCCCCTACTCAAATTATAAATGTTTCCGTCATCATGTCGACCACGTGATCACTTTTACAATAATCATCCTCTATTTTCTTTACCTTAGCACATAATTTCTCCCATTCCACTACTCCCATTAAATTTACTTTTTCATTAATTAGATCAGTTACCCTTGTAAGGTTCCAATTTACATTTTTGCTGGCGACGTATCCCTTTATTTGGGACCACGCAATTTCTTTTGGATTTAAGTCTGGGTGATAAGGGGGCAAACGAAGTATAGAATGGCCCGCTTCGTTTAATATGGCATCGACACTAAATTTCTTAAACTGCTCCTTATATTTTTTAACTAAATTAAACAACTGTCGCTTGAGCATAGACTCTTCAAATTCGACTCCATTTTGAAGAAGCCAGCTTTGCATGTCTGCTTTCTTGGTATTAGATGTTGGTGCAGCGTCGAGTTGTCTGTTGTGGTACGATGCATTGTCGACTACCACGACTGAATGAGGTAGTAAATTCGGTATTAGTTTAGTACCAAGCCACCGCTCGTAATTCTCCGAATTTATGTTGCCTTGGTAGTCGCCGCTTTTTGTACCGGCTTTGAACGTCAACAAAGCATTTGGTACAAACCCTGCTTCACTACCCGCGTGCACTATAACCATGCGGCTACCTTTAGATAGAGGTTTTTTAACACCTTTCGTTGAATCGTCTGTCCAAGAATGGTGAGAAGTATGGGAACTATCGACGTATCGCACCCTCAGTAATATAAGGGATTAAGTCAAAATTTTTGTAAACTCTGATTTTGTATGCTAAGGGCACAAAATGAAATCCGCTACCGGTTAGCGCTGACAGAAAGAGAAAAAGGACAATAGTGACTCGGTAAATATACTTGTGTCCCTCTCACACTCTCTCTGCCCGTTCCCGGCTCTTACTGCTATAAGGTCGCAAACCGTAACGTTTCCGTACTTGTCGGAGGCGGACTGTTCAAACGTTGTGCGATTCGTGTTTGTGCCCTTCTATGACGAAAATCCTTGTGAGTTTTGATTTTATAATTTTGTATTATAAAGAAAAAAATGTAGTTGTGCCGATATATTACGCAAAATGTAATAAATAATTGGGCCTTATTCATAATAGATCGGTATATTGCAAAAAAGTAGAAATGTTTTATGGAATCGTATCTTATTGGTTCGCTATAGTACAAAAATTGTTTTGTGTTTGTTGACACAATTTATTTTCGGCCCTTATTTACATTAAAAATTCAATATATTTTTTAATTCGACACTTTTCTTTGCACTCGAACTTGAACTTTACCTTGTATGACATAAAGTTGTATTTCTTTTTTCAAAACTGAATATATTTTTTTGACATTCTAAATTGTTTATTTGGTGCTTGGGGTGTTTGCATGAATTTTACTTTATTTCTTTCAGCCCAACATCTGATTAGAACGTGTGAGAAAGATTCTAGTACTTGTGCCACCACAAGAAAATTCTTCCGCCGATTCTAGTACATCCGAAGACGAGGAAGAAAAAGGAACAGAAGATACAGAACATAGTTCAGCACCCCACTCTTTAAATTCTTCATTTGAGCGACTGAATATCTTAGATGATGAACTTTTGCCAGACGAATTGCTACCATCCACTCCAGCTATATGCGAAGTCCTCGTTACTCACAATCCACCCAGCATTTGCTTGCGTTATCAACATAGTACGGCAGCTTCTAATATCCCTAAGAAAACCCGTTCCAAAAGCAGATTAAGAACTAAACCAACACTACAAACAGGAAAAAAGAAACAATTTGTGAGAAAACCACTGACTTTCAGATGGGAAATCGTCAAATTTAAATATAAAGCAGTACTGGATGACCAATAACCAATAACCTTTACGCAATTTGGATCTGAATCGAAGTCTCCGTCAGATTACTTCTATGACTCCTTCAGTGAAGATATTATTGATATAATTATACTAAACAAGAATTTATATTCTGTACAACGAAATCTAAAATCCACCAATGTTGCTGGGGAAGAATTATTGGATTTTGTTGCAATTAATATTTTGATGGGTGTCGTTAAGATGCCGTGCTATCGGGATTACTGGAATAAGAATCTACGCTTTAACTTAATCGCAGATGTTAAGAGTTTAAAGCGATATGATCAAATTCGTCAGTATTTGTACTCCGTTGATAATTCTCAACAGAATGGAGATCGTTATTTTAAAGTACGATCGATTTTAGATGGTGTACGTAGAAACTGCCTCAGTACAGAAGAAACACATCGCTATAATATCGACGAATTGTGGGGGCCTCCATAAAGGTTCAACAGCTGGAAACAGGCGTCAATATTTGGCAAAGAAGCCAAAGAAATGGAGCTTTTGAAATGTTTGTTAGGGCTTTTAATTCTGCCTGCGTATATGATTTTATTCCCTACGCTGGCAAAGACACGATTAGATATCATTCTTTTATAAAATATAAAAAATCTTAAGGTGTTGGTGCAAAAGTGGCAATAGCTCTTTGCCAGAGTACCTATACAAAATAAGCCGGCGGTTGTGTACTTCGACAACTTTTTCTCATCACTTGAGCTGATCCACATGTTACGTCAAGAATATGATAATTTTTCCTTGGGCACAATTAGATCAAATCGTTTAAGAGAATGACAAATTAAACTACCAGATGATAAAGTATTGTAAAGAAGGGTAGAGGTTCAAGCAAACAAATACCTAGTTGATAATGAGAAAAAACCGTGTGTCGTAAAATGGCATGATAACAAAAGTGTGATTTTGGCCAGTTCCTATGTGGATTCATACCCTTTGAAGCCAAGGTTGACGTTCATGTCTACAGATAATCAAACATTATAACTGCGATAAGGGAGGGTAGATTTGTGTGATATGCTTATCTCCCTTTATCGCACCATTTATAAAACAAAAAAATGGTACATGGCATTGTTTTCCCAGCTCTTAGACATTTGCGTAAACAATGCATGGATTATGTACAGAAAAGATTGTGTTCAGTACAATAAAGTCCCTTACATATAAAAAAATATTGACATATTAAAAATCATGATTTATTATGAACTTCTATCGAAACGATAAAAATCTGACGCTATCCGACATAATATAGTAGGTATATTATATTATCACTATTTTTATTTTAATAATTTTTCACTAATTTAATTTTTTTATCACTTTTACAATAAATAGAATATAAATAAACAGTTTGTTTTTTTATTTTTCATTGACTGTGTATTTCGCAATGTTAAAACATTGTTTTTTCCACTTAACCACCGTCCGCTTCGCAATGTTAACTATTTTTAACATGCCGTTTCTAAGAATCTATTGATATTAGACATTTTTTTCATTTTTATTAGCTAATAATAACAATTTGTAGATAGAATCACCGAAAAAAATATCAATTTCAACCATACCTTTTGTTGCGAAGTTCGCAACAAAAGACATTAGGTTTAATTGTTTATTAGAATTCATAATTTTAAGATTATTGTTACATTCTGCACTGATTTTATTAAACTATTACTTTAATTTTACCTGATATTTTATTTATACAACAGAAACAAAATATTTAGATTACGGTTTGGTTTGGTAATAAACAGTACTAACTATAATTAAGAACTAAACTATAATAGGGACTTTAATAATATATGGGATCAGAATGAAATAGCTCCATATTTCTGTTATGATTTTTGAACTATATGGGCATAAGTTAAAAGGGTTTTTTTTATTACTTGTAATTTATAGAATATATTTCCATTATTATTTTTTTTAATTGCTTTATATAGTGCATTTATAGAAGAACAAATCTACCTAATTTCACATTTATAACTTAAATAATATGGAAGTTATTCCAAAAAATAGCTGTAATGTTGGAATCCAGAATCTTGAAACACGATTTCCCAAAAATCTACTTTTTTGGATTGTGCCCTTATATTACTAAGGGTGCGGTATGATTCATCGGTGTAAATGATTGGTCTTCCTTCCTCTCTTTTTTTTATCTTTCGGAGATATTCAATTCTTTGAAAACGAATCTGTGATTGCTCAATTAAAATTTTTCTGTTAGTCTCTGTCATCTTCCACTTGAAACCCATTTTTTTATTATTCGCCTAAGACTTGCTGCAGATCCTTGGAAATGTATACCATCTTGTAACTTTCTGCGCAACTTGCCTATGGTAGGCAATTCCTTTTCCGTGATATGGAAATTGTGGATGATTCTTTTCACCACACACTGGTCAAAGTTATCAATGTCTGTAACAGGCTTTTGTTTAATTCTTTTATTTTTGCCGGGAGACCGGAAAACAGTTAGAAATGCCGAATCTTTTGAACCTTTTACAATTCGTCTCACTGTAGACTCGGACCATTTTGTTGCTTCAGCAGTCCGTTTCATACATTGTTTTAAATTATCAACTGCATTTTTATCAGCTTCTCTCTTCATAAAACAATATACGTCATAAATCATTTTCCTTTCTCTTCTATGTAAAACCATTTCGTTATTTAAAACTTTTGTGCGCGACGGTATTTTTAGCGTGAAGGTGACGTGGACACAACGCGAAAAGCAAAGGTCGACTGAAGAGCCAATCGCATACCAGCATAGATGAAGTGCGTGACCCGCGCGCCCCGCGACGCTCCCCATACCACCAAATTGATCGATAAATCGTCTAATGCGCAGCTTGATCGCCAGCGTTTTCTTTTTACATGACGCGACCTGTACCAACAAGTTTTGTCTTCGTCTGTTTTTCAATCACGGTAAATTTATTTTAATATAGATATGTCAGATATTTTTATAAGTCCTTTATTTAATCAACTGTCCCTGGACGTGGATAAATAACATACATACATACATATACTCACGCCTTTTTCCCTTTTTTGTGGGTAAATAAATAAAAAAATAATCTTAGGTCTATTGTTTTTTTTTTTAATAATGTTTTATTTATAAGCCAACATAATAAAATCGTGTCGTAACAGCTTCGTGGTTTATAAACGGTTATAATATTGTGGGAACAAATAGCCATGTCAAACGCAATGCGAGCCACGTCACGGTCTTCAGTCTATCATGTTCACTACAGGTTTTGATTTCACGTGCGAATGCTGCCGTAATCCATTACCATACGATGAATTCAAGCAGTTTTGCCAGCATGCTCATGCATGGACGTGCTGCTGCTGTTCTTTTTTTTAAAGTTTGAGGTTTTAGTTCACGCGAGTATCGTTTACTTGTTGGACAAACCACCTTCATGCATTACTTAATAATGGGCGAGAATAAATTCAAACGCTATCGTAATCACATGTCATAATACTCGGCCGTAAAATGATAAAATAATATCTATTCATTACTGATCAAAACATTTAGACATCTTTTATATGAAAAAAGTTAAATAAAACTTGTAAGGCTGCGTTTCCACAGAAGCTGAGCTGCGCGGAGCTGAGCAGAGAATTATAAAAATTTACCAATCACATTGCTCAAAATACACATCTCATCTCCGCTCCGATTCAGTGGAGACAGTGTAAGCGGAGTTGAGAAGACTTACATTAAAATGTATGGTGCATGGAGATAAGCGGGGCACAGCGGTGTCGAGCTTAGTGGAGCTGTGCCAGGTGAACCGGGGCTGTGCGGTGTAGAGTGGGGATGCGCGCGGTAGAGCGGGGTTACGAAGGGTGGAGCAGGGTTGCGCGGGGTGGAGAAGGGCTGAGAGGGGTAACGCGATGTCAGGCGCGGGAGCTTGTTTGTAGTAGTAGTTAAAACACCGTACTGACTGAAACCAAAATGTATTCCCAGCCCCGTTCAGCTCATTTCCACTTCACGGCTCCGCTCCACTAGACTCAGCTCTGGTCCGCCCCGGTCGTCTCAGCTCCGCTCGGCTCCACTTCACCCAGCTACATAGCCCAGCCCTGCACATGTTTGCGCAGTTTTAGTGGAAAGACCTCACACGGCTCTGCTCCGCTGAACTCCGCGCAGCTCCGCTTCTGTGGAAACGCACCCTAAAACTATTCGCTCCTTAGATTATGCTGGAGTTATTCTCCATAATTTGATCTGTGTCTGGGAGTAATTTATCAATATTAGTTATAAATGTACCTATTCACAATTATACGAAAGTATGTTTATTAGTTAAATGACAACCATAGCTCAGAAGCTACAAGATTATTAATATGTATTAGCGAACTATACAGCAATAATATAAGCAGTTCAGTTGCGAAAAATCATCATTTTATCCGTATTGAAGTACAAAAAGAAGAAAAAAGCACCTGAAAATTCCTATTAGGTACATCACACGTACCTACCAGACAAGTTCATTAGATTAAAGTAAAAAGTTAAACTCCTACCTACAAAACAAATAAGTTATAATGGACTCACCACTACAAAATCATCAGCCTTTAGCAGTCCACTGCTGGACTAGGCCTCTCCTTTGAAAGGAGGAATTGGCCTACTATACCACGCTGGCCAAATTGGTTGGTATAGGGTTTGTATCAAGTTTTCCTGCTCTTACAGTGCTGTTCTCTGCATAATATGCTCCTTCTGTCGGCTCTTACCCATGGGATGATATGGGGTGGTGACATTCCCTATTCTTAATCCGTCACCACACGGATCACCACTAAGTATGAAGAAAAACGGAGGAGGAGAGGTATTGCTTCAAATGGAAGTCGGACCTCGGGCCCCAATGTCTTCGATCGCAATCGGGAAAACGCTGAGAAAATCATAAAAATCAAATGAATTAAATAGTTATGCATATTACAACTTTGATGTACCTTCATATTATAAATATAATTCAGTTAGATTTTATTACATATTATATAAAAATATAATATATCAAGGCCTATTTCAACTGAAATGAAATGTGCTACACGATTAAATTTAACTATTAAAAAATCTTGTGGCTTCTGTACTGAGAACAGTTTATAAATTCGTTTATCGCATGTTGCATTACAATATTAAAGTACCTTAGTCTAGCATGGGTAAAAACCTAAAAAAGCAATTACTCTAAAGCTGAAAAAACTACAACACAAGCAAAAATTAACTAAATTCATACGAGACACAATACAACACAAACTACAGCGATAGGAGAACTATGAGAAAAAGATAAAAATTAATATGCTTATATTCTTTAAGACATTCAGGTTTTAGCTAAATTCCAACCAAACAAGATCAACCCTGTATGGGAATCAAGCCCATGACTTCCAGCTCAAAGTCTTTCAATTTCCAACTACAGTCATAACAACAAACAATTATAATGAAATGAAATTTCTCTTTTTTTGTCTACAAGTGCTTATGAAAACTCAATTTTAAAACCTGTGATAACAAACTGTTGTCTTAACATTGACTTTTGATTAACATTGATTAGTCTAGGAGTACAAGTAAAGAAAATATATTAATGAATTTTTCAAAAATAATGTGCATGCCTAACAAAAACAAGATCTTCAAGCATGAAAAGCTAAAAACTTACTTATTATTATAATCACGACTATTATAATATAAAATTGGTAATTTCCACGTACTGAACTTGCTTTACTACGTTACTATAACCGAATAGCGGCTTTTGTTTTACCTTTATTTTAAACCCCCAGATTCTGGGTTGATTTATAAATGCAATTAATCAGGCTGAAATATCAGGCCAATTATCTCGTTGGATTTAACATCCTTTTTATTTGCGCTTGTTTTTAGTGGAATGTTATCCTGTGATAATCGAATGATATTATTTACCTACGTAAAGGGAATAGTTATTTTATGAAATAGGTATATAGTTTTAGGCTCAGTCATCATCATCGGCGCTGTATAAAAACTCTCCCATTGCTGGGCACGGGCCTCTTCTCACTATGAGAAGGATAAGGCTATGGTCCATCACGCTAGCCAAGTGCAGGTTGGTAGCCTTCACATGTCTTTCGAGAACATTATGGCTCAGGCAGGTTATATCAAATCTATACTCACGGAAGTATAACACAAAATGGTAACGGAAAATAATATAGGGCTTAGTAAAGTTTAGATTTAGGTACATAAACATGTGTAATAAAGTGTAGTGTTAACGATGGCAAAGCTGAAACTTGCGTGTGTAAAGTCGTTCGATGCCAGGGTCGTATATTAAAGTGATATTACTTAATTAGGTGAAACATGGAAACTGAAATATGCTTGGAAAACTTACATAATTATGAACATATATAGTTCGCGCAACTGAAGGCAATCTACTTAAGCCAATAAAACTTATGATGAATTGAAATATTATATATTAAATTAATTGCATTATCACTTATTATGCGAGAAGCAAGTAAAGAAAACAAACAGTGTATATCAGTTTCAAATATTTTCATTGCAAAAGTAATAGAAGCACAATGACGTGCATGTGATAAAAAAAAATGTCTTGATCTTCACATTATAGGGCAATAAATGACGTCGCTTAAGGTACGAATGAAGATCTTGGATTATAGTTACGGGGACGTATATGCCACATTACAATAAGGACTTAATATAATTCCAGAATTATTACTAAGAAAAAAATTGGAGAAGGTTTATTTTAATAAATTTATTTTTATTCGATTATTATGGTTTGCGAACGCACGTCAGAGACAAAAGCTTTTAAAAAGACTTTCTACATAGTTTGTGTATCTCTATAACACATTTTACACAGAATAGGCTAGGGCTAAACTTGCATCTAAGTCTACATTTTATAGCGATACTAGCTGACCCGGCAAACGTTGTTTTGCAAAATTTTTTTTTTTTTTGAGAAATAGATGTTGGCCTATTCTCATAGATACCGGATAAGCACAAAAAATTTCATCAAAATTGGTCATGCCGTTTCGGAGGAGTATGGGAACCAAAACTGTGACACGAGAATTTTATATATTAGATAACTTCGAATAAATATAAACCACGGACTTTATTCATTTCGTAGAAAAGCTAATATTCCATTTAATAAAGTTTGAATTGTTAGTCGATCTTGGTTCTGAGCCGATGAGTCATTTATTTTATGTAGCCAATGTATTGCCAGTGTATTGACATCTGTCACACTGAAAGAGAGAGTAGCTACGTATTTCCAAGTACCTATCAATATTCAGTGCTTTACACGTTATGGAAGATTCCCAGTACTAGCTGATAGCTTACCAGGCAACATTTCTTCGGAATAATTCTCATTATTGAAATGTGTAGAATTATCAGATTATGTTTTGCCATACTATGATGTATGTATATTTGGTATATCGGCCTTTGGACACTTTGGGTCGAGAAACATTTATTTTAAACAGTACAGCAGTGTGAAAGCAGTAACATCAGGCACATAAATATTATTATGAATTGAAATACTTAATGTAATTACAGCATCTTTTGACTTTAAATGATCAAGTTTAGTAAATACGAAAAAAATACGCAAATTATAAATGAAATTCAAGATACATGAAGTTTTGTAATCAAGGCAGGCCAAAGACAACAGAGCAACAAAGCACAACACCAATAGTAATTAAGTTAGGGTTCAGCTAAAACCTCATATGTCTGTTAACAGAACTAGATGAGTCTGCGGTTACACCCACTTTATTTAAGGCATGTATATCCTATGGCCTTCCTCGATAAATGGGCAAGCTAACTATGAAATAATTTTTCAAATCGGGTCATTAGTTCCTGAGATTTGCGCGTAAGCAAACAAACTCTTCAGCTTTATATCATCATCATCATCATCAGCCCTTAACAGTCCACTGCTGGACTAGGCCTCTCCTTTGAAAGGAGGAATTGGCCTACTATACCACGCTGGCCAAATGGATTGGTATAGGGTTTGTATGAAGTTTTCCTTCTCTTACAGTGCTGTTCTATGCATAATATGCTCCCTCTGTCGGCTCTTACAACACCCATGGGATGATATGGAGTGGTGACAAGCCATATTCTTAATCCGTCACCACACGGGCTTCTTGGAGCTTTATATTGTTACGGACGGGGTAACGGGATTGGAAGGAAACACCGAGTAGCACTGATGACACTTTATTCGACTTCACACACGACGCGCCGTTTATTTTCGACGCGGACAGCACCAACACTAGCGTCTCTTGCACTGCACTTTTCACTGCACTTCACTGCACTTCACTGCACTTCACTGCACTTTACTGCACTATGCTTTCACTTCACTTTATTTTACTACTTCTTCTTTCTTCCCTTTACTTCTTCCTTTTCTTCTTCACTTTACCACTTTTCAACTTAAACGGGCGCTCAACTGTTCTAGATCCACTAATTCCGATTGTCATTTCATAATTCAATTGTTTTTCTATCTCCTGTCTCTTTTTAACCTTTCCATTCCTTCCTGAAGTTTCTAGAATTTTCTTATCTTTATTCGAAATATTTAAATTAGTTTTTCTATCTCCTGTCGCTTTTTAACCTTTCCATTCCTTCCTGAAGTTTCTTGAATTTTCTAATTTTTACTCGAAATATTTAAATAATCTTTTTTAAATATTTGCCAAATATTCATAAACATTTTCCAAATTTCATAAAAACCATAATCCACATAACTGTTATGACTAGGATTTGAACCCACGCCATCAGAACGTGAGCGTGATGTGTTATCCGCACGGCCATCGTCTAGTTGTCAATGACTGGTGAATTTGGCGAACACTTGACAGAGTGTATACGTCATCGAACTAAAAACTCATTTCCAAATAATAAAATAGTCTTCAAACCTCTTTGCTAATTATTGTGTTTGACGACCGGCTAGTTTGTCGTGTAGACGTCAGTAGTCCTTGACAACGGTAGTGATGACAGCAAGGGATGACAGTTTGAGATGACACCGGCCGTCACAATATATTAGTATTATATTAAATTAGAAGTTAAAACTCAGCTGCCTACTATTTAAATAAACTTTACAACACTTTTTGCTTTGCATACACATTTACTTACAATTTTCATCAAAAAGTTATCATTAATTATCAAGCGGACCTACATAAACACACCTACATTTAAATGTATGATAAGCTTTTGACCCTTCAATAAACAGAATAATAATTCATCTGCCCAAAAACTTTATGGCCGGAACTATGTATATCAGTTGTTACTAGTATCTACAATTCCCAACCTCCAAGTTTAGCAATTAAAATTAATCACCCAAACGGTCTACGGTTTTTGCTTGTACAGTTGCAGTTTTGGGTTGAACAGTTTCTCTGTACTGTTGATTGTAATCTACCAACTAAGAGTTACCATTGAACCACAAACGACTGTAGAATAGTGAAATTTGTAGGTTTATATGGAAAGCTTATATTATGGCTATCGTTATTGGAGCTGAATTTGAGAAGCAAATGCTTTCAAACTGATGATAAATTTTGGAGATGAGCCTTAAAGAGCGCATAAATAACAAGAGCAACTATTGCAGACCTGAAAAATATTAATCGTCTCTTGCCTCATGCCTCGGACGGCACATCAAGATCTCGAACCCACCAATTAAGTCTTTGATATTTGCCGTGTGTACCTACAAACAAAGTTTGTACACACGGCATTTGTTTGTATTTGCCACCTGTCCTCCATTACATAAAATGTAATGGAGGACAGGTGGCAGTGAAACCTTGGAAAATATAGCAAATAACACAGACAATCCGCTGTACGTAAATGTAAACTGAATATTGCGTACGAATTTGAAAGAGTATCTGGATCATTTGGATTAAAATTCGGACACGATAAGTGACACGCACTGACATTTATATACCAAATGTACCAACCTTTATTTGCAATAAACTATTTTAATTTTAAATGACTGTATAAAATATTTTCAGGTTTTGTTTTTATACGGTGTCTTATGATAGCAGATAGCAGCGATGGCCTAGTGGAAAGATAAAACTAGTGACACGACTTGCACCACTGACTTTTCAAAGCTAAGTATCGCTTAGTAACCGGTACAGAAAACTATCAAGAAGTAATCTATCTCAGAGGTCTCCAAAATGTTCCTGAAAGGCGTACATGTGAATGCTGCCAACCTGCTGTAACGGGTTCTGGTAGTTAAACGCAGTACGAGGTTCTATGCGTTTATTTGCCGAGTATTGCCTCGCTTCCCTTGCCACGAGTATGACCGACCAACAACACGACACTGGCCTGAACACTAAGGGCTTTTTATTCTTAGGCGTAGCATATTGAAGAATGGCTTCCACCTTACATGGGTCTACTTGTAATCCTTTAGAGTTTACTACGTAGCCCAAGTACTTCAATTCATCACGTCAGAATTTAGATTTTTCTAAGTTAATGGTAAGGTTGGCCGATTTTAATTTTTCGTATACTTTATTTAATAGTAACACATGAGCATTAAAAGATGGCGATATAAGCATGATATCATCTAAAAAAACGAATACAGAGTTTTCGAACTCAGGACTGTTCGTAAACAAGTGATCCACCAAACGCTGTTGTGTCGCAGGCGCATTCGTTAAACCAAACGGCATAGTCACAAATCTAAATGTTCCTCTAGTAGGCACATAGAACGCAGTCTTATCACGATCACATTCGCGAAGAGGCGTCTGCCAAAAGGACTTCGATAAGTCTATACTACTTAGATATCTAGCGTTCCTAAGGTTGTCTAAAATTTCGGATACGTAAGGTAGTTTGTACGCGTCTTTTTTAGTAATAGAATTAAGTTTCCGACTATCTAAATAAAACCTTAGTTTACCGTCCCTCTTAGGCGTTAGTAAAATCGGTGACGACCACGGACTTTCGCATTTTTCTACCACTCCCAATGCAAGCATTTCGTCTAATTCGTCAATAATTATTTTTAATTTCGCCGGAGGTAACCTATAATATCTTTGGCGTATCGGCGCAGAATCGCCAGTGTCTATTGCATGTTCTATTAAGTAAGTTCGTCCTAAACCGGTTTTTTCAGTAGAAATCGACTCGTATTGCTTTATAATTAACTTAGCCGTTCTTTGTTGTGACTCACTCAACTCACTAAAAGATTGCAATACGTTCGTGTTACTCGGCTTATTTTCACTTAACACACTACACGGCAATGTTTTAGACATGCATACGGATGCGATATGGTTAGGCAGTAATTTAAATAGTTTCCAGAAATCGATGCCTAAAATTAAATTAATTGTAACTTTTGGAATAATATAAGCTTTCAATAAGTGGGATTGATTATTAAAAGTAGTGGGTAAGTTGATAAAACCGCGCGGCAACAATATATTTCCACCCGCGGACCAAATGGAATTAGTGTTGTGACACTGCTGTATTTCTAACCCGGTTTTAGTAATTACCTCCAGATGGGAGTTGTTACCTAAAATTGTAATGGCTGAACCGGAATCGAGCAATCCACAAATAGGTAAACTGTTAATCGTTACGTTAACATAGGGCCGTAGGTCATTTTTAGGTTTATTATCCAGGATCGAGGCGACGGAATAACTAGATAAATACACTTTTAGAGTGTTTAGCCAATTTCTCCAATCATCTTTGTCAAAATTGGTTGAATAGGTTGTAGAACCTAATTTAGATTTTGACACGCCCCGACCTTGACCAACTAGTTTTTTGGTTTCGTCGATTTACAGTTCAGGCAGTTAGGGAATGTCACATCCCTACGGCCGCACTTGAAGCAAATTGCGAACCGATCGCGTTTGCACTCATTCAAACTGTGATCATTGATACGGCAGCGCGGTCAGTACTTAGACGTGACTAGAGCGACAGAGCTAGGTTTAGACTTAGGATTGCTAGGTTCGTTGTTCTCAGTGAATTCGGGTTTACCTGGCGTACCCTCTATAGTGGCAACGGGATAATTATTGAAGGAATTATTACGCGCTCGGTTATTAGGTTTGTGACTGTAAGCTAGGTCTGGCGCCAACGTGTCGTTATTATAATACGGTTCGCGGAATTGAGAGTTCAAACATTTCATCCGTTCGTAGTTTTAACATAACGTCTGCAGTGTTGCTATACTGTCTATTGAAGATATTGACGGAGCTAGCACTAGCGAGTAGCATGGACGTATGTTATGCAATAGAATGTCTAACTTTTCGCATTCGGACAATCGCTTTGACGGTGACAGCCTAGTGAACAGCTGATTCATTATCGAGAGATAAATAATTATAGTTTCGGTAGCACCTTGAGTACGTCGGCGGATTTCATTTAATAACCGGTAGTCATAATCGTACGGTGTGAAATCGTCTATTAATTTAGTGGTGAGTTCTTCCCGTGTAGTGAAATATTCTTTTAGGCCGCGATACCAGTGAAGTGCGTTACCGGTGAATATTTCGGAGGCATATGATAAAATTTTAGTGGAAGGTAGATTACGCGCGGTTTCGAATTCGGTTACGCGTTGTAGAAACGCTCGGACGAATCCCGTACCGTCGTATTTTAGCTTAGACAGTTCGCTAACTCTCAAATGCTCGCAATGCAATACTGGGGCTAACCCTGCCTGCGTCGAGATAGACGGCGCAGGTTGGACCTCTGCCACAGCATCAGCTGAGCGAACAGCTGATTGCTTAATGGCGGACAGCTCCGCCGAGAGCTTATCGAACCGGCTGCACAATTCGGTAATTCGTTTTGAATACGCCGTAGGACGTTCCATCCTACGGAGTCTGTGGAATATGTGGTTGTGCAGTGCGGTAGACCTCCTAGCTAGGTTCGCGTCGTAAGAAACAGATAACGAATTTAGTCGCTTGGCCAGCTCAGAGACGGCCTCGCTAGCGCCCCCAAAGTCCACCGCTATGGCTAGACCCGACTCCAAAATGTCATCATTTGGAATGTCTTCCAGTAATTTAGGGAGCTGCTTCCGCAGACCTAGGACAGAGGTAGCCGGCTCCTCACCTCTAATCGCGACCTCGTATGCTAGTTCATTTTTGTTTAAAAGGAAGTATTTAATGGGGTGTGAGCCCATTGTTTATGAATAAATAAACTGCGTAAGTATATACTATACACTACACTTAGTGCGCAAGCGTTCCGCCCTTACAAGTGGCCTACTTTACGATTAGGCGTAAAAGTTCGACCGTTAGGACTAATTAGAAAAACGTTAAGATTCAAATTTGCGAACTAGTACGTAGTAGGTAGTTACACTAAAAGGTAGACAATTAGTACAACAATACGTACCGGTTCGCTGTAGCCGCACCTCCTCGCTTACAATGATGGAGACCTGCTAGAAGAGAACTCGAGCACGGAAAGCGAGACAATAACCCACGTAGGCGCCACTGTAACGGGTTCTGGTAGTAAAACGCAGTACGAGGTTCTATGCGTTTATTTGCCGAGTATTGCCTCGCTTCCCTTGCCACGAGTATGACCGACCAAAAACACGACACTGGCCTGAACACTAAGGGCTGCAGTCTCCCACGCTGTTCCCTTCGGTAGTGTGTAGGCAGGCTGGTCGAAGGCTGCGCGTAGCGGTACAGGTCCTCGCTGACGTTGGCTCAGCTGGCAGGCGTCGGCGGTGCGAGTATGATGAGCAGGGCAGGCCAGACTCTTCGGCAGAGGTGACGCCGAAGGCGATGCAGCAGGTGTAGCGGTCTAGGTAGGGTAGCCCGGAGCTTAAGGTAAACCTGGAACCTGAAGGAAAGTAGGATTAGGAGAGCCACAACCAATAGAGTCAGGCAGGCGGCGTCAGCCGGCCTCAGCTAGCAGGTAAAGAGATGGGCAGTACGCTAACGCAGTAAATGTAGTGCTTACCCGTAGCTGGGACCAGGATACACGTAGATACGACGTAGGGTCAGTAGGTACGCTTAGTTATAGTAGGTAGGTAGTAGAAGCGACGTTAGAGTAGCGGTCCGGCCTCTCTGTCGGCCCCTTTATATACCGGGCCCTCCATCAGAGCTCGTGTCGGCGCACAAGCAAATATGGGCAAAACTCACGAGCGCCGACGATGGCCTTTTCTGATTGGCCGAGCGTATGGACGGTATTATGACGTACACTCGGTAGGTACCGGTCATACGCCATACTGCTTTTGGCCAACATGATGCAATGTTGCCTAATTCTGTTGATAGTGAAAACGGAAAACATGCCCAGCAGTTATTTACATAAGAACTAACTGCACGGTTGGCGTAGTGGTTTAAGCGGCCCCTCGCCGCTTGACACTGCGCTGAGTGTTGTGGGTTCGATTCCCACACGAGTCAACACTTTGTGTAATTCACAAATTGTTGTTTCGAGTCTGGGTGTTCACTGTGTCCGTTAGTTGTATGTTTGTAAAGTCCCCCGCGACATAGGATTTAGTCCTAATGCGGGAGTTGTCTTTTTTAAGAAGAGAAGAACTGATGTTAATATAATGATAAGATATTTTAGAAACATTTAATATTGTATTTTGATACCATGACATAATAAGTACGTGACGGTTTGAAATACAATAATCCTAAATAACATCATCTTATTGTAACAAATAATTCAAAGATTACAATTACAAAACATATGTTCTATAGATATTATAAAAAATATCGTGACTAGTCTAGATAAAACTTGAAACTCGTACCTTATTAGTGCTCAATAAGTTATGTCCACGAGTTTATCCGGGTATATCTAGGGTCTCATGTGCCTCGTAACCCTTACTTCTTAAACCTTTATATTGAAGTAAAGGTTTTGCCTATACACTATAGAATTATTGTATGATTTTTATTAGAATATTCTAAGACATCTTGTATACAGGTGGCTATGGAATTAATAGCTTGTATAAAAATTCATAATATTAAATAGGTCTGGCAATATCAAATATAAATTAAGCTATGTTTCTGACTGCCTTGCCTTATTGCTTTCTGAAATGGACTGCCTAGCCAAGGTAGCTACTATGCTTTAAATATTATTTCTTACAAAATAAGTTACGTCTGATGGCCAGTTTGCTAAAATGGCTACACAGTGTGTGTCGTACACACCTCTTTTTTTTAGTCTGTCATGAATTAAAGCTTTCTGATTATTATTCTTAATTTATGAATTTTGCTTTAGATAAGTTTTCATTGTCCAGATATTCTTGAAAGTAGAGTAGGATTGTAAAATCCAAAGGTCCAAATTTCAATTCCAAACGATGTAGATGTTTAATTATGGGCTTATATAGCTGACTGAACAATCAATAGTGTGCGCCATTTTTGCTGCTCTTTTAGTGAAAAACTTTGCGAAAGAACATAACATTTAAAGAAATGTATAAAAGTGCAGATGGAATCAAGTTTTATCAGCAAATTGTTTTTAAATACATTTTAAACAATAAAAATATTTTGACAGAGTAACGCCAACTAATTGAGATCAGTGTTGTCGATACATGGTAAACACCAAATGCATTGAAGGGCTGCAATCTCTCTATGCGAGTGTCAGAGCTTGTCTAAGGATAGATGATAGGACAAAGACATAGATGTACACATGTGCTCTAGGATGTATGTGCTTACTACTCTTAGTATAAGGTACAAATTGCGGCAAATGGTTCAATTTTGACGTGCGTTTGTTTGCACGCTCTGACTCACCTGTATCAGTACCGGCATTCAAAGAGCTAGCAATGGACCTAGAAAACTACGTTTATGTTTTACAAATAATAACGTGTTGATGTTAATGAGATGATTGAAATGGGAGAAAATCCAGAAGAGATTGAAAGAGCCTGAGTATGTACAGTACATCCAAAATCTAAAACCAAGGTATTAGATTAAGGTGTTCAATCAGTGGATACTACATAACAATATCATACATGATAGATGATGTTTTTATGTTTGTATTTGTAAAACACCCAGAGCTATTTATAGTAAAATAGTTTCTGAAACTATTAGCAAATATTAGTGACAGTCGCTTCCAATATTTTTCTAGATCTATACGAGAACAGCGAGGTAGTAGGGTCGAGCGAATAAATTCAACAAATCCCGAGTACGACCACCGTTGATCTACATCGGCATCTAACTGCACCAATACGTCGTTGGAGCTTAGTTGTCACTGTTATGGGTGTTCCCCGCGATTAACGTGAACGCGCGCGTTATGTTGCGTTATTTACGGGTCTGTTGTACCATTTTGTAGGCTTGTTGTTATGGTTTAACGGTATAAACTTCGGTTGGTATGGAAATTCGAATTAATGATAATATGCTGTAATTAAGACTATTGACATAATCACTTTCTGGCACTGGACAAAATGATTTGAAAGACAGCTTCAGAATATTTTCGCACGCATATTATATATCCGTATTTATTAAATTCTTGCTCTACTCACTGACTATCAGACAACACATATTTAAAACTATTAGGCGTATGCTAAATTTTGCCACGTGCTTTCCTTGGGGAAGTTAAAGAGACTAGAGGGTTTCCCTCTAGTCTTTTTAATAAAAAATGCATTAATTTAATGAAAAATAAAAAGATAAGTAAATCTGAACAACCGTAGGACCATTTGGCCGGTTTGGTATGAGATTTTATTTTCAATTTCGATGATGTTGTGCACAAGCTTGAAGGGTGTTATCCAATTTGCAAGTTCGGAAGCACAATATACTCGATACGTGTTTCGCCTACAACTGACGTACTCACGGGAGAGTACGTCATGGAATAGGCACACAGCCACTAGGAATTGATATTATAAATTTTATAATCCGTACTCATACTTTTTTATTAGAAGAGTTCAAAATATTCAATATTTTTGATGGTAGAACAATATTAGTATAATGCATTATTTAATGGAACTAGTAATATCATCTGTTATCTATTTATTCTGACTCACATTATAATACGTTTTTATCATTAAATTCGGCCTTTAAAATCCCCTGCTAGCGTCGTCATTGAAATGAGAATGTGGCCTTACTACCACGCTGGCCAAACGGTTTGGTATAGGTCTTGTTTCAAGATTTCTCTTGCAGTGGTGTTCTCTGCATAATATGCTCCTTTTGTCAGCTCTTACGACACCCATATGATAATATGGGTTGGTGATATGCCATATACTTAAGGCGAGGTTGCAGTACTTTTTAAGATTTTTGAACGTCTGAAAGTCCCATGAACTATGATATTTTTAATGAATAAAAATTAAAGTATAAAAGTTGAACATATCTTCTAGTAAATCGTAAAGATAAAAACACGATTTGGAATGATTGGTTCGATAAAAAAAAATGTCAAACATGGCACTAAATCACAATTTTAAACGTGTACTGCTTAGAGATTCCATAATGAATTTATATGAAAGTATTATCAATAGAAACAGCTCTTTATTTTAAAATAAATGGTAAAAACAGATTTCGTAATTTCGTTATCATTTTTCTCCAAGAAAAAAAATAGTCAAAATGTTGGCATTATATCGCTCGCCGGCCGTTCATCAGTGCCTGTCTAGGCGTGATTGAGGGCGGACGTACGTCGTTGCTCCGCAAAATCCCCCTCCACCCCCGCATGTACGTTTTCGAAAAAGTACAAAGTAATTCGTATTCCAAACTCAATCGTTCAAACCATAGACATACAAGTAAGAAACCGTAGACAGGTTACTGACAAGGTAACATGACGAAGCTTACGAGTGGCACGCATCGCGAAAAGCGTACGCACACTAATATAAATATGTCAAAACGACACACTAAGAATTAGATAAGAAGTGTAAGTGAGATAGCACATCTAATCGCAAGCGCGAAATAGAGATAAACATATACTCTCTGGACCGAAGCGCATTGTGACATCATGCTGACCGTTTCACAAACAATAATTTGACTCAGATGCGACATGATCACTTTGTCTGTCTTGAGTAAATTCAATTCGCCTCAAAGTAAATTTGATTAATTCATTTAAGGTAGGGAAATAAAAAGTCGATGTGATTTATTTATAACATTTATTAAAAAAGTACATTTCATTCAATGGAAACCTAAAACAGTACGTTAATATAAAAACTGTGCGCTGCGGACCCACCGTAGCCCTGGCAATACCGCTGGGGGTATGGTGGGTCTTTTAAAGCTTAACCGTACTCCTGGCTGAAATGCTCGTAGTGTTATACCAACGTGCTACGTGGACATTAAACTGAACAGTGTTATCTCTCGTATGATAATGACTTACTACTTACGTTTTTGTATTTTTAGACAAGCGAAGACAAGCGCTAGTACGATGATATAGTGCAACAAGGAGATAAATTAGAGAATAAAACGTTTAGGTATTACTGCTAATGGTTATAATGCTTTGTATATTATAGGTATAATCTGTGGTACTGTTGAAGACCCATCATCATCATCATCCTTGCGCTGTCGAATCATTCCCACTAGTTCTATTGAACAGTTCTATGATAGAACTAGTGATACTTTTTTTCCCACTAGTTCTATTAGCACAACTTGATGAGAAGAATAGAACTAATGGGAAACAGTTATAGGAAATTTACCACTAGTTCTATGTATGTTTTACAAGGGTAGTGTCACAACATCGCGCTCACAAATCCGAATAAATATGTATTTATAAAAATGTGTTAAACGAATGAAGGTCTACAAAACAATTGAACGTCTACAAAACAAATGAACGTCTACAAAACAAATGAACGTCTACAAAACAAATGAACGTCTACAAAACAAATGACTACCAGAAAGTGATCAGCTATCGATAGTGATTGCAAAAAACAGGTGCATGCGATTTTCGACCTTATTGACAATTCATGACAAACTTTTTTTTTGTTTTTTCTCGCTTTCTGGCAATGTAAGGGTAATAAAATTATAAATTCTGACTAATGTCAATTAGGTTGAAAATCGCATGCACCTGTTTTCTGCAATCACTATCGATAGCTGATCACTTTCTGTAAGTCATTTGTTTTGTAGACGTTCATTTGTTTTGTAGGCGTTCATTTGTTTTGTAGACGTTCATTTGTTTTACACATGAACAAATGAACGTCTACAAAACATATTTATTCGGATATATGAGCGCGATGTCGTGACACTACGGATCATTCCCAGTAGTTCTATTGAATACCCTTGTAAAAACATACATATAACTAGACTGGGACATTTCCTATTACTTATCTCATTAGTTCTGTTCTCCTCATCAAGTTGTGCTAATATAATTAGAACAGTTCTATCATAGAATTGTTCAATACTACTACTATACTGGGAATGATCCCACAAAAAAGTAGAACTTGAAATTAACGAACTGAAATTAATAAACTAATTACACAACAATATTATCTGGGAGTACGGTTAAGCTTTGAAAGACCCACCATACCCCCAGGGGTACTGCCAGGGGTACGGTGGATCGGCAGCGAAAACTGTGCAGTACAATCTACTTAGTTGTTTAATACTAAAAGGAGAAAAACAAGAACAAGTGAATGGACTTTGATCATCCGTCAATGTTTGTAACTTACGTATGATTTTGTATTTCTATAATAATAATATATTGTGTTGATTCAGCCTCAAATCACTTTTATTACTTGACAAAAACACACATCAGTGTTTTATTATTACGAATGTCCCATCTGGATACTTTGTTTTTTAGTCTTTAAACACGCACAATACTGCTTCTCTTTTACACTCGCTAAATGCCAATTTTTTATTCACTCTATTATATAGATACTGAATTTATTATAAATTGAAAATAAAACGTTGTAATATTGTAATACTCATGAATGAGAAGTGATTCCATAACTTTTAGTCATTTTCCTACTATAGTTTAACTACTTTAGCAAAATCTCATTACACACGACGGCATTTTCAAATGTAACGTACACACACGCGACAAAAAGAGCGAACGCTTCCGACCGCAGCGCGTACGCGACTAAAGCCAAATGAGACATTTAGAAAAAAATAGTTTGTCATGAATTTGTCAGTTTTTAATGTGCCACTTTTGAAGTTCGCATAACTCATCTACAGTTTTTTTACGCTGCGCTGTGGCACACGCACACACGAAACCCGCCCCCCGCTCACTCGCTGACGCCACCGCCGTGTTTTTGTTTTTGCGGGGGGTGAGGTCGAGCTACGCACTGTACTGCAACCTCGCCTTAATCCGTCACCACACTGACAGTTTTATCCTTATGCTAGTATCAAGGAAATTGATCTAAGTAACAGAGCATAACGAACGAACGTTAAAAGTATAGCTGGTTTCAGAGTCACGCGTTTGACCGGCGCCGGCCACACGCGTGCGCTTACAATTACACTAGATTAGTAGTAGCGTTTCATAGTCACGCAGTTCAAACGCGCCGCGTGTGAGACGCACGCGCCGGCCGCGCTGCCGAAGCTTCATACATTGCAATGAGAGACGCGAACTTGTTTCACAGTGGACCGCGCGCCAAACGCGCTGTTGAGACGCGCTGGGCGACGGCGCGTGCCGCGCGCGTCACTCTGAAACCAGCCTAAACCTTATTTTCTGCTATAAAACGCTGCTTTATGCCAAATTTCAAGATTCTAGATCGACTGGAAGTACCCTTTAGTTTTGACTTGAGCATTTGATATGAATTTCAATTTTGTACCATGTGGGTTCATGAGGAAAGGGGTTTAAAATTATTAAAAATATTTTAATTATATGATATAACTAAAAATTTATTTTTTTCGAAATTTTTCCTTTATCTGTGCTTATAGGACGTTGCTTCGTGCCAAATTTCAAGATTCTGAGTTAACGGGAAGTAGCCTGCAGGTTTTGATTCCCTTGCGAGTAGTTGCGAGTTTGAAAATATGCTTAAATTGCTGTTTCTGTTAATTGCGTTGACATAGGAGACAAGTTTTGGAGTAATCCAAGGCAGTAATTTGAGGCCGACTCAATTCCTGATCATGATCAATGATTTGCCAAATGTCGTGAGTTTGGCGCGATGCCTCATGTTTGCTGATGATCTGAAGTTGTTCTTAGATGTGAAGGATGTGAGTGACTGTGCTGCGCTTCAGCAGGACATCAACAATGTCGAGGCGTGGAGTAAATGCAACCACCTAGACTTTAATGTTTCAAAGTGCAAAACGATCACATTTACCCGATCGCATTCACCGATCACTTTTATGTATACTCGGTCAGGCAGTCCGCTGGAGCGCGTTACAGAAATTCGCGACTTGGGTTTAGTTGTTGATGCAAAGCTGACTTTTAAGACCCACATAAATAAGATGTGCAGTCAAGCCTATAGCTATAGGTCGCTCGGCTTTGTCATGAGGCAGTCTGTCCGCTTCAGTGGCAGGGATGCGCTAACTGCAAACGGCATAGTCACAAATCTAAATGTTCCTCTAGTAGGCACATAGAACGCAGTCTTATCACGATCACATTCGCGAAGAGGCGTCTGCCAAAAGGACTTCGATAAGTCTATACTACTTAGATATCTAGCGTTCCTAACGTTGTCTAAAATTTCGGATACGTAAGGTAGTTTGTACGCGTCTTTTTTAGTAATAGAATTAAGTTTCCGACTATCTAAATAAAACCTTAGTTTACCGTCCTTCTTAGGCGTTAGTAAAATCGGTGACGACCACGGACTTTCGCATTTTTCTACCACTCCCAATGCAAGCATTTCGTCTAATTCGTCAATAATTATTTTTAATTTCGCCGGAGGTAACCTATAATATCTTTGGCGTATCGGCGCAGAATCGCCAGTGTCTATTGCATGTTCTATTAAGTAAGTTCGTCCTAAACCGGTTTTTTCAGTAGAAATCGACTCGTATTGCTTTATAATTAACTTAGCCGTTCTTTGTTGTGACTCACTCAACTCACTAAAAGATTGCAATACGTTCGTGTTACTCGGCTTATTTTCACTTAACACACTACACGGCAATGTTTTAGACATGCATACGGATGCGATATGGTTAGGCAGTAATTTAAATAGTTTCCAGAAATCGATGCCTAAAATTAAATTAATTGTAACTTTTGGAATAATATAAGCTTTCAATAAGTGGGATTGATTATTAAAAGTAGTGGGTAAGTTGATAAAACCGCGCGGCAACAATATATTTCCACCCGCGGACCAAATGGAATTAGTGTTGTGACACTGCTGTATTTCTAACCCGGTTTTAGTAATTACCTCCAGATGGGAGTTGTTACCTAAAATTGTAATGGCTGAACCGGAATCGAGCAATCCACAAATAGGTAAACTGTTAATCGTTACGTTAACATAGGGCCGTAGGTCATTTTTAGGTTTATTATCCAGGATCGAGGCGACGGAATAACTAGATAAATACACTTTTAGAGTGTTTAGCCAATTTCTCCAATCATCTTTGTCAAAATTGGTTGAATAGGTTGTAGAACCTAATTTAGATTTTGACACGCCCCGACCTTGACCAACAAGTTTTTTGGTTTCGTCGATTTACAGTTCAGGCAGTTAGGGAATGTCACATCCCTACGGCCGCACTTGAAGCAAATTGCGAACCGATCGCGTTTGCACTCATTCAAACTGTGATCATTGATACGGCAGCGCGGTCAGTACTTAGACGTGACTAGAGCGACAGAGCTAGGTTTAGACTTAGGATTGCTAGGTTCGTTGTTCTCAGTGAATTCGGGTTTACCTGGCGTACCCTCTATAGTGGCAACGGGATAATTATTGAAGGAATTATTACGCGCTCGGTTATTAGGTTTGTGACTGTAAGCTAGGTCTGGCGCCAACGTGTCGTTATTATAATACGGTTCGCGGAATTGAGAGTTCAAACATTTCATCCGTTCGTAGTTTTAACATAACGTCTGCAGTGTTGCTATACTGTCTATTGAAGATATTGACGGAGCTAGCACTAGCGAGTAGCATGGACGTATGTTATGCAATAGAATGTCTAACTTTTCGCATTCGGACAATCGCTTTGACGGTGACAGCCTAGTGAACAGCTGATTCATTATCGAGAGATAAATAATTATAGTTTCGGTAGCACCTTGAGTACGTCGGCGGATTTCATTTAATAACCGGTAGTCATAATCGTACGGTGTGAAATCGTCTATTAATTTAGTGGTGAGTTCTTCCCGTGTAGTGAAATATTCTTTTAGGCCGCGATACCAGTGAAGTGCGTTACCGGTGAATATTTCGGAGGCATATGATAAAATTTTAGTGGAAGGTAGATTACGCGCGGTTTCGAATTCGGTTACGCGTTGTAGAAACGCTCGGACGAATCCCGTACCGTCGTATTTTAGCTTAGACAGTTCGCTAACTCTCAAATGCTCGCAATGCAATACTGGGGCTAACCCTGCCTGCGTCGAGATAGACGGCGCAGGTTGGACCTCTGCCACAGCATCAGCTGAGCGAACAGCTGATTGCTTAATGGCGGACAGCTCCGCCGAGAGCTTGTCGAACCGGCTGCACAATTCGGTAATTCGTTTTGAATACGCCGTAGGACGTTCCATCCTACGGAGTCTGTGGAATATGTGGTTGTGCAGTGCGGTAGACCTCCTAGCTAGGTTCGCGTCGTAAGAAACAGATAACGAATTTAGTCGCTTGGCCAGCTCAGAGACGGCCTCGCTAGCGCCCCCAAAGTCCACCGCTATGGCTAGACCCGACTCCAAAATGTCATCATTTGGAATGTCTTCCAGTAATTTAGGGAGCTGCTTCCGCAGACCTAGGACAGAGGTAGCCGGCTCCTCACCTCTAATCGCGACCTCGTATGCTAGTTCATTTTTGTTTAAAAGGAAGTATTTAATGGGGTGTGAGCCCATTGTTTATGAATAAATAAACTGCGTAAGTATATACTATACACTACACTTAGTGCGCAAGCGTTCCGCCCTTACAAGTGGCCTACTTTACGATTAGGCGTAAAAGTTCGACCGTTAGGACTAATTAGAAAAACGTTAAGATTCAAATTTGCGAACTAGTACGTAGTAGGTAGTTACACTAAAAGGTAGACAATTAGTACAACAATACGTACCGGTTCGCTGTAGCCGCACCTCCTCGCTTACAATGATGGAGACCTGCTAGAAGAGAACTCGAGCACGGAAAGCGAGACAATAACCCACGTAGGCGCCACTGTAACGGGTTCTGGTAGTAAAACGCAGTACGAGGTTCTATGCGTTTATTTGCCGAGTATTGCCTCGCTTCCCTTGCCACGAGTATGACCGACCAAAAACACGACACTGGCCTGAACACTAAGGGCTGCAGTCTCCCACGCTGTTCCCTCCGGTAGTGTGTAGGCAGGCTGGTCGAAGGCTGCGCGTAGCGGTACAGGTCCTCGCTGACGTTGGCTCAGCTGGCAGGCGTCGGCGGTGCGAGTGTGATGAGCAGGGCAGGCCAGACTCTTCGGCAGAGGTGACGCCGAAGGCGATGCAGCAGGTGTAGCGGTCTAGGTAGGGTAGCCCGGAGCTTAAGGTAAACCTGGAACCTGAAGGAAAGTAGGATTAGGAGAGCCACAACCAATAGAGTCAGGCAGGCGGCGTCAGCCGGCCTCAGCTAGCAGGTAAAGAGATGGGCAGTACGCTAACGCAGTAAATGTAGTGCTTACCCGTAGCTGGGACCAGGATACACGTAGATACGACGTAGGGTCAGTAGGTACGCTTAGTTATAGTAGGTAGGTAGTAGAAGCGACGTTAGAGTAGCGGTCCGGCCTCTCTGTCGGCCCCTTTATATACCGGGCCCTCCATCAGAGCTCGTGTCGGCGCACAAGCAAATATGGGCAAAACTCACGAGCGCCGACGATGGCCTTTTCTGATTGGCCGAGCGTATGGACGGTATTATGACGTACACTCGGTAGGTACCGGTCATACGCCATACTGCTTTTGGCCAACATGATGCAATGTTGCCTAATTCTGTTGATAGTGAAAACGGAAAACATGCCCAGCAGTTATTTACATAAGAACTAACTGCACGGTTGGCGTAGTGGTTTAAGCGGCCCCTCGCCGCTTGACACTGCGCTGAGTGTTGTGGGTTCGATTCCCACACGAGTCAACACTTTGTGTAATTCACAAATTGTTGTTTCGAGTCTGGGTGTTCACTGTGTCCGTTAGTTGTATGTTTGTAAAGTCCCCCGCGACATAGGATTTAGTCCTAATGCGGGAGTTGTCTTTTTTAAGAAGAGAAGAACTGATGTTAATATAATGATAAGATATTTTAGAAACATTTAATATTGTATTTTGATACCATGACATAATAAGTACGTGACGGTTTGAAATACAATAATCCTAAATAACATCATCTTATTGTAACAAATAATTCAAAGATTACAATTACAAAACATATGTTCTATAGATATTATAAAAAATATCGTGACTAGTCTAGATAAAACTTGAAACTCGTACCTTATTAGTGCTCAATAAGTTATGTCCACGAGTTTATCCGGGTATATCTAGGGTCTCATGTGCCTCGTAACCCTTACATTAGGAGCTAAAACTTATCTTTTTGCTGTGAGGCCATGACGTCAATGTAATCGAAACGGGTGCGTGAATCAGCGAATGGGCATCAAGGGAACTGTGGTGTGAAGTTAAAGAAACTGAATGAGACAAATAGGTGAAAAATTCTTAAACCTTTATATTGAAGTAAAGGTTTTGCCTATACACTATAGAATTATTGTATGATTTTTATTAGAATATTCTAAGACATCTTGTATACAGGTGGCTATGGAATTAATAGCTTGTATAAAAATTCATAATATTAAATAGGTCTGGCAATATCAAATATAAATTAAGCTATGTTTCTGACTGCCTTGCCTTATTGCTTTCTGAAATGGACTGCCTAGCCAAGGTAGCTACTATGCTTTAAATATTATTTCTTACAAAATAAGTTACGTCTGATGGCCAGTTTGCTAAAATGGCTACACAGTGTGTGTCGTACACACCTCTTTTTTTTAGTCTGTCATGAATTAAAGCTTTCTGATTATTATTCTTAATTTATGAATTTTGCTTTAGATAAGTTTTCATTGTCCAGATATTCTTGAAAGTAGAGTAGGATTGTAAAATCCAAAGGTCCAAATTTCAATTCCAAACGATGTAGATGTTTAATTATGGGCTTATATAGCTGACTGAACAATCAATAGTGTGCGCCATTTTTGCTGCTCTTTTAGTGAAAAACTTTGCGAAAGAACATAACATTTAAAGAAATGTATAAAAGTGCAGATGGAATCAAGTTTTATCAGCAAATTGTTTTTAAATACATTTTAAACAATAAAAATATTTTGACAGAGTAACGCCAACTAATTGAGATCAGTGTTGTCGATACATGGTAAACACCAAATGCATTGAAGGGCTGCAATCTCTCTATGCGAGTGTCAGAGCTTGTCTAAGGATAGATGATAGGACAAAGACATAGATGTACACATGTGCTCTAGGATGTATGTGCTTACTACTCTTAGTATAAGGTACAAATTGCGGCAAATGGTTCAATTTTGACGTGCGTTTGTTTGCACGCTCTGACTCACCTGTATCAGTACCGGCATTCAAAGAGCTAGCAATGGACCTAGAAAACTACGTTTATGTTTTACAAATAATAACGTGTTGATGTTAATGAGATGATTGAAATGGGAGAAAATCCAGAAGAGATTGAAAGAGCCTGAGTATGTACAGTACATCCAAAATCTAAAACCAAGGTATTAGATTAAGGTGTTCAATCAGTGGATACTACATAACAATATCATACATGATAGATGATGTTTTTATGTTTGTATTTGTAAAACACCCAGAGCTATTTATAGTAAAATAGTTTCTGAAACTATTAGCAAATATTAGTGACAGTCGCTTCCAATATTTTTCTAGATCTATACGAGAACAGCGAGGTAGTAGGGTCGAGCGAATAAATTCAACAAATCCCGAGTACGACCACCGTTGATCTACATCGGCATCTAACTGCACCAATACGTCGTTGGAGCTTAGTTGTCACTGTTATGGGTGTTCCCCGCGATTAACGTGAACGCGCGCGTTATGTTGCGTTATTTACGGGTCTGTTGTACCATTTTGTAGGCTTGTTGTTATGGTTTAACGGTATAAACTTCGGTTGGTATGGAAATTCGAATTAATAATAATATGCTGTAATTAAGACTATTGACATAATCACTTTCTGGCACTGGACAAAATGATTTGAAAGACAGCTTCAGAATATTTTCGCACGCATATTATATATCCGTATTTATTAAATTCTTGCTCTACTCACTGACTATCAGACAACACATATTTAAAACTATTAGGCGTATGCTAAATTTTGCCACGTGCTTTCCTTGGGGAAGTTAAAGAGACTAGAGGGTTTCCCTCTAGTCGTTTTAATAAAAAATGCATTAATTTAATGAAAAATAAAAAGATAAGTAAATCTGAACAACCGTAGGACCATTTGGCCGGTTTGGTATGAGATTTTATTTTCAATTTCGATGATGTTGTGCACAAGCTTGAAGGGTGTTATCCAATTTGCAAGTTCGGAAGCACAATATACTCGATACGTGTTTCGCCTACAACTGACGTACTCACGGGAGAGTACGTCATGGAATAGGCACACAGCCACTAGGAATTGATATTATAAATTTTATAATCCGTACTCATACTTTTTTATTAGAAGAGTTCAAAATATTCAATATTTTTGATGGTAGAACAATATTAGTATAATGCATTATTTAATGGAACTAGTAATATCATCTGTTATCTATTTATTCTGACTCACATTATAATACGTTTTTATCATTAAATTCGGCCTTTAAAATCCCCTGCTAGCGTCGTCATTGAAATGAGAATGTGGCCTTACTACCACGCTGGCCAAACGGTTTGGTATAGGTCTTGTTTCAAGATTTCTCTTGCAGTGGTGTTCTCTGCATAATATGCTCCTTTTGTCAGCTCTTACGACACCCATATGATAATATGGGTTGGTGATATGCCATATACTTAAGGCGAGGTTGCAGTACTTTTTAAGATTTTTGAACGTCTGAAAGTCCCATGAACTATGATATTTTTAATGAATAAAAATTAAAGTATAAAAGTTGAACATATCTTCTAGTAAATCGTAAAGATAAAAACACGATTTGGAATGATTGGTTCGATAAAAAAAAATGTCAAACATGGCACTAAATCACAATTTTAAACGTGTACTGCTTAGAGATTCCATAATGAATTTATATGAAAGTATTATCAATAGAAACAGCTCTTTATTTTAAAATAAATGGTAAAAACAGATTTCGTAATTTCGTTATCATTTTTCTCCAAGAAAAAAAATAGTCAAAATGTTGGCATTATATCGCTCGCCGGCCGTTCATCAGTGCCTGTCTAGGCGTGATTGAGGGTGGACGTACGTCGTTGCTCCGCAAAATCCCCCTCCACCCCCGCATGTACGTTTTCGAAAAAGTACAAAGTAATTCGTATTCCAAACTCAATCGTTCAAACCATAGACATACAAGTAAGAAACCGTAGACAGGTTACTGACAAGGTAACATGACGAAGCTTACGAGTGGCACGCATCGCGAAAAGCGTACGCACACTAATATAAATATGTCAAAACGACACACTAAGAATTAGATAAGAAGTGTAAGTGAGATAGCACATCTAATCGCAAGCGCGAAATAGAGATAAACATATACTCTCTGGACCGAAGCGCATTGTGACATCATGCTGACCGTTTCACAAACAATAATTTGACTCAGATGCGACATGATCACTTTGTCTGTCTTGAGTAAATTCAATTCGCCTCAAAGTAAATTTGATTAATTCATTTAAGGTAGGGAAATAAAAAGTCGATGTGATTTATTTATAACATTTATTAAAAAAGTACATTTCATTCAATGGAAACCTAAAACAGTACGTTAATATAAAAACTGTGCGCTGCGGACCCACCGTAGCCCTGGCAATACCGCTGGGGGTATGGTGGGTCTTTTAAAGCTTAACCGTACTCCTGGCTGAAATGCTCGTAGTGTTATACCAACGTGCTACGTGGACATTAAACTGAACAGTGTTATCTCTCGTATGATAATGACTTACTACTTACGTTTTTGTATTTTTAGACAAGCGAAGACAAGCGCTAGTACGATGATATAGTGCAACAAGGAGATAAATTAGAGAATAAAACGTTTAGGTATTACTGCTAATGGTTATAATGCTTTGTATATTATAGGTATAATCTGTGGTACTGTTGAAGACCCATCATCATCATCATCCTTGCGCTGTCGAATCATTCCCACTAGTTCTATTGAACAGTTCTATGATAGAACTAGTGATACTTTTTTTCCCACTAGTTCTATTAGCACAACTTGATGAGAAGAATAGAACTAATGGGAAACAGTTATAGGAAATTTACCACTAGTTCTATGTATGTTTTACAAGGGTAGTGTCACAACATCGCGCTCACAAATCCGAATAAATATGTATTTATAAAAATGTGTTAAACGAATGAAGGTCTACAAAACAATTGAACGTCTACAAAACAAATGAACGTCTACAAAACAAATGAACGTCTACAAAACAAATGAACGTCTACAAAACAAATGACTACCAGAAAGTGATCAGCTATCGATAGTGATTGCAAAAAACAGGTGCATGCGATTTTCGACCTTATTGACAATTCATGACAAACTTTTTTTTTTGTTTTTTCTCGCTTTCTGGCAATGTAAGGGTAATAAAATTATAAATTCTGACTAATGTCAATTAGGTTGAAAATCGCATGCACCTGTTTTCTGCAATCACTATCGATAGCTGATCACTTTCTGTAAGTCATTTGTTTTGTAGACGTTCATTTGTTTTGTAGGCGTTCATTTGTTTTGTAGACGTTCATTTGTTTTACACATGAACAAATGAACGTCTACAAAACATATTTATTCGGATATATGAGCGCGATGTCGTGACACTACGGATCATTCCCAGTAGTTCTATTGAATACCCTTGTAAAAACATACATATAACTAGACTGGGACATTTCCTATTACTTATCTCATTAGTTCTGTTCTCCTCATCAAGTTGTGCTAATATAATTAGAACAGTTCTATCATAGAATTGTTCAATACTACTACTATACTGGGAATGATCCCACAAAAAAGTAGAACTTGAAATTAACGAACTGAAATTAATAAACTAATTACACAACAATATTATCTGGGAGTACGGTTAAGCTTTGAAAGACCCACCATACCCCCAGGGGTACTGCCAGGGGTACGGTGGATCGGCAGCGAAAACTGTGCAGTACAATCTACTTAGTTGTTTAATACTAAAAGGAGAAAAACAAGAACAAGTGAATGGACTTTGATCATCCGTCAATGTTTGTAACTTACGTATGATTTTGTATTTCTATAATAATAATATATTGTGTTGATTCAGCCTCAAATCACTTTTATTACTTGACAAAAACACACATCAGTGTTTTATTATTACGAATGTCCCATCTGGATACTTTGTTTTTTAGTCTTTAAACACGCACAATACTGCTTCTCTTTTACACTCGCTAAATGCCAATTTTTTATTCACTCTATTATATAGATACTGAATTTATTATAAATTGAAAATAAAACGTTGTAATATTGTAATACTCATGAATGAGAAGTGATTCCATAACTTTTAGTCATTTTCCTACTATAGTTTAACTACTTTAGCAAAATTTCATTACACACGACGGCATTTTCAAATGTAACGTACACACACGCGACAAAAAGAGCGAGCGCTTCCGACCGCAGCGCGTACGCGACTAAAGCCAAATGAGACATTTAGAAAAAAATAGTTTGTCATGAATTTGTCAGTTTTTAATGTGCCACTTTTGAAGTTCGCATAACTCATCTACAGTTTTTTTACGCTGCGCTGTGGCACACGCACACACGAAACCCGCCCCCCGCTCACTCGCTGACGCCACCGCCGTGTTTTTGTTTTTGCGGGGGGTGAGGTCGAGCTACGCACTGTACTGCAACCTCGCCTTAATCCGTCACCACACTGACAGTTTTATCCTTATGCTAGTATCAAGGAAATTGATCTAAGTAACAGAGCATAACGAACGAACGTTAAAAGTATAGCTGGTTTCAGAGTCACGCGTTTGACCGGCGCCGGCCACACGCGTGCGCTTACAATTACACTAGATTAGTAGTAGCGTTTCATAGTCACGCAGTTCAAACGCGCCGCGTGTGAGACGCACGCGCCGGCCGCGCTGCCGAAGCTTCATACATTGCAATGAGAGACGCGAACTTGTTTCACAGTGGACCGCGCGCCAAACGCGCTGTTGAGACGCGCTGGGCGACGGCGCGTGCCGCGCGCGTCACTCTGAAACCAGCCTAAACCTTATTTTCTGCTATAAAACGCTGCTTTATGCCAAATTTCAAGATTCTAGATCGACTGGAAGTACCCTTTAGTTTTGACTTGAGCATTTGATATGAATTTCAATTTTGTACCATGTGGGTTCATGAGGAAAGGGGTTTAAAATTATTAAAAATATTTTAATTATATGATATAACTAAAAATTTATTTTTTTCGAAATTTTTCCTTTATCTGTGCTTATAGGACGTTGCTTCGTGCCAAATTTCAAGATTCTGAGTTAACGGGAAGTAGCCTGCAGGTTTTGATTCCCTTGCGAGTAGTTGCGAGTTTGAAAATATGCTTAAATTGCTGTTTCTGTTAATTGCGTTGACATAGGAGACAAGTTTTGGAGTAATCCAAGGCAGTAATTTGAGGCCGACTCAATTCCTGATCATGATCAATGATTTGCCAAATGTCGTGAGTTTGGCGCGATGCCTCATGTTTGCTGATGATCTGAAGTTGTTCTTAGATGTGAAGGATGTGAGTGACTGTGCTGCGCTTCAGCAGGACATCAACAATGTCGAGGCGTGGAGTAAATGCAACCACCTAGACTTTAATGTTTCAAAGTGCAAAACGATCACATTTACCCGATCGCATTCACCGATCACTTTTATGTATACTCGGTCAGGCAGTCCGCTGGAGCGCGTTACAGAAATTCGCGACTTGGGTTTAGTTGTTGATGCAAAGCTGACTTTTAAGACCCACATAAATAAGATGTGCAGTCAAGCCTATAGCTATAGGTCGCTCGGCTTTGTCATGAGGCAGTCTGTCCGCTTCAGTGGCAGGGATGCGCTAACTGCTTTATATTTCGCATTTGTTCGCAGCAAGCTCGAGTACAACTCTGCCATCTGGGACCCACACGAGGCAAAATATAAATTTATAGTAGAACGAATGCAACGAAAGTTTTGCCGATTTCTTTATAAAAAATGTACGTATATTATCCGTACCTATATCCGTCTCTGTTTGTATCAGGTATGGTGGGTATTGATACTCTCGAGCCGAGACGTAAGTGGCAACTTATGGCACATTTCTATTTGTTGCTTAGTGGGCAGATTGACAATCCTGAGGCGTTGTCTCGTTGCGGACTGTCTGCACCGGACCAGTACTCGCGGCGCCACCAGTACGCACAAACACCGCACAGTTCGCTCCTACAAGACAGGCCATATCACTGCTCAATGCCCTAGTCAATCAACAGCCTTAGTCAATGACATATTTTTTAATAGTTAGGGGAGAATTCAACAAACAGTGCCAAACCTTCTTAAGTAATTATTTAAAATGTATTAATTAATGTGATCACAGGTGATTTATTATTATTATTTGACATTGTACGTAGTATTATTTATCTGACAACAGAGTTTTATTTGACATGATTGTATTACTCGACATGATATTCATTATATCATACTAGAGGACGCCAGCAGCTACGCCTGCATTTTTTTTTAAATTTACCCGTTTTGGCCGATCCCGTGAGAATTTCGGGCAATCCCTTCTTAGTGCATCCCTACGTTTCCCAAGGAACATACATGCCAAATTTCACCTTCCTGCGCCCAATAGCTTCGGCTGTAGCATGTCTGTCAGTCAGTCAGTAACGCAAGGATTTTATATATTAAGATTAAGATTGTAATTTCTGACATAATTAATTCAATTGTATTGTGAATATGATTTAGGTATGTGATCACATGAAATTAACTATAATTATTTGACTTCGTAGTATTATTTGACATGATTGTATAACTTGACATGAATTCTAATGCTATTTACGAATTTGATTTTATTTTATCTAGTGTATTATAACCGTATTTAATTATTTTAACCCTGGAGTAGTCGCGTGGATTACATATGTAATCCACCTATATAGAATCGATAATTTCTCAAAATCGGTTAGCGCCAGGTAAATAAGCCGCTAGATACTTTCAAATGAATATTTGGGCAACTCGCTCAGAGCAATGCCAGCGCAGTTCACGCCCTGTGGTCCTTCATAGGAGCTCAGAAAAGGGCGTGGACTACAATTGTAATCCGCGCGACTGATTACGTAAGTATTTTTTCCTTCTTTACTGTTATAATATTTTGTATATTTTTATCTATAATTGAGTAAATTGGTATAATTAGACAGTATTTATTCACATTTGTTGTTATAACATAAGTTTACTTATATTTTACTATCAATTTGGAGTACAATCGCCGAGCTGTACAGATAGAAGCCTGGATTGATGATTTTTGTAACGCAAACGAAAAATGGATCGATTTAACTTGGATGAAGCCACTGGCTCATAGGAGAATCGAAGATAATCATTACCAATCATCCTAACAATCAAGATAAAATACTTTTTTGCCATTGTCTATCATGAAACTCAAGCAACTACCTCGATATCGAGCAAGGTAGTGCGTCATTTCCATGACTGTGAAGAACCCGCTGTATAAGGACCAGAAAAATGTGTACTGCGTGCAACAAGTTTACATGTGGGCATCATTTCAAGAAAATGTGTCTATCCTGTGCAGAAAATCGAATTTAGTAGTTAGTTTTTCACACAAAAATTGTGAGTGATCTCAATTTAAGTAAACAATGTCATATTTATTATGCTTATTTAGAGACGATTTTTGTTTTGGTTACTTATTTTGTAATTTAGGGGTTGTGATTAGGTTTTGCTAATAAAATATTTAAAAATAACCATTAATGATAGTATTTTTATAAAAATAGTAAAGAGTTTTCTGCAAATATTATTTTAAGATCAATTTTAAAATGGACTACGTATGTAATCCGCGCGACGACTTACGTTACTTCTAGATGCGCGACTACTGCAGGGTTAAATGACTCTCAGCACGTGTTAGGCAACAAACCTGTAAGTGCCGAGAGTAACTGAATATAATAAATAAATAAATAGAAGTTTGATTTTATTACAGCTTCACGGTGTTATATACCTTAAAATTTGATTTGAATTGCAATATAATAACTCTACGCGTTCATGAGGAAAGAGGTAGTAACTTTAAAATTTTTAAAAATGTTTTTATTATATGTGTAGTAAAACTCCAGTTATACTTCTTAGAATATAGTTTATATATTTATATTTCAGATATAACACTGTACAGATATTATAATATTGCCGAAGAGCCACCGTCCGTTCGGTACCGTCGCCAGGCATAGAATGCCCGCTCTCGCCAACCGCCATTTTGAATTATTTCGATAGTGATGTGACTCGGACGAGTCAATCGACTACAAATTATTAAATTCCAATCGATATTAATTTTAATAAAAATGGGGACCTTACACTCGTCCATCCTGACCTGGTGTATGTCCCCATACACGCAATCAAGCAAACTTAACATAAACTTTACACTTGGCGAGAGGGGGCACTTACAATCACAATAAAGAATCCTGTAAACCCATTCAATTCTTACAGGCTTGGTTACACGTTATCATTGCCGCAAACTCATCCAATTCTTACGACAACGATAACATACACAAATTTAATTCTGCGAACCCATCCAATTCTCGCAAAATTAATTGCAATGCTTGCTAACCCACCCAGTTCTAGCAAGATTGACATTCACCGACATGCAGTCCCTGCTAACCCATCCAATTCTAGCAGGAACTTCTACACCGCTTATAAAAGCTTACAATCCTGGTCAACCCATCAATTCTGACCAATACATTTTATAAATCGCTTATAAAAGCTTACAATCCTGGTCAACCCATCAATTTTGACCAAAACATTTTATAAATCGCTTATAAAAGCTTACAATCCTGGTCAACCCATCAATTCTGACCAATACATTTTATAAATCACTTATAAAGGCTTACAATCCTGGTCAACCTATCAATTCTGACCAATACATTTTATAAATCGCTTATGAAAGTTTTCAATCCTGGTCAACCCATCAATTCTGACCAATACATTTTATAAATCGCTTATAAAGGCTTACAATCCTGGTCAACCCATCCAATTCTGACCAATACATTTTATAAATAATGTAATGCTTGCTAACCCATTCAATTCTAGCAAGATTGATATTCACCGACATGCAGTTGCTGCTAACCCATCCAATTCTAGCAGCAACTGCTACAAAGTAATACGCTTATAATTGTTTACAATTCTGGTCAACCCATCCAATTCTGACCAGAATTTTCACATAAAATAGACATTTAATTAATAATATCATGACTACATTAATAATTGTATCGTAATTTAGTTAATACGGTTTTACAACCAACAGTGCAATATATCAGCTCATACAATAATTAGTGCAACATGTGTAAAACACCACTATTACTATACATTTAATTTTTAGCACAAGTTAACAACATATTATTATCATAGCGACATAATATACACAAGGAATTAATATAAATTAGAATGATAGGCTGTTTTATCACTGCTACAAAAATAAGCCTATAACAATACAGCTCTGGACTGTACCATTAATACCTAGGTACATTAATATTATTTTAAATTAATAATAGGTTAAGTCACTCGCGTCAGTCGGAACTACCATCTTTTTCTAGACCCACCCTACACGTGCCCCAAAAAAAAAAACTGTTATCCGGTCAAATGGGCTATCGGCTATACATTCACCCCAAAGGACAATAAAAGCTACCGCTTAGTCATTAAAAACCTCCACCATAGCCAACAACCACCAAAGATTGTGAACTACAACAGAGATCCCATGCAAGTGCGGTAGCCGCCGAGACCGTAACGCAGCCAAAATCTACACCAGCTTCTGATAATACCACTAATATTACTGGCAATCAACGAAATCTGACTCTTGAAAGCATACTCATAAAACAAAGTGAGACGATCGATCTCCTAATTCAACAAATGTGCTCCATGTTGGACCTTATCACAACTCTCATTACAAAACAACAAATTACTTCTCTAAACCTTGCCTTGATCGGGCTACCACCACCAACGACAATTGGCCCTGGCAACACTGAACACGCGCACACTGCGGACCGACGAGAAGATTGTCGAGCTGGAAGAAGAATTGAGCAAGTTGCGATGGGATATCATAGGTCTATCTGAAGTCCGAAGACAGGGGGAGGACTCGATAGTTCTCAATTCCGGTAACTTGCTCTTCTACCGGGAGGGCGACCAACAGTCCCAAGGTGGTGTCGGGTTCATCGTCCACAAATCTCTCGTGACCAACGTGGTAAATATCGGGAGTGTGTCGAGCAGGGTAGCGTACCTTATACTCAGAATATCCAAGCGGTATTCGCTGAAGGTCATACAGGTATACGCTCCGACCTCGTCGCACCCCGATGAGGAGGTGGAAGCCATGTACGAGGACATATCTCGGGCTATACATGGCTACAAAACCCAATACACCGTGGTCATGGGAGATTTTAACGCGAAACTGGGCAAACGCGAAGGTGATGAGCTGAGAGTGGGGCCATTTGGTTATGGGCATCGGAATTCCCGGGGTCACTTGCTGGCTAGCTTTATGGAGAAGGAAGGACTCTATATGATGAATTCCTTCTTCAAGAAGCGAGAATGCCGCAAGTGGACCTGGGTAAGTCCAGATGGTGCAACCAAAAATGAGATCGACCTTATCATGTCGACGAAGAGGCAGATATTCAATGATGTCTCCGTGATCAATTCACTTAAAGTGGGGAGCGATCAACGAATGGTAAGAGGCACATTGAGTATCTGTACAAGCCTCGAACGGTCGAGGTTGATAAAGTCCACGCTCCGACCGGCACCGGTTCATATCCAAAACCCCGAGAGCTTTCAGCTCGAACTCAAGAACCGTTTCGAATGCCTGGGTGAATGCGTAAATGTGGACGTGTACAGTAACGGGTTCGTGGATGCTGTCCATACAACAGGGGCTAAATTTTTTAAGCCCCAGAAAAGCCAGAGAACCAAAAAGATCTCGGATCCGACCCTCGAGCTGTTAGAGGCGCAAGATGGTTCTGCTATCTTCGACGACATGCCGAAATATCGGCAGCTCAACAGACAGATCTCTAAGTCTCTGACTCGCGATCTCCGCCAATACAACACAAAATGTGTTCGTGAGGCGGTCGAGCGGAATAAGGGATCCAAAGTGTTCCAGAGGGATCTGTCTGTTGGGCAGAGTCAGCTGACAAAGCTGAAGACGGAGGATGGCAGAATCGTATCGTCCAAGCCTGAGCTCTTGGAGGAGATCGAAAGGTTCTATGGACAGCTATACACGACAACGCAACAACCCGCAAGCACTCCAGCGTCCCTAGCCAAGAGACCCTAGAGCTGGATTGACCCGACACTATACCGAAGATATCCCGGACGTCAGCATGCACGAGATTAGTGTGGCTCTCAAACAGCTTAAAAACAACAAGGCGCCGGGAGATGACGGAATTACGAGTGAGCTTCTGAAGGCCGGCGGTGCACCCGCTAGAGAAGCCCTCCGGAAGCTATTTAATTCCGTCATTCTCGAGGGTAAAACGCCACAGGCGTGGCACAGAGGTGTGGTGGTGCTTTTCTTTAAGAAACGGGGTTAAAACCCTCTTGAAGAACTACAGACCCATCACACTTCTGAGCCACGTCTACAAGCTGTTTTCGAGGGTCATCACGAATCGTCTCGAGAGCAAGCTAGACGACTTCCAGCCTCCCGAACAAGCCGGGTTCCGTAAAGGCTATAGTACCATAGACCACATACATACGCTGCGGCAGGTTATACAGAAGTCCGAGGAGTATAACCAGCCCCTATGCTTGGCGTTTGTGGACTATGAGAAAGCCTTCGATTCGATCGAAACCTGGGCGGTGCTACAGTCTCTCCAACGGTGCCGGATTGACTACCGATATATCGAAGTGCTGAAGTGTTTGTATGAAAACGCCACTATGTCAGTCCGCCTCCAGGACCAGAGTTCGAAACCTATTCAACTCCAGCGAGGGGTGAGACAGGGGAATGTATCCCCGAAACTGTTTACCACTGCGCTGGAGGATGTTTTCAAGCTTCTGGACTGGAATGGACTCGGCATCAACATCAACGGCGAGTACATCACTCACCTTCGATTTGCAGACGATATCCTAGTCATGGCTGAGACCATGGAAGACCTAGGCACAATGCTCGATGGCCTCTGTAGAGTCTCCCAACAAGTAGGTCTTAAGATGAACATGGACAAGACGAAAATCATGTCGAACGTCCATGTTGTACCTGCTCCTATTCAGGTTGGGAACTCTACGCTCGAAGTTGTCGACAAGTATATCTACCTGGGACAAGTAGTCCAATTAGGTAGGTCCAACTTCGAGAAGGAGGTCAATCGTCGAATCCAACTCGGTTGGGCAGCGTTCGGGAAGCTACGACATATCTTCTCGTCCGATATCCCGCAGTGTCTCAAGACGAAAGTCTTTGAGACACTGCGGGATATCGGACCAGTGTGTTTTGCCAGTGATGACTTACGGATCAGAGACGTGGTCGCTCACTATGGGCCTTATCAGAAGGCTCAAGGTCACTCAGAGGGCGATGGAGAGAGATATGCTTGGAGTTTCCCTGCGAGATCGAATCAGAAATGAGGAGATCCGCAGTAGAACCAAAGTCACCGACATAGCTCTCCTGATAGCCAAGCTGAAGTGGCAGTGGGCAGGGCACATAGCTCGCAGAACCGATGGCCGTTGGGGCAGAAAAGTTCTGGAGTGGCGGCCACGTACCGGACGACGCAGCAGAGGTAGGCCCCCCGCAAGGTGGACCGACGATCTTGTCAAGATCGCGGGAGGAGGTTGGATGCGGGCGGCTCAAGACCGGTCTGTGTGGAGAACCTTGGGGGAGGCCTATGTCCAGCAGTGGACGTCGTTTGACTGATATGATGAAACCTTGCAACGTGGAACATTAATGGCCTTGCACCTAACTCTCATGAACTTGAAGCATTCCTCCACTCCAACAAACTTGATGCATGCCTTATATCCGAAGCACATACAACCAATCGAAGCCGAATCTGCATCACTGGATATAGCGTGTACTTTACCTGCCACCCGGATGGCGGAGCTCATGCTGGTTCTGCGATTGTTATTAAAAATAGCATAAAACACTGCCTACTGCACCCCTACGCGACTAACCACCTACAAGCTACCACAGTGCGCATAGAAGACGGCTATGGTCATATGAACCTCTCGGCCATATATTACCCACCGTGACATTGCATAAAAGAAGTCATGTTCACAGAATATTTCCAGTCTCTGGGGAATCGCTTCATAGCTGGTGGGGTCTGGAATGCTAAGTACACCTACTGGCGATCACGAGTAACCGTTAAAAGAGGTCGAGAACTAAATAAAAGCGTCGATTCGAATCGATTTATACCATTATCTACTGGTGAACCGACATACTGACCCACAGACAGCAACAAGATACCAGATTTGTTGGACTTTTATATCACTAAAAATATTCAACCTCTTTACGTTCACATAGTATCAAGCCTCGACGTCTCCTCGGACCATAGTCTAGTGATGCTGATGATAAGCACAACTATCATTTACTGTGTACCCTATAATGAGAACCTGTACAATGCAAAAACGGACTGGGGTAATTTTCGTGAATTTCTGGAATCCAATATAATTCTTAAACTTCCGCTGAAAAATCCCGAAAACATTGACCACGCGTGCCCATACATCACCAACCTGATACAAGTAGCGGCTTGGAAAAACACTCCCACTCTAGAAACACCCAATCGTAGAAAACTAATTCCAGTTGATATCCGCAGCAAGATATCTGAAAAGCGCGGACTTCGCAGAGTGTGGCAACATTCACGCAATAGAGAAGACAAAACACGACTCAAACGCCTGATCACTGAACTAAAGGCTGCTCTCGCACAGGTTGCAAATGCATAGAGTCTACCAACAGATAAGACAAGGTCTCGAAAATAAGGAGTACTGCTCAGCAGCATTTCTCGATGTCCTACAGGCTTTCGATCGGGTTTGGAACAACGGCCTATTTTACCTTCTTTCGACATCATATTCAAAAGATAGAACCCTCCAAGTCAAGCAACGCGGCTCTAGATCCAGTCCGCACACTTGCGACGCAGGAGCGCCTCAAGGCTCGATCCTTAGCCCAGTGCTGTATAACATATTTACTCACGACCTACCGCAAGGCCCCAAACGTAATTATTGCGACGCCTGCGGATGACGCTGCATTTCTGTCATCTAGTAGTGACCCAGATGAAGCCAGGAGACCCTTACAAATCCAACCAGACCAAACCTATAGCTGGTTGCAAAAATGGCAAATTAGAGCGAGTGCCCCCAAATCGCACCACATCAGTTTCACGCCGCGAAAGAAACTATGCCCAACAGCAAATCCCGGTCAAGTACCGCTACCTCAATCTACATGTTTGAAGCATCCGGGCCTCCACTTGGATCAACGTATGACCAGGAAGGAGCATGTAAAACATAAACGGAACGAAGTCAACAGAAGTATTGTGGTTACTCGGTAAACAATCCGCTCCGTCCCTGAGTAACAAACCCAGAGTCTACAGCTCAGTTATAAAACCCATATGGACTTATGGATTCCAACTGCGGTCCTCAGCCTGCAAATCAAACGTCCAATGCCTTCAGAGCCCAAAATAACATCCTCAGGACTACAAGTGGCGCCGCCCGGCCCACTCACAACTCTGAGATCCATGAGGACTTGGAGACAAAGACTTCTGGAGGGGTCGTTAGGCAGCTCTTTATCGTCCCGTTCAAGACGGCATCGCTGCTCACCTTGGCCGTCCTTTCGAAAAGACCGCATCTCATCCTGTCTCAATGATGTCGGTCTATGCAACGATAACGGCATCGTCATCAAGTCAGAGAAAACCAAACTGCTAATAACACACTATATATATTTGCGACCATCAGTAGAACCAGTATTGTAAACACACAACCATTCAAGCTTTCATAATTTATCAAACCGTCAATGTAAACCTATTGAAAAAGTAAACTGTTTTAAATCATTTAAGCTTTAAAGTACCTAAAGGAACATTGGAATCCTTATATAAGTCACTCTAGGAGTCTATTCTCGGTTATGCTTCAGATTTCTATGGTCTTACATTCAATACATATATAAATAAATAATTAGAATCAATCCAAACAAAGTTTCTTAAACTTCTTGGCAATAATAAAACTAGAAATCAGCATAAAAATGTCTACTCAAAATTATTTAAAATTTGTAAAATACTACCAATTTCCCTAAAACATAAATACTTATTGGCTGTAAACAACCATGGCAGTCTTGAGCATAACTTGAAACATGTTACAAATAATCATAACACCCGATCGATGGCCTCTGGCAAATATATTGTACCAAGAGTGTTTAATTATTACGGTGGTAGAACTTTAGAAACGTTTGCCATATCCGCCAAATAATGTCCCAGAGGACATAAGGAACGAAAATAATAAAACTATATTTAAAAGGAGACTTAAGCAATATTACTTAGATAAGTGCTAGAATTTAAGAGTGAAGTTAGCTATGAGTAGTTATTGTAATTTTATTTATGTAAACGTTCTAATTTACTGTACGGAGACTGGATCCCACAGTCAAACCGATGAAACAGTTTTGTGGGACACTGCACTAGTCCTGTATGAACGTGTGAATGACATAATTAAATAAATAACAAATATGCGACGTATTACGGTCGTTGCGACGAGGGTTATGGCGTCGGGAACTCGGTCGCCGACGACTCCATTGCAAGTTGATTTCCTTTTCCAAGCGCCCGACTCCGTCTCGCTCTCTCTCCGACTCAGGATCCCCGTCCCGGATGCACCGGCTGCAGACGCCGCGATGAGCAGGGCCACGGCTCCGATAGCGGGTGCGAACTCCACAGTCTACCTCGCTGCGCAGTCGACTCCCGCCCAGCTCCTTCGCCATCGCGTCCCGATCCACCGGGCTCCGGCGTCTCCAGGCGTCGGCTTGGTCCATTCCCACCTCACTCCATTTTCTTTAACTCAGAGACGAAAAGAGCGGTTATAATTTGTATTTTTAAATAGACGGTAAATTAATTTAAAAAAAAAATCGTCTATCTCAAAAACGGTGCGCGTTAGCGCAAAAATAATGAAAAATTCATACCCCTTTATAAGACTCCGCAGCATATTTCTTAGAATCCTTTTCTGACCTTAACATGACTTTGACCAGCCCAGCTCCTTCGCCATCGCGTCCTGATCCACCAGGTTCTGGCGTCTCCAGGTGTCGGCTTGGTCCATTTCCTTTAACTCAGAGACAAAAAGATCGGTTTGAATTTGTATTTTTAAATAGACGGTAAATTTATTTAAAAAAAAGTCGTCTATCTCGGAAACGGTGCGCGTTAGCGCAAAAATAATGAAAAATTCATACCCCTTTATAAAATCCCGGAGCATATTTCTTAGAACCCTTTTCTGACCTTGACCCTGGACCTCCGAACCACAACCAATAATTATACACTTTATTTAATAATAAAAATAGACGGTCTTGGAGCTTCCTCCTCAAGACCATGGTTGCACCTTAATGTGACCTTGACCCTACGTTCACGGCACAAGCTAACAGAGCTAGATATTGCTATACTCACTTTTGACCAGACCAAAGAAATCCCAACAATACATTGCCCGATCCGGGCATCAAACCCGGGATATGTTCCACGAGAAAATTTATGCCGCGAGACCAACGAGACAGTAATAATCCGTTAGACTATGAAGAGGGTAATTTTAAATTTGTTAGCGTTCAACCAATAGTTAAAATATTAGGCTACACGTACAACGTACATTGTACGCTGGTAGCTAGTTTTCTATTCCAATATAAATTTAACAAAAGTTCAAAACTAGGACGAATACAAAATACCCCGCACACGTAAAATCATAATTTGAACTAAAACGAATATAAATTAATGTGAGCATGTACTTACCACTTCTGATTTGTTGTAGAACTCCAGTTATACTTCTTAGAATATAGTTTATATATTAATTATATTTCAGATATAACACTGTACAGATATTATAATATTGCCGAAGAGCCACCGTCCGTTCGGTACCGTCGCCAGGAATAGAATGCCCGCTCTCGCCAACCGCCATTTTGAATTATTTCGATAGTGATGTGACTCGGACGAGTCAATCGACTACAAATTATTAAATTCCAATCGATATTAATTTTAATAAAAATGGGGACCTTACATATGTATGATGTAACTAAACATTAACATTTTTGGAATATTTTCCTTAATCGAAAATTTGCGAGAATTTACGGCATAAACAGCTGTATATTTTGATGTCGTTGAGATAGAAGTTTGATTTTGTTACAGCTTAAACGTATTATAGACTTGAGTATTGGATATGAATTTAAATTTCATTTTTGCGGAACCCTAAAAATATAACAACACTTTAAAAACGGTGTAGTAACAACATTTGACCTTATAGTCTATGTTCCATAGAAAAACGACCTTCACTCGTCTGTATAATTAATGAAAAGTACATGAAACCTGGTTAAGTGGGCCCTGGATAAGTGGGAAACCTCTTTTGTGAGGTCCCAGCACTTTTTCATCGAATAACCTCTGTTAATGGGAGTTTTCAAACCTGGTTAAATGAGATTTGATTTCTAGGATTTTTTCGATGTTTACCTCTATAACAATTGGGACTTTTGTTTGGGCTCAATTCCCTTTATAAATGAGACAATTTATCAGGTTGGGACAGGTTTGAACACGATTGTTTACAAACATTTGAATTTATGTCGCACTTACCTTACATCTACCGACTTTGTTTGTACGTGCTATGTTAAATTTTGACCTACAAACAAAAGAATAAAAGTTCACAAAATGTCCAAACGTAAATATAATTTGTTTAAAAAATTACTTATGACACACCCTTTATTGTTCTTTTTATTTTTTATTTAATTATTTATTTTGAAAGGTAACGTACAACTACATATTCTGTGAAAATTTTCAGCTTCTACCTGTTACTTTTAGTAATTTTGAGCAAACAATACGAAAAAAAAACACGTTTATTGTATGCCTCCCTTAATATTTTATTTTTAGTATTTATAGCGGCAACTGAAATACATAATGTGTGAAAATTTCAGCGTTCTAGCTATCACGGTTTATGAGATACAGCCTGGTGACAGACAGACAGCGGAGGCTTAGTAATAATTATGGTCCCGTTTTTTACCTTTTAGGTACGGAACTCTCAAAACAATCTACTTTCTCTCTATAATTATATAGCTCGAAACAAAAATTTGTGGTCATGAAATGTTGTCATGTCAGTCAAATAATGATCGTTTTTAAGATGTTACCAAAATGAGCTTAAGTAGATTGCAATATCGAACTGAAGTAAATCACCCACAGAAAGACACGACGCGTCTGTGCAAGTACGGCGACAGTACCACACTAGAATGAAAGTATGATGATAAACTTCCATTCTAATTCAAATGAACCAGAGCCCTTTTGCATTATAGTTATTGTCATTGTTTATAAGAAAAGTCTTTAGATTTTTCTAATTAGTTAGCTTCAGGTATATTAAAGAATAATCGTTACAACAACTTTTTTGTAAAATAACAGTTTCTGTGAATATGGGTTAACATAATTATGTAAAGTGTCTTCAATCATCTATATTAAATCAGCAAGTATGTAAAGTCTATATAAATTTAAATAATTTTCGGGTTTTCTTTGTTACGTAGATTCCGAGCAAAATTAGAATCATCTGCTACATGACCCGTGATAGAAAGAAAGAAATACACGTTTCTTGCTGCAAGCATAACAACACTCACATTACTAAGGCATATAAACAGATTAAAACCATGTGTTTATGAGTCAGATAAAAAATAATAATAATAAAAGTAGAGCAGTGATAGCACGGTTAAGAGACCAGCAGACTGTTACGCAAATGGTCTTTGGTTTGAATTCGTAACACCAACTAATAACCGTTTGAAGGCTTTTGAAAGCCCCTCAAATAAGAATGATACTGACCAATCAGCATGTCGGGTTAACATATATACGGCGCGTACCACAAACTTTTTGGATTTCTGTAAGTATTGAATTGTTAATTATGGCTTGGCCCGTGACTCCAAAAGCATATTAAGCCTTCGGCTATCACTGCCTTCTCCCATTACCAGCTACATATAATATAAAATTATTTACACGTGTATTCAAATTGGTTTATTACAAAGTTACGTGAAATCTGTTAAAACTAACTAACAACTACAAACAGGTGAGTAAGCAAAATATATTGATGTAAAGTTCTTTAGTAATTATTTTATATTATAACTGAACGTAGGTATCCGTACCATGTACAGGCAGGTACAGGCATTATTCAGGACAGAAACAAAATTAATTATGTTCTTAAGTAACTGAGCGTAGATAGTAATTAGCTTGAAAATTATTTTTTCTTTATAATTTCAGCAAGGACACATCCGCTAAATAGACTTTACTACCAAACATGTTCCTATTGCCTGTTGATTATCAGAACCTGACACGTGTTAGTTTAATTAGTGTTATTCTTAATAGCTCTGTTACAGTCACATAATTATTCACATGGAGATGAAGCTTGGTATACGGTGAGTTGGCGCAAAGAGCGGAGAATGGTAGTAGAGCCTTGCTGATTTCAGCATGAATGGGCCGGCTCGACCGGGGAAGTACTACCCTCTCACAGAAAATCGACGTTAAGTAACAGTACCTGAACTGTTACGTTTCGTCCGGTGAGTGAGAGTGCCGGAGGCCCTATCCCCTATTCCTTCTCCCTCATCTCACTCCTCATCCTATCCCTTTTCCCAACCCCAAGGGGCGGCAACGCACTTGGGACTCCTATGGGGTTGCTTGTGTCCATGGGCGGCGGTAATTGCTTACCATCAGGCGATCCGTCTGCTCGTTTGCCGCCTATTACCATAAAAAAAAAATGTGTGAATAGACTTTCGATCAAATCATCAAGGCATCTGTGACAGAGCTAGAATCATAGCCAGAGGCCCAATTCTCGTATTTTATAAGTCATTGATATTATATTTTGAACGAAATGAGATTATATTTTGAATTTACCCATAATCGGGCCTCTACTCTCTAGTCTAAGCATGAATTCATGGTACAGATTTCATAGCATAGCGGGATTCATGGACAAATTTTATCTGGACCTTAATGATGTCTCTATTAAATTGTTTGTTTTATTAGTATCGTAGTATCCCAATAGTCTGTGATTAGTACCTTAGATTATAGAAATGTTTTAACACACCATGTAAGATAAATTGCATAATAATAATGCATGCCATAATTTTGATTAATACATACATGATGGTGACTTTGTCCCAAGACTAAGCAAACGTTTTATTTTGGGACAATGTTACCTTCACGGATTATTACGTGTTGGCATTATGTTCGCTGAGGTGCTACGTACTTATGCTGTTGCCATAATTTTTCGTTGATCGTATTTGTATTCGTAGACCTATGCCGAGTCATAGAGTACATATGTAATCATTATTTTGAACGGGATGCTACGTTAATTTCTGATATTTGTCATTATGTCACACAATTCAGCAATGGTCTGACAGGTCACACCTGTCAGACTATTGTTGTTCTGTCAGCTTCAGTCAGCTTTGTTGTTTTATTTTATTTATTTTCTCTTTTTTGTATCTATTTTTTATAATTTAATTTAATTATACTCCATTTCACATTGGGGGGTGCGGGTGGTGTAATGGTGTTTGTTATTTAGGATCATATTCGTCTGATTTTCATTTATTTGTACGGAGATGAAATTATGTCACCAGCGCCTTCGTGTGTGAAATGGAATATAACATGTTCTCTGCCTTCTCTGGGTTTACCTTTAATTTCCTATGTGTCAAGTGTCACAATTTTAGAAGTGTAAACAATAAGCCTTGTCGGTATATAAATGTGTTCCTCTTTGTGCAAATGTGAAACGACCGGCCGGGGTCAAAAAAAAGAAACAATATATATTTATTTATTTATTAGTAATTAAGATAAAATGGTACCAACAGAATATCAGCGCCATCTAGTTGAACTAGATGGCACTACGCTGAGTTGGAGGCCAATTCTGTTACTAAACCTGTTATGTGTGCTAAAAAATGTAATTATTTCGTTTGTTCGTAACAGAATAAATATGTTTTCTTTCTTTCTTTCTTTTCTTTCTTTTACTGACGCTAATATGCCTCTACGCCATGTCACAAAGCAACACAATAGAATAAAATTGCTTTGTTATTTAGAGTAAAAGCATTTTGCTCTAGTTTTTCACGAACAAAGGCCTGCTACTGTAACAGACTTGCTAATTACTAAGTGACTGGTTAAACAGGTTTCATTACTTTGCTCCGGTCAATTCGATTTAATAGATTCTTTTGCGGCGTTTTCCCTCTTGCTGCGTTTTTATAAAGACTGTAAAAGATTTTATTCAGTTTAAACAACGTAAAAGTTTTTTTATTTTAGTTTTTAAGATTTTGTAGTGTTGGATTTTACCCGCGATGAAACGGAGACAGTATATGCGTTTGGTGTGAGAAGATGTTTATTTGTAAAATCCATCCATTTTTGAAGAAGGGAAATTCCAGCCATCCAGTACCTGATTAAAATTACTCATGATTACTTCATTGAGTTATTAAAACAGCTTAGGCAGGTTTTCTGAATTGTTACTTGGTTATTGTTGAATTGAATTCTATTATACCTACTGTAACTTCATTTTTATTTCATCTGCTATTTGGATTTTGAGCACTAATTAGGCCCAAAGTCATTTTACGGCTTATACTAACTGCCGCCATAATTTGGCTTCCAGCCATAATGTGGACGTTTCCAGCCATAATACACATATATTGATTTTAATGTGAAGTTCTATTTCTAAAGCATACCTTATATTTAGTGTTTTCTATGGATGAAAGCTAATTACTTTGTTCGTAATATGTGTTTAGTAGACTTTTTGACCAATCGGTCGATTGACCTCGAAATGTTTATTTATTTTTGGTATATTGATGTCCGGACTGGTTTGGACATTCACTTATGTTTTTGGTTACCTGTTGGATAAAGTGATAGTTTAGAAAAGAGCATCTGAGATTTATATAATTTGATTAGACTTGAACTTTCTTTTCCGTACCTATAAAAAATCTTGCTAGCTAAATACAAACCACTTTTGACACCCTACAAATTTGTTCAAATTCGATGACAAAGCATTGTTTTGATTATCATGCCAATTTAAAGATCAGACTAGATAGTTGCAAAATAAGTATGTCTGTTTTAGATAAGGTACGCTCATACAATCTTCTTTCAGAAAATGCAGTCGTTTTTGACGAGTCAGAGCATTGGCAACCACTAACCCCCACATACTTTAAGGGAAATTTGAAGTCGCCTCTTTTTTTTCATAACATATTTTTATTTTATCATAGACTCACGCAAAATTAATAATTTAAAAAAAAACAGTGGGCCTAAAGACCATAGGCAAAAAGAAAAGTAAAAAAAAGAGAAAATGGTGGACAGAGGAATGCGAAGAAAGTGTTGAAAGCACAAGGAAATCTCGCATTCTCGCGGAACAAGATCCCCGATGGAAGCAGCAATACAAAAACCTCAGACTGCAGTCAAGAAAAATCATACGCCGTGCCAAAAGAAAACAGATGGAAAACATCATTACAGATATGGAAACCCTGATTAGAGCTAGTGAGTCACGTAAGTTCTACCAGGAAGTCTGCCAAATCAAAAAAGGATACCAACTCACTGCGCAATTCCTCCTTGACGACGAAGGCAATCTTGTATCAAACTCAGAAGACCTCAAGAATATGTGGCGCAAATACTTCCAGAGCTTACTGAATTGCTCTGAACCGGTGCAGCCAGCTATCCCTAACTTAGAGACAAACGATAACACGGTCTTGGCTCCATTGACGTTTGAAGAAGTCAGGAAAGCGATAATGAGGCCGAAGAATAACAAGGCTCCGGGCATAGATAATTTACAGGCCGAAGTATGGAAATATGGTGGAGGCGCCATTCAATCAAGATTATATCAGCTACTGGACAAGATCTGGTCTTCAGAACAACAGCCACATGAATGGAGTGTGGGCGTCATCTGTCCTATCCATAAAAAGGGGTGTAGAAAGACCTGCTCAAATTACCGCGGCATCGCTCTCCTTCCAACAGCGTATAAGGTGTTATCCTACGTGCTACTAGACAGACCCGTATGTATGGAACCGTATGCGGAAAAAATTGTAGGTTTGGGTAATTGGGTTTGATTATCAGTGTGGGTTCCGTAATCGCAGCACAGTGGACCAAATTTTCCTTCTGAAGCAGCTGATGGAAAAGAGATGGGAATACGCGCAGAACATTCATTCACTGTTCGTAGACTTTAAAAAAGCCTACGACAGTATTGATAGAGACTCACTGTAAGCCATACTCAGCAACTTTGGCATACCACGAAAACTTGTCACCCTACTTAAGGTAGTTACAAAAACCAGTAGGATGCGCGTCAGGGTCGGAGGGGAACTCACTGAAGTGTTTGAAGTGATAACCGGACTAAAGCAAGAAGATGCGCTGTCACCTATGCTGTTCAACCTAGCACTAGAATATGTCATCCGAAAAGTCATGACACTGGACGTCGGATTGCACTTGAATGGCCAGCATGGGGTCATTGGATACTCTGACGACCTAGCACTATTGGGTGAAACAAAAAAGGAAGTGGAAGTCTTGGTTGAAACTCTGGCATTAGAAAGCTCTAGGGTCGGGCTGGAAATCAACCATGACAAGACGGAATATCTCCACATGAAACGCTATAAAAACACAAGGCGGAAGCGTGAAGACCTACGCGTTGGAGATGTTTCGTTACAAGGTGTTGCCAATTTTAAGTATCTGGGGTGCACTATCACGGACACAAATACAAGGGAAGAGGAAGTCGACATCCGAATCCACAACGCTCTCCGATGTAGTGCAGCCCTGCATAAGGTGTTAGTGTCCAAGCTATTGAGCAGGGAGACCAAAATACGCATATACAAAACCGTCATAAGACCTACATTAATGTATGGTAGCGAGGCGTGGACACTAACCCTTAAAGAAGAAGAAAAGCTTTTAGTGACGGAGAGGAAAATCATGCGTAAGATTCTTGGCCCAACCCAAAGAGAAGATGGCACTTGGAGAGTCCGAAAAAACAACGAAATCGAGACGCTAATCGCCGAACCAAACATCATCGGGGAAACAAAGGCCCAGTGACTCCGCTGGTTGGGCCACCTAGAGAGAATGGATGGCGGTCGTAGTGTCAAGAAAGTATATCTTGGTACTCCAATCAGCCGCCGACCCATTGGCAGGCCTAAATACCGGTGGAAGAACACAGTTGAGCGGGATTTGCAAGAGCTCCAGGTTATAGACTGGAAGGGGGCAGCACGAGATCGAAATAAATGGCGTTCTCTTGTATCGGAGGCCAAGACCCACTTCGGGTCGCTGCGCCAGAGGAGTAAGTAAGTACAGACTCACGCCTGTATCCCCGAAGGGGTAGGCAGAGGTGTAATATTACACCCACATTTCGCCATGAATTTTTAGGTCGCACGTAATAGGCGGCGAGCCTATTGCCGTTATCGGGCACATCACCAGACTCCGTGCTGCTACTGAGAATTTGGAAAATCCAGTAACAGTTTTGCCCAGCCCGGGTATCGAACCCAGAACCTCCGATCAGCAGTCGCATATGCTATCCACTGGACCACGGAGGCAGTCTTTTTCATAATATGTACTAGTCAAATGTCATACCCTTTTCATAGTGAGAAGAGGCTCGTGCCCAGCAGTGGGACAGTATAAAGGTCTGATGATGCTGATCCTAGTCAATGTCCGGCCATATTTTCTAGATTCAAAGGGTAAAATGATCAAGATAAAACGCAATGCTTTTTATTTTGTTTTAAAAAACAACTGCCGCACTAGGAATAAATACTGTGTCGCGGTGGACTTTACAAACATACAACCAACGGACACAAAGATCACCCAAACTCGTAACAACAATTTATGGATAACACAAAGTGTTGTGTCGTGTGGGAATCGAACTCACGATACTCGGCGCATTGTCAAGCGGCGAGGCGACCGCTTAAACCACTACGCCAACCGCGCAGTCAAAGTTTTATAAGATTACAGTCAGATTTGCGTGTAATATTTTTTTACTGAGGTTACAACTTCATCAACGTGAAATTTCTTGTTGTAATCAGATGTTATATATGTATTTTACATAATTCCAGAAAAAGACGTTAAATATCCTTAAAAAATTAAGGTTCCTCATCAATTGATCTTTCATAAATACAGCACTATAAATGCATGGTTAAAAGTAAGGCTAACCGCGGCAGTCACCGCATTCAAATATGCACGCAATAATTTAAATAGACAGCTACGCATATGAATATTTATTAATATACGCATTGTACCTACTGATATCTAGATAAATATTATTTTGAAGATATTTGTTCATAGTTCGATTATAGAGCAAAATGGACATGTTGACCTAGAACATGCGCGCAGCTAGGCTCGCACACAATATTTTTCCGACCCACGGGGAATCTCTTGTTAATACACCCCTACGGTCCCCAACGAACATACTCGTACATGCCAAATTTCAGCTCTACTGAAGTCAGAGCATCTGAGCCGACTATCTAGACTAAGCCGTAACGCTGATGCGCCCAGGTAGAGCAACGACGTGAGAGTCACCGCCGTAATGATAGCCAGGCGTATCCTCCTGGCCAATCCTATCTAAGGATCTGCCAAAACAAAAGCGGATCATCAACACCAGAACTAAATCATAACAATCAGGTTCAGTAACGTCACACGACCCAAACAGAATGATTAATTACAATAAGTGCAATTGGAATTTCCATAGCTTTTTTATATTTGAACTTAAAATGTTATAATCAATTAATTTGAAAACATGGCCAACTTATCCATTAAAGTAAAGTCTAAACTTTATAATGGATTGGGCAGTCTTGGCTTAAAGTTACGATACAAGTTTAAACTTTGCATGGAGTTTGAAGTGTTACCTTATTCTCCCGCTGATACCTATCATCACAAGAATGATGTATTTACGTTAGTATCCATTTTCGATCGTCTCTTTTTAATAAAACTCATAACCATATCATTTTAACTTACTCTTGAATTCTAAGTTTGATTAAAGTAGTTTTTATAATCTTATCACTGATGCCATATTCCAACTGATTTCAATATTCACAATTACAGAATCATCGTTATCACACAATTTAACATCTAATTTAAATTCTGTTAGTGTGATGTGAAGGAAGCTTGCTATCCCTGTAACCGTTAAACAAAGTTTGGAGCAGCCATAAAGCATGAACTAATTTGTCAAAGTTCTCGCTGGCGGGCGAGGCTTCGCGTTTGGCATTGCGTAATGGATGCCATCTTTGACCCCAAGATTTTATTTGTTTGCATTGTCATATACCTCTATTTGTGGTAAGATGGCTCAATTTCTTATTCAGGAAAAGAAAGTTGATGGGAAAAGAGTTTGCTAGTTTAATTTGACCGACTAAAAGGTTTTTCTTTTTAGACCAGTATCCCGTGTCGCGGGGGACTTTGCAAACATTCAAACATTGAACCCGAACTCGTGTCTCGATTGAAGATCTAACCCTCAACACTCGGCAGGTGCTCGCTTACGTCCTCCTTTTATAACAGTCAATATCTTCGGCTACTTATAATAAATATGAAATTGAAGATGTTGTATGAAATAATCTTAGGAAATAAAGCCTTTGTAGATGTTGTACTTATTTTTCTCTTTTAACCCTTTTCTTGGCAATGTATCTTTAGAGATACATCAAAGTTTGAAAAATTCTAAACCGAATATTTCTTTGTTAAAACAGAATAAATTTATGTAAACGTTTACTTTAGTTCTATGTTTTCGAACACAAGTTTATTTTTCAAATTGTCGGCATTGGTGAGCTGTCACAATTATTTCATTATCGATCGACGCCATGCTCCCGCGCATACAGGTAAGTGATATGCATAAAATAATGTTTTTTGTATGTATTTCATGCATTTATTTCTAAAATTATAAATTATTATTGTTTTCCTACTAAATTAATCAATTTGGAGTACAAAAAATTGTCTGGTTGAGGGCTTTATTGGATTTTTAACTGCATGTATCTCTCCGTGCACACCGCCAAGTACCCTACATTCTTATATTTACTAGGGATGTATCCCATGGTGCACACTGCGAAGCCTACTTACATCTATGCCACCGTCGCACATCGCCTACTTCAATTTTTATCACAGCAAGAGACCTAACATACTCCTTACTTATATTCCATATCCTTGCATTTTAAGTGATCAAATGTTATTAATTTGAAAAAAAAGAGTAACCATAATTAAAAAAAATTAAGCTTTCATTTCTCACTTGCTCGCCACCTAATGTCAGCCATGTAGAAAATATTACCACAATTTTTTGATGTAAGTACTTAGTTTAAGAATGTGAAAATTGCACATGTTCATGTACTTAAGACGTACTACGATTCCACATTTGAATTTGCCCGATTGCTTACGAGTTTCATATAAATTCAGCGATAAAATAAATCATCAATTTGGCGGGACCAATGTTTTAATCACCCAACTTTACTATGGCACTTCCAATTGTATTGAACATTGAGTATAAACACGTACATATGTAGTACTAATCCTTGGGGTGTGAATTGCCTGGCCGTGTGAAGCAGTTTCAGATCGTCCTGCCACTTTGACAGTCAAAGTCGCGGGTCCAGGGACATCTTGAAGTATTTTAATCACATTCAGAAGTATAAATGTCTCGTTTCGGGAACAAATAGTACATATGTAGTACACACCCGGTGTTGAGCTAAATTTTAAATCGGGGACTTGATACTCGAATAATTGCAAGTAACTGAACCTGAAAAGATTCCGTTACCATAATTATATGGTTACGGAACAAGGGCCGCTATATTCTGGGAGGTTGCAACCAATAAATAAATCAAATTCTATGCCACCAGTACCAAAGAAAACGATACCTTGTACTGCCAGGCCGACTACAGATGTTAGATTTGATGGATATAATTATTTCACTTCATTTGGCTCCAAGAGTCGATGCAAGCTTTGCGTACTAGATCAGACCACAGTCACGTGTATGCGGTTCAAACTATGCTTACTGCCAGGTAGAAATTCATACCTAAGAAGATTTTGTTATTTTTGATACGAAAGAAGTTCTATTCATGTTAGTCAACTAACATTTTAATAAAATATACTGTTTTTATATGAAAATGCATCATTTATTCCTTTTTGTTATAATATATGATTCTACAGCAAAGTTATATCAAACTTGGCAGTGCATCTTTAGAGATACATTGAAATCATTATATATTTTTAAGGCCTCTTGGCAATGTATCCCACAAGATACATGTGTTTTTTTTTAAACTACCTGCATAAGATTTTTTTTCTATTTTTCTAGGCATCTGTGGGTTATAAATATTATGTTGTATAAAAATTATTTTGATACTCAATAATATTTTTCTCTGTCAAGTTAAGGGTTAAGTGAAAAATAGAATCTTTGTAGTTATTTTATATTTTAACTTCCTTCAGGATGCAGCTTACAGCGAACGTAGTGCCTGAGGCATATTTTGTCAGTCAGCCATACGTCTATAACAATTTTTCATTTAGTATTACTAAAATAATACAGCCCAAGAAAAACTTTTATGATAATATAACAATATATTGTACGAAATCAGTACACCTGAGCCCTAATATTCAACTAGAGGAAGTCCGCAGCTATGTCGACATATTTTACTTTAATTTAACCGTTTCTGCTCGATCCCATGGGAATTTCTGGTAATCACATTTTTATGCCGCCTTACGATTCCCAAGGAATATAATATATATGCCAAATATTAGCTTATTGCGCCTAATAGTTACGGCTGTGCATTATATGCTAGTCAATCTGTGTCGCAATGTATATAGTCACACTCACACGTGCCAAATATAGTCACACTCGAAGCATCAATTTAATGATCCCAATTATTTTGAGTCTGGGGGTTCATAATGTCCCGTAACAAAATTGTAGGTATGTTTGTAAAGTCGCCCGCGACATGGGATTTATTCTTAGTGCGAAAGTTGACGTTTAGTAACAAAAAAGCAGCTCCGAGTGGAGTTATAACACGGACATAAATACAAGACAAACAAATTTTGGAGCTATTGTTGAGAACAGACGTGTCGAATAGCATAAAGTAGTCATCATTAAATAATTAAACGATTTTAAATACGTGGCCTCAATATACGCGTACAACATTATGCGAACATAACAAAACATAACTTGTGTTTAAACAATGTGTCAATTGTAAGGAAAACTGTATACCAATATAATGGACCACAGTCCTTTCAATCGGAGTGGCAAGACTGCTCGCTCTCCACCTCCAACGCCGGCACCTGAACCAGATCCCCAACGTGGAGCACCGACGCAAGGCAATCATGCCTTTGAAGCCATCTCTACCCCAGAAATCCAGTCCTGGATGTCGTCCATTGAGCAGTACCTCAACGAAGTATGCTCTGTAGCAGCAGAAGGAAAACTGAACACTGAGCAGAAGATGAAAGTCAGCCATCTCTGTCGAAAAGTGGGCCATAAAGTTTCCATGTTGGCAGTTCAGTACCAGTCCCTGAAGTCAAATGCTATCCAGGCCCATTGCACAATCAAATCTCAGCAAGACCAACTCGATTTGTCTCAAAGACTTCAAGATCTGCAACTATCTATACAAGAGACCTCGAAACCCACCACGAGTACACCGTCTTTTGCTGACATGGTTAAAAAAAGTGCTCACAATTTCATACAGCCAATAAGTGTAAGTTCGGTGGCAATTTATCCGAATGACAAGCTGAAATCTAGTGAAGACACTAAATCTTTAGTTCAAAAAATCATCTGCCCCGAACAAATGCAACTCCACGTGAGAGGATTACGCAAAACTAAGAACGGGGGCGTGATAATCAGCACTGAGACCAAAGACGACATAGAGAAAGTGAAACAATCAGTACAACTTTCAAACGCAGCCCTTACAATCAATGAGCCACATAAACGGAAACCTAGAGTTGTGATCGTCGGTGTGCCCTCAGCCATGAAAGAGACGGAAGTTTTCACATGCCTTTACCACCAGAATTTAGTAGAGAAACTTCAGGACTACAACCTTGAGACCTTTCTTAGTGAAGTCAAGTTGAGTCATAAATCGGGCCGAAGAGACGCTGATACTTGTAACTATGTTATAGAAGTATCGGCAGCCATACGCAAGGCACTGATTGTCAAAGACCGAATATTTATTAATTGGTCATCTTGCCCAGTGAAGGATTACACCTTAGTTACTCGCTGCTATAAGTGTCAGCAATATGGGCATGCGGCTAAGTCATGCAGGGAGTCACAAAACACATGCGGGCATTGCGGTAGCCAAGGGCATACTATAAAGGACTGCTCAAAGAAAACCGAAGACCCAAAATGCGCGACCTGCCTGCACTTTAAGAAACCTAGCAACCACAACACCGGCGCCAGTGACTGTCCAGCAAGAACAATGGCAGAAAAGAGGTATATCAGCTCAATTGATTATGGTGGTGCCTAAGAGCATCGTTTATTGAATAATTTGCTAATTCTTTTATATTTAAATGTATTATCTTTACATGTTATTTTATTAAGCCATTCATGTTTCATTTACTAATATTATAAACTTAACAGCAACTCATTAGAATACTGACCTACTAACATTAAACGTAAAATCATCTAGTTCGATAAAACGTGTGCGCATTCTAGTTTTAGTTATGTAAGTAAAAGTAAATAATAAAGGCTTAATGCAACTATTAATAAAATTTATGTCATTCGCGATTCTGCTGACCCACAGTTTTATAATTTACACTTGTTATTTCAGTAAAATGCTCGACACGCATTGATATTGTACAATACATGACCATCTTAATTATATATGTAGCTATTAATTACTTTTAAGTTTTATACTGTCCATACTGTTTATTGCTAAATATGTGATATTATAGCTGTATTTTAAAATACAAATCTCAAATTTGTAAAGAGAGACCCTGCCGCCTGTGATACAGTTTATAACTAGTACAGGGGTATGGTGTTCTTTCCAATAGATTGAACTTCATAGCATTAAGAGTTATATTAGAATACTATTGCTTGAATTTATACTTTCTGTATTATTTTTGTGAATAAAATTTTATTATTATTATTATTATTATTATATTATTATTAAATTACCAACATTCTTTACAATATACTTACATGTTGGGTGCGCTGCAACTTCTATTATTCGTTGCCTTATACAACTCTCTACAACACGGCAAGGCCGTGCAAAAGCCGAAGCTTAGTCTACTTTAAGTCTTACGGTATTAGCTACCTGCGAAATAACCAATTCGATGTTAACACAGTCTATTCTCAAAGTGCAGTGGAAATTTACCCGTAAAATTGCCGCAAAGATGACTATTATTAGGCATTATATTTGAACACTATAGATAATTACGCCTCAAAATAGGACAAAGATCAAACAGCTAGGTAGAATGACGATTAACGATTGCTTCTTACTGAGAATCGTCCCTAATTTATTGGCAAAAATCTTCTACAGGAACTTCATTTTTTATATATATATTTTGCCTTAGAATGATTTGAGTCATTTGCTCAGACGTCGAAACGTTTTTTGTGACAATCTAATGGTCTTTCTTATATAAGTTTTGAGATTCTGTAACATAAGATTATGCATTTGAACATAGCTTAATAATACACTTAGTAATAAAACAACAATAAAATTGATTAATGTATCGTGGGTTTTTACGAAATTCTATTATTTTAAATACTTACTTACAGTCCAGCAGAATGAATTGAAGCGTCAAAATCGCCACCGTACAGCGAGCACAAATCTACCAGTCCATGATAGTGTGAAGCGGTAAATTGTACAAACTTGTGCAATTGAAACTCCATAATAATCTCGGTTGCAACGGCGTTGTTTTTGCCGCAGTTGCCCCGTTTAATGATAGTATCTCAGCCAAATACTCACCGGGCCAGACCTTTAGTAAGAATTAGGTTGCACGCTCATTACTTATAAGGAAAACCTTGTATGAGGTATCAGCTATTGATGAAAATATAATCACAACGTTGGGTATCAGATATTTTTTTATCTACGCACAGACTATATAATATCTACATAATTATATTTCAACTAGCTTGAAAGCCAGTTGCACCACATCTCTGACAAATTCTTGTTTAATTATTTGGCATATAAATTGTATGGTAGTAATTTTTTTATTTAGATAGTAATACTTATTCATTCAGATAGTAATACTTCTTCCGTGTGGTGACGGATTAAGAATACGGAATGTCACCACCCCATATCATCCCATGGGTGTCGTAAAAATCGGCAGAGGGAGCATTCTATGCAGACAACAGCACTGTAAGAGAAGGAAGACTTGATACAAACCCTATACCAATCCGTTTGGCCAGCGTGGTATAGTAGGCTAATTCCTCCTTTCAAAGGAGAGGCCTAGTCCAGCAGTGGACTGTTAAAGGCTGATGATGATGCTGATGATGATGATGACTTATTCAGAGTTAGTAAAACGAGATCTAAGTTAAATATTCTATTATGTTTATTATGATAATCATTTGGCTTTTAAAGAAAGTGGACTACAGTACGATTTTAATTATCTATTTAATAACTGATCAGAATTGCCTAGAAAGACTGGGAAAAGTTTGCAGAGGGGAATGGAAGCGTGATTGTATTCATCCAGTTGTTCTAAGGCAATCAAATCTCTGACATAAGACCAAGTTTCTTGGTGCTAAGAGTTAAACAAATCAATGTAAAATTACCTGGGAATCAACTCTGGTGGCCTGGCGGAAACCTGGATAAAACACGCACAAATTTTGGCCAAAACAGAGGTGATTATCGTTTGTTACCAGACTCCAAACGCGGCATCTTCAGGACACGATGGCACGTGGACGTCGACACCGGAGTCACACAATTTTTGCAAATGTTCAATATGTCACAATTTTATTACAAACTTGCCGGCAATATCAAACGCAGCAATTACTAGTATTTACAAGATTATTACACAATACAATTCAATTCTACAAATCACACGACAACGCAAAAGGTGTGTTCAAAAAGGAATTTTCCGGAAGCAAGAATGAGAATGATTTGACAGTTCATAGTGTGACCAGAGTCAAAAATATTACAATAGACAAAATAACATGTTACTAAATTGATATTCTCGATTTAACTATCATAGAAAATATTTCAATTTCAAACATCCACCCGCCCCGGACCAGCCTACTGGTCCGCTAATCGGTTGGTAGACGTGACAACGTTGCAACCGCTCTCCTCAGAATAGAACCGTCCACCAAGAATTCAGCAAATCGGGGAACACCATCAGCCCCAGTTACCAAACGAAGAATGCGCCCCCTGCGCCATCTGAGTGGCGGAAGGTTAGCCTCCTTGATCAAAACGAGGTCTCCAATCTTGGGTGGATCGGTCTTGTCGGTCCACTTAACGCGTTGCTGGAGTATGTGCAAATATTCCAAATTCCAGCGTTTCCAAAAGCTCCGAGTAATCTGGCGTACCAATTCAAAACGCGACAGACGATTAGGTCTCTAATCAATATAGTAGTACTCCTACTCATGCAAGGCGACATGTGGGCGACCAATCAAAAAATGGCCCGGCTTCCAAATCATTCGGATCTGAGGAGATCGGGCACAATGGCCTAGAGTTCAAAATGGCCTCAATCTTACAAAACACAGTTGCGAATTCCTCAAATATGTAAGGACTGATTCACCAATTGTCCTGTCCTGTCACCAAATATACCACCCCAGTGTGGAAAATTTGGTGGGGAAAACAACCAAATTATCCCACGTCGGGCAAGCCTATTGCCTATATCAGCCTTGTTGGTTTTAAGGAAATTAACTAGATTTTAAAATAATTATAAGTGCCCTTGAAGTTATTGCCGCAATCAGAACGGATGAAGGTAGGCAGCCCTCTGCGAGATACAAATCTGTCAAGTGTGGCTACAAACGCCTCGGTCGTAAGTGAGGAGACCAGTTTAAAATGTACGGCCTTTGTGCTGAGGCAAACGAAGGCGCACAAGTAGGCCTTAACAGTCTTGCTGTTTCGAAATGACGACGTTTTCACCAAAAAGGGACCAGCAAAGTCCGTGCCAACACCGTCAAACGTCCTGCTCTCTGTTACGTGATCTGCCGGTAAGTCTCCCATCAAGGGCTGCATGGTAGAAGCCTTGAGCTTATACTGGTAACAAGGGATGCAGCGAAACTACACTCCGTATAATTCTTCGGGCAGACAAAATCCAAAACTCGCGTTTCAAAATGGCCAACAGAGCATTACAACCAGCATGCAAATTTTTAAGGTGACGGTCAGTTACCAACAAGCGTAAACAAATGACCGTCCTTGGTCCTTGGCTTGACACCTAGTTTTGGTGTGGTGGGGTCCGGAATGGTTGAGTTGACCAGAAATTGATTGGCCTCGAACGCCAGTTTTGAATTCTTCCAATTTGCCGGTTCTGCGAACACTCGCTCTTGAGAAGGTGGAATACGCCTTCGACCCCAATTTTTTGTTGAATCGCTACAGCTCCCTTGACAAATTGTTAGGTGTTACTGCTTGGATAAAGCGTTTTGTTTTTAACTTTAGGCACCCACAACAGAAACGACTGACACCGTTTCTCTCACCACAGGACCGACAGAATTCCCTCACCTTTTGGATTCGTTCTGTGCAATTGGCGCATTTTGAGAAGGAGATTGCTATCCTCAAATCAGGGAGATCGAAATTGTCAGGAACTGTTCCTAAATTGAACCCCTTTTTGGACGACACGGGTCTCTTGCGCGTTGGAGGGCGTTTCAAGAACGCCAACCTCCCTTACGGAGCACGTCTTTCCCTGTTGTTACCCAAGGACGGTCATTTGGTACGCTTGTTGGTAACTGACCGTCACCTTAAAAATTCGCATGATGCCAACCTCCCTTACGGGGCACGTCACTCCCTGTGGAGAATATTACTAAATGAGTTATATTGTTGCTAATCTATTGTATTAAGGTAATAGGTACTTTTGAAATCTTGAACTACCCACAACCTTGATATCCGATATATATTGTTTGTACAGCTTTTATAAACGATTACTATATCTATTTAAAAAATGGCCAAGAGTTTTCTTGCATCTTTCTTTCTCTTGGTTCTATGCCTTTGTTTTGCGAACGTGGCACTAAATGTTAATGTAGAATCAGAACTTTAGATTTAAAAAAATACTCTTGTGACAAGCTGAATAAATGAAAGTAAGAATTGATAGTTGTATCTTTTATTTTCCAAACACCTGTCAAATAGAACTATAATATTACATATAGGCCGTTTACTTAGTATCTATACATATATATTATACCCACGCTATTACGTGCACTATCCCATAGAGTGCCACCGCTGGTCCAGTGTCGTTCAGCTACCGCGGAGTAAGCTGCGTATTGTCCGTCTTGATGCGGAATGCTACCTAGACACCACGGTAACACGCCTTATGCCTTATGCCTCGACGTACGCACTGTTCTGCAGAGTGCCGCCGCCGTCGTATGCAGCTCTGGTATACTCTGGCTGCCCATATTGCCGTGGTCGCTGTTTTCGGCAGATCGTCGTATTGTTATTTCTAATGGTTCCATATGTATTCAAATCCTCCACGTGTTTCACGTATCCTGACTCAGCTGTTCTCTAGAGTTAAGTCGTAAGCCCTTATGGTCACAGTAACAAGGGCGAGTCGTCTCCCATGAGTCAAGAGTGTCTCCGTGTTCAGGATACTTGGCTGCTCGCTGTTGCCACGCTGCACATGCGCTTGTTTGATTCCACTGACCATGTGTACGTGCGTCGATGCCGCGTTGCCGAAGCTGTGCCAAAGGTTGCGTGTTCGTTGTCAGGGGTCACCAATGTAGGGGTTATGAAGTTCGTTCGTTCGTTCGAATCGTTGTAGGTATGTGTGAAGAGATAAAGGAAAGATTCAGGAAACGAAATATATACTTTACTGTGGTACCATAAATATACTTATAAATAAACTATATAACTATGCACGACCTAACCAAATGAGTGAGGGGAGACGAATACTGCGCCGCACTTGTATATAATTTGTAGCGTCAGCAGCCGCTACAGTCATCGTGGCTGAAACCGTGCAAGACTTGCAGTATATGCTGAGGAGCCTGGCTGAGTCTTCTGCTCGCATCGATCTCCGGGTGAACTTAGATAAAACCAAGATAATGTTAATGAACATGTCTCTCCTTTACCGATTATCCTAAATGGGGTCCCTCTTGAAGTTGTTCAGGAGTACGTCTACCTTAGGCAAACCTTACAGTTGGGTTGAAACAACTTCGAGAGGGAGGCTTGTAGAAGAATACAGCTGGGCTGGGCAGCATATAGGAAACTCTGTCAAGTATTTTCGTCATCCCTACCGCAAAGCCTTAAGACAAAGGTCTTTAACGAGTGCGTCTTACCCGTTATGACTAACGGTTCCGAGACGTGGACACGTACAGTGCGACTAGTCCACCAGTTTAAGGTCGCTCAGTAAGCTATGGAGAGGGCTATGCTCGGAGTTTATACGAAGGATCGAATTCGTAATGAAGTGATCCGACAGAAAACGAAGGTAATCGACATAGCTCAAAGAATTAGCAAGCTAAAGTGGCAGTGTGCTGGTTACATTTGTAGCAGAACCGATAATCGTTGGAGTAGTCATATTCTAGAGTGAAGACCTCGCCTTGGCAAACGTAGTGTAGGACGCCCTCCGGCTAGGTGGAGTGACGATATACGCAAAGTGGCTGGCAGTGGCTGGACACGAAGAGCCAAAAATCGGGCTCAGTGGCGTGCCATTTTAGAGGCCTATATCTAGCAGTGGACTACGACAGCCTGATGATGATTATGATAAATAATTCACTAAATGAAAATTCAGAATCACTTTATTCCATCGCATTTGCAATACTAGCTTTTCAAAAGCTATACACGAATTTACATTACTGTCACAAACACAAGTCGAAATCCGATTGCCTGTAGCACATACAGGTATCTAACAGAAGTATATCTTTAGGTAACCGTTTTTTAATAATGCATCGAGAATTGAATATCTCAGAATTCAATTTTAATCTAGTCTCTTTAAAGAAATTCTTCATAATATAAAACATCCCTGCAATGGTAATTTACAAAAAGGAACTATTAACTGACAAAAATAACAGCACTAGCGAACTTGATCTGTAAAGTAGCTACTAGGTTCAGGATACTTGTATTGCATTTTCTTTATTATTAAGCAACTGAGAAGTGAACAATTTAAGCAAAAGATAAAATGCATGACAGTTATTAGTTTTATTGACTCGTCCCACGAATTGTGTCGCATTCTGATTTCATCTTCTAACCGTTTATTTTGTAAATCGCTTTATGATTATAAACAAAAACGACCATAATAAAAAGTAAAGGGGGTTATCCGTATATGGCAATGAATTGAAAATATATTTTTTTTTATTTTAAACTTTCGCGATTTGTATACATCATAGAAATTAATTTAGCGGGTCTTAAGCAGAGAGACAGTCTCTCCGCGACCACGCTCGGTGCAAGACGAGTGAAACGTCGGTAACAAATTGGTATTTATACCTTAAAGAAGTTAAGTTAACGCGATTAAGACCCGCTAAATTAATTTCTATGATATATTTTTTTCATCAGTTATATACATGTGAGTTGTCTATAAATAGGTTACATTATTACATTATATTGCGGTTCCTAAAACCATTTAATTTTAAAGTTAATCGTTTGAAAAATAATAGATTCCAAGAGAAAAAGGTGTGTCCCCGACCTCTAACTTTTAAAATAGGAAAGAGAAAAATCTGAATATATCCTGTAGATCTTATTTAAAACTTTTTAACGAAAAGTTATTTGAATGAGGTGGTGCGACTGACGCTCGTATTGATGATTATCAAACAGTAAGAAACTGCTACAAGTGAATTTCATTCGGTATAAAATACTTTGGCAAATCTAGCGCCTATAGCCGTGTGGTTGACGGCATAGAATACAAGTGTCACCACCCCCTATCTTCCCGTGGGTGTCGTAAGAGGCGACTAAGGAATAACACGATGCAAATACCATCTTTGCGTAGAGACGGAAAACTCGACATCAAACCCTATACGACTGCCTCGTTGGTCTCTCGGCATAAATGTGCGCGTGGGATCGGGAGGTCCCGGGTTCGATCCCTGGGTCGGGCAGTGTTATTGGGTTTTTCTGTCACGAAATTCTCAGTAGCCGCACGGAGTCTGGAAATGTGCCCGGTACGGCAATAGGCTCGCCCCTTATTACGTGGGACTAAAATATATCTGGCGAAAAGTGGGTGTAGAAATACACCTCTACCTACCCCTTCGGGGATAAAAGGCGTGACGATATGTATGTATGTATGATCTCCTTATTCACATGACGTTAAGTTTCTCAGCAGTCTGCCTACAGGGACGTAGATGGATAATTCAACGTTGTTTCTAATTTACTCATTGCAGCGCGTGTAAGTCATGTCTAGGATACCTATTGTAGAATAATTTTCTGAATGTTTTAGACTTCTAGTGAAGCCGTTAACAGTGTACTTTAGGGCAGTTCCGAAGGGTAATTTACAAGTTGTATCTTATTTGGCATGCTTATAATGGGAAGTAAAGTTTATACCTACGCTGCCTTTGAACGCCCCTTAATCTAGAGTTGCTCGAGATAGTTGCTAGTATATAAGGCATTATATTGATCAATGCGATTGTTTCTTAAGTTTGTTGTTAAAAAAGGTTGGAATCTCACTCATAACTTACAATTATTTTCTTTTCTTTTTGAAAAGACAATGAGAACTTCCCGCACGAGAAATAAGTCCTGTATTATGGAGGTCTTAATAAACCTTTAAGCAACGGACATAAACAACATTCAGACTGGTAACAATTTGTAGATCACACAAGTACCTCGGGTGCATAGGGTTCCCACTAAGAACTTAGGGTCCCAAGCCAACCTCACCTGCAAGTGGTGCACCTGCCGATCAACGGACGAGGCTCTGGCAAACAAAATATCCCGATAAGCGGCAATAGGCTCGCCACCTACGATTATTACGTGGGATCAAAACACTGGCGAAAAGTAAGCGTTTAATATGCCTCTGCCTACCCGTTCGGGGAAACAGGTGTGAGTCTATATATGTATGTATGTATGTACAAGTACCTAACTAACCCATCTGCGCTTTGAATAGACCACATTTGTGTTAACGCTCAACGCTTGCCGCATAAACAACTACGCTATTATAAAAGTATGTATTCATAAATATATTACAATATGAGCTAGAACATTGTCTTTCCGCTTTCTTTAACGACATAAAATGGTGCCCGCTGAATAAAATGGTAAAACCAAAATTGTGTCGCAAAATGGCGTAATATAATTCATTTGCAACAGCGGGAACCTTGATTCAGACAATCATTGCGAGTAATTTGACACAGCTATAATAAAGCTGATTGCGCACACTCTACATGATGAATGTAATGGTCTGGTAACGGCTTTATGTAGGCACATAATTATAATGACATTGTCATTATGTGTAATAAAACTAAACTTATAATGAAACTGCCGAATTGGTCATACAGTATTGTACAGAAAATATAATATTTAAATACACATAATATTAAAATAACTGGGCACTATCATTAAACGAGTTTAGAAGTATAAAAAACATGAAAGGTATAACAACACGTATAACAGTATAGGTGCGTTTTCATTGACACGGAGCTGGTTGTTGTGGAGAAGAGCGGATTCTGTGTTGGTCAATCACAATGCACAAAGTATACATTCCGCGTAAGTAGAAAAAGTGTAAGCGGAGCTGAGCAGAGCTGCGCAGAATTTTCGATAAGATATTTACACACGCTAACCCAAGCTAAATAGAACTAAGACTGCAGTCCGCTCGACTTCGTTCTATACGAAGCTGCGGGCAAGGTGACGTTGCGGCACGGCGCGGCACCGTCGTCGGGTAGGGTAAATATTGAATTTAACTGATCGGCTGAATTACTTTTTTTTTTCATATTATATAACATGTAATATCAAACTAATGTAAAGACAGACTTTTAATTTTTCATAATGAAAATAGAAGTCTTTATGTGTTTACCTATATTTATATAAACTTTTAACCTTGTAACTGTCACTTTATCTAATTAGACCAAGTAATTTCTGATTCATATTTTAGCTGCAATAGAAGTCAATATATTGTTAAAACAATACAACGCATTACCTGAAATGGTTTGTAAGGTAGAGCTCGCTGAGAAACAGGCAGGTAAGCGGACATGTGAGGCTTAATAATAGTGTCGTGTTGGAACCCTTGGGACACCGAACCCCAATAAATGACATTAAATATATTGTAATCCTACAATTTTGTTATTACTTTATACGACATGAGGTAACGAGTGAACGAAAAAGTGAATTAAAATCTATTATTTTCTTGGGTTTACGCGAATGTTACACATTGAAATTAAACTACAGTTTACGGATTTTATCGCGTTATATTACTTTCACTGGTTATTTGTTATTACATTTAAACCGAAAGATCTAGAAACTACATTTTTATTACTAGCCGACGTTTCAAATTCTTTACAGGATTCATGTTCACGGCAGACTGAGGTGATATTTGTCTTTGTCTTGAATTTAAAAGTTATCTCAAAGTACCCGAACATTTTTCAACTATTGGTGTTACTATCTACGCAGAATGTGCTCACTGTGTCTTGATGTCTTCTGGTGACTTTGTTCTTTTTGGGTTTCACTAGCCTGATAACAGGGTCCCAAGCTGGAGGTACATTCCAACCATCTTCCCTATTGAAATTAGGATGTTTTTTAATTTCAATAGCTTCACGTATCATTCTTGGAATAAAGCGGTGTTCTCTAGCGAGTATCTGTGGTTTATCAAATCGCAGGTAATGGTTGGTTCCTTGTTCTACATGTTCACACACAGCAGACTTCGTCGAGCGTTTGTGTTTAATGTCAGCTTTATGTTCCTTTAGTCGAATGCCTATGCTTCTCTTGGTTTGTCCAATGTATGAGAGCCCACACTCACAGTCTATCTTGTAAACCCCGGCCTCTTGTAAGGGTAACTGACTCTTGACAGATGGTAATAATTGGCTTATCTTCGTTGGCGGCTTGTAGAAAGTTTTGATTGAAGCTCTCCAGTATCGCCTGTTGTTGCTGACATCTTCATGGAGGACTTCGAGGCGCGAGCCCTGCAGACTGCCACCATCACACCGAGGTTCTACAAGCGGTATGTAGATGACACTTTTACTACTTTTACACTTTGACTAAAGGAACATATAGCTGACATTAAACACAAACGCTCGACGAAGTCTGCTGTGTGTGAACATGTAGAACAAGGAACCAATCATTACCTGCGATTTGATAAACCACAGATACTCGCTAAAGAACACCGCTTTATTCCAAGAATGATACGTGAAGCTATTGAAATTAAAAAACATCCTAATTTCAATAGGGAAGATGGTTGGAATGTACCTCCAGCTTGGGACCCTGTTATCAGGCTAATGAAACCCAAAAAGAACAAAGTCACCAGAAGACATCAAGACACAGTGAGCACATTCTGCGTAGATAGTAACACCAATAGTTGAAAAATGTTCGGGTACTTTGAGATAACTTTTAAATTCAAGACAAAGACAAATATCACCTCAGTCTGCCGTGAACATGAATCCTGTAAAGAATTTGAAACGTCGGCTAGTAATAAAAATGTAGTTTCTAGATCTTTCGGTTTAAATGTAATAACAAATAACCAGTGAAAGTAATATAACGCGATAAAATCCGTAAACTGTAGTTTAATTAAAATCTATTCTTTGCGATTCTCAAATATACATTTATTTTCCAAACAAAATCAAATATTACATAAAAAGCAACTTAATTATGTCCTTAAATTAAAATAAGCCTATTTAATATATACAATTCTTTGCGTAGTTTAAAAGTCTTCTAAGCCCATAACGTATTTTAAAATAAAGCTGTAAAGTGTGTTTCAATCCATGAAAATTACCTTCAATATTTACGTCTTTAAGAGCAAGAGAAACTGAACTTTCGTATTAAAAATTAAAATTTAATCACTTGAGCTATGAGTTCAGGGAGATTAAACATCTTTAGTGACCTATACTTCGATGTAAGACTAATATTTTATATAAAACCATTTTATTCATCAAACATTCATTTTGTTTCTTAGTACCTATTAACTTTCTCAATTTGTGATGGGTTTAAATTGTTCAGTCAGTATTGTTTTAGAATTTATAGATTTTAGCTGCAATAGTTTTGTTTGCTACATCGCGGCCAAAGCTTGAGCTTTACATTTCCATATTTTATTATTTAGATTCTTTACCATTGCAATGAACTATTATTATTCATGGGCGCAAATCAACAATATTATATAAATACTAGAACCAGCAAACTACGTACCGCCTTTTTAAACTATTTTTTTTATTTTCCTTTTCTTTTTCATTTAGTCATTACTAGAATACGCAAAGCTGAGCACGCATTTATAGAAATCCTCATTTTATTTCTAACATTATGTAACGGGTTCTGGTAGTAAAACGCAGTAGAGGTTCTATGCGTTTATTTGCTGAGTATTGCCTCGCTTCCTATGCCGAGTATGACCGACCAACAACACGACACTGGCCTGAACACTAAGGGCTGCAGTCTCCCACGCTGTTCCCTCCGGTAGTGTGTAGGCAGGCTGCTCGAAGGCTGCGCGTAGCGGTAGATCCTCGCAGGCCGTTGATTCGGCTGGCAGGTGCCGGCGGTGTGTGTGCGATGAGCGGGGCAGGCCAGACTCTTCGGCAGAGGTGACGCCGAAGGCGATGCAGCAGGTGTAGCGGTCTAGGTAGCGTAGCCCGGAGCTTAAGGTAAACCTGGAACCTGAAGGAAAGCAGCATTAGGAGAGCCACAACCAATAGAGTCAGGCAGGCGGCGTCAGCCGGCCTCAGCTAGCAGGTAGAGAGATGGGCAGTACGCTAACGCAGTAAATGTAGTAACATACCCACAGCTGGGACCAGGATACGCGTATGAAGTAGTAGCACGTAGTTAGGCACGGTAACAATAATTAGGGATCCGTTCTCTCTGTCGGCCCCTATATATACTGAGCCCTCCATCAGATTTCGTGTCGGCGTGTAACCAAATATGGGCAAATCACGGGCGCGGACGTTTCGGCGCGCTAACGTTAACGTTGCGGACTGCTTCATTCGTGTGGTGACGGATTAAGAATACGGATTGTCACCACCCCATATCATCCCATGGGTGTCGTAAGAGCCGTCAGAGGGAGCATATTATGCAGAAAACAGCACTGTAAGAGAAGGAAAACTTGATACAAACCCTATACCAACCCGCTTGGCCAGCGTGGTATAGAAGGCCAATTCCTCCTTTCAAAGGAGTGGCCTTGTCCAGCAGTGGACTGATAAAGGCTGATGATGATGACATAAACTTCGCGGCTTTATTACGATTTATCTGACGAAAATAGCCATCATAATTTGTTTAACCGTTAAAACCGTCAATACACTAACAAAAACGAATAGAAACGAAAGTAAAAGGCGATATTGCGGTTCTGCACAATCGCAAGGTGGCACACATGACGATCGTAAAAAATGTAATTAAATATGTGAATTGAAATGTTTTTCGCGACCCTTTTTTCTGGGCAATTTTCCTTCAGGCTCTATGTAACGCCGATATAAATCTGACTCGCAGCCCATTACAGCTTCTATTTGTGTGTTTATAGTAGATTGAGGTTCTGTTATTACTTGTAGTGTAGTACTCGAAGGGCCAACGTACGAGGACGCATATATACAAATTCTGTACGATAATGGTTTGATTTTTGTGTTCAAATTCAACAAAATTTTCATAGCTACGGCTCTTAGTAAAAATATTTATGTTTGTTAATGAATAGCATAATAGAAGCTTGGTTCATATCATACAAATATACCTACTTGAAATTCACATTTTATGATAAATATTATAGTAGGTAATAACACACTAGTCTTCAAATACAGAAGTTTTAAGACCTGACATAAGCAGCTACCCTCCTCATTATGTAGTGAACACGAACAATCAAGGGCAAGAAAAAAATATGCTGCTCCGATAAAAACTAATATAATATTAGCTAAGAATAATAATAATAAAAGAAAGCTTGAGCTTTACATGTTTCATATTTTATTATTTAGTTTCTTTACAATTGCAATTAACTATTATTCATGGGCGCAAATCAACAATATTATTTAAATACTAGCTGACCCAGCGAACTACGTACCGCCTTTTTAAACTATTTTTTATTTTCCTTCTCTTTTTCAAACCAGACAATTCTGAACAAAGTTACCAAGGACGAAGGTCTTTTGAAATGACGCTCACTATGCGGCACCACTGTCAAAGCCCCTATATTTTCTTACGTCTGTGTTTGTTTGTATTATGTGTGTGTACGCGTCTGTACATATCTGACGTCAGTTTGGCCCTACTAAGCGCCGTCTGGTGGTAGAAGAAATATCAAACACCCTGCTGCCGAAGTTTTTTTTTTATTTATAAAAAGACAACTCCCGCATTAGGACAATTATTAACACCCAGACTCGAAACAACAATTTATGGATCACACAAAGTGTTGTCTCGTGTAGGAATCGAACCCACAACACTCGTCACAGTGTCAAGCGGCGAGGCGGCCGCTTAAGCCACTACGCCAACCGTGCAGTCGAAGTTTTTGACACCGGTATGCGCGAGAAGTGGATAACTGATATCATTAAATTAGTAATATGATGAGGTTGATGTTATCAGGGTGAAAATAAGGAATTGTATTTATTTTGTAATACCACATCATAAAAAACAAATCAAGAGCAACTCGGACTCGTCCGTGAATGGTTCCCGTAGTAAAGGTATCCACTAAACATACATATTATCTACAACCTAACCTGTCACTTTTTCACCAGCACAAATAAAGTTGCTTTCCATAGTGTTTGTATGAACGACAGAATTATATTTGCTGTTTTTGACTAACTGACTGACGAAAAACTGCTGATTACGTATAGTTCAAACCAATTTTCGTTGGAAGCATTAATTAGGATCTACAGCATATATCATTTTTACATTTGTTACTACTACATTTGTTACTACTTTGCCGTGTGGTTGATTGCCATGTGGTTGACGGCATAGAATACAAGTGTCACCACCCCCTATCTTCCCGTGGGTGTCGTAAGAGGCGAATAAGGGATAACACGATGCAAATACCATCTTTGCGTAGAGACGGAAAACTCGACATCAAACCCTATACGACTGCCTCGTTGGTCTCGCGGCATAAATTTGCGCGTGGGATCGGGAGGTCCCGGGTTCGATTCCTGGGTCGGGCAGTGTTATTGGGTTTTTCTGTCACGAAATTCTCAGTAGCAGCACGGAGTCTGGAAATGTGCCCGGTACGGCAATAGGCTCGCCCCTTATTACGTGGGACTAAAGTATATCTGGCGAAAAGTGGGTGTAGAAATACACCTCTGCCTACCCCTTCGGGGATAAAAGGCGTGACGTTATGTATGTATGTATTTGTTACTTCTTCTCTTCTTCTTCTCTTACTTCAAAAGTTAGAGACGTTTGAAAAATAGATTACGACCCATTCTCGGACCTACCATATATACATATAAAATTCTATACAAATCGGTCCAGCCGTTTCCGAGGAGTATTGTGACTAACACTGTGAAAATATATTTTTTGACACCAATATGCGCGAGGCGTGTATAACTGATCATTACTAATCTAATGTTATGATAAAATTACTAATATGGCTGTCAAAACATAAAAGTTAGTGATAAGATAATGAAAATCAAGGGTTGTGTATATTTTTAGTGCCACATCATAAAAAGAAAAAATATAAAAAATTGCGATAAATTAAAAAAAAAAATTGATCTGGCCACCTGACCTTATGACTTGGGAGTTTCAAAAATAGATTATGACCGATTCTCAGACCTACCAAATATACAAAGTTTCATACAAATCGGTCCAGCCGTTTCGGAGGAGTAATTTAACTAACACTGTGACACGAGAATTTTATATATATAGACTAGCTTTTGCCCGCTGCTTCGCTCGCGTAAATTTTGATTCGATAAAATGTTTTGTCTAAACTATTGCGCCTCTTGGTAAGCAATGCAAATTCTTAAACAAATTTGATGAATATTGTTTTTATTTTCATACAAACTTACAACGACATTTTAATACTATATAAAAAAATCATATAAATAAGGATCCCTGTTTGGGCACCCATCCTAGGGGTGATTTCACTAACGTCATTTGAGAAACAAATATGCAAAGTTTGATGTTAATCCCTTGAAGGAATACAAAGGTTTCATAAAAATTTTGACTGCCCTTTTTACCCGCTCAGCGCAAGAATTTCCGAAAAATGTTTCTAAGTGTTAACTACTTTAATTTGAGGAACCAAAGCAAGATGTTGAACAAACCTAGTTTAAGATTTGATTTTGTTAAACGCCCGAAATGATTATCCGGGTGGTGTTGTGTAACCGGATGGAGGTTGCATAGCGTGATGTTGAAGACCCGATGGATGTCAGAGTATGAGCAATGGAATATTTTAATGAGTTTCCTATTTTTTTAACGAGTATGCGTGTTGTTCAACATGTCAGCTTCGAGAGAAAGAGTTAGTTGTGATTTTTATTGAAACCTGTAATGAATTTTGATCAGAGTACCTTTATTCCCCACCGACTTGGGTCAGAAATAGCCAAACGACTAGAATGAGTGCTGTGCGAAAATTTTATTTTATTTCTAGAGCGAAGTGCATTAATGTGTGGTTATTGATCGCAATCATGGATACCATGCTGCTCAAGTAGCTCTGTTTTGATATTTGTTCACTAAAATTATTAGATTCCTCTGGTTTATGTGTTTTATGACAAGAGCGTTTTTGGCAGGATTCATTAGCCGAATTCAAACTCGCGACTAACTGTACGGTTAACCGAACAACGAAAGCTAGTCCCCTAGAGTTGTTAATAGGCAAGGTGTGTGCACAGCCTCTATAATTGATGGCAGTTGATGTAGAACCTGAGGTTGACCTAAATACCGTGAGAGATGATGCGTTACGTAATATTGAGAGTGCAGCATCATATGATATGAGAAACGTAGGTTTGATAAGGGAAAGGCAAGGCTTAGTACATTTTCTGTAGGTTACTTTGTGTTGATTATGAACGAGGAACGTAATCAAACGAAGTTAGACCCTAAGTATAAAGGCCCATTTGAGATCACAGTTCTTGACGGTGATCGTTTTAATCTCAAAACCCTTAATTCTAAGCGTATAAGTACGCACATGACAGGTTGCGAAAAATGCCTGCAAGTCAAAGTACAACTGACGAAGTTGAGGTAGAACAAAGTAGTTCTGATATTGAAAAAAGTGTTTAAGTTTACACGGTGATTGGATTGGACCGTACCAGAGGCTGACGTGTAGTCGTAGCTCGGTAGAAATCGGCGTCTACTAACTTAGTAGTCCGTGAGTAGGCGGTATTGCAGTTAGCTCTGTCGGGTTTCAGTGGATACCATAGAGTCCTGGAGAGACTCGGCGTTCCCATGTGGTGTTAGCAGAAAGTAGAGTAACTGGAGGTTACTGGGCTATGCGTAGCTATGATCGCATGTAGAGCTTAAATGTTTTGGTTTACTTGGTTTGAAATAATATCTTGACAGATTCCGCGATAGTGAAATGTCTGTTTTACTTTGAGTTTCCTGATTATTGATTTTGTGCCAGAGGATCAGAGCATAACTGACGATCTTGAAGAGAGCATAGTGTGAACCTTAATACTGACGAGACAGTAGAAAACTAAGCTAACATGTTGATTGGTTATGTGATTCAATGTCAGAGGTTGATTTGTAGCCGTAGTTCAGTACAAATCGGTATCAACCAACTGTGAAGGCAGTTGTCCGTGAGTACGCGGCAGGCTGACAACTCTGGTGTTGGGGTTTCGTAGGAAACCATAAATTTTGTTAAAAATAATTGTAATACAATGATTTGCTCGTCCTGTTAATGTCATCATCGTGGTCATCGTCTTAGCGTTATCCCGGTTCCATCTAAAACTTTTGTCTTGGAGTTCGCGATCCGCTTTATAGTCTAAGTAAATTGGAAAATTGGATAGATTATTTTTACTGAGTGACTGCCGTGTGACTTCCACAACGCGCCTTGGTATTGTGCCTGGAATCTTCACGACATTCTATCTTTTAAAAGTAAAACGTGTTTTACTCCAGTCTGTAGGTTAACAAAAAATATTTTATTTACCATCCCCCAAGCCCGTACGGAAACATGTTAAAAATATGATGAGACAAAATACCATTTGTTTTCAACCTTACGATCTGCATATTTTTAATTGGGTCAAAATATGAAGTGATATTGTTGGGTCAAGTCGTTATGTTTTGAATGTTATGATTTTCGTCAACGACGTCAAAATCGTTATAAGTATACCAAATTTTCGGCTGGTTTTCTTTTAATTCTGAAGTTCTTGTCTAATCAAAATCTACTCATGACATCCGGTTGGCACAAAATAGGAAATATTTAAAAAGGGACTATCATTGCCGGAAAAGGATTTCTGGTGAACAATTGACGGCACGCATAGTATTAAATTATAGCATAAGCTAACCATTGGATAAAAATCTTATCACTGAAATCATCAAATATACCTTAATACTGATATTTCAATATTGAGTTCCGAAGTTATCAAGATTATACAAGCACAGACATCTCTCATAATGTTCTACACAAGCTGATTAATGTCAAAACTCATACGCCATCCTCAACTAAGGGAACTTAACGGTAACTAGGAACTTCTATTCATTTAACATGAAAGTAACTTGAGTATGTAATACTGAAGTAGGTATATTATAGATCTACATCATTAGTGATTCTACACAATCCTGTTAGATTTGATAATTACCCGATAATTAACCGGAATCTAATAATATCCTGTGTAAATTCTGTAATACTAAATTATGTTCAATGTCTCAAATAATTGTATATTAATTTAAAATAAATAATACACGATTTTAATTACTAATGTCACGAGCTGTTCCAATTAATGAGAGCCATCGTTAGCATTTACCATCTTATTAGGAAAATATTTATTACAAAATAAAATACGTAGCATTTGACTTCTGCGATACAAATACAGGGTGTCACAAGACCCATCACCATGCCGAAGTCTACTCGTTGTGGACATCATGCCAAGTCATACTAACCAAAAATAATACCTGGGAAATGATTATTTTTTTTGAGTTTTCACATTTTTTAAACCGCAATTAAAAGCGCGCGCGTGCAATGCTCGAAATAACTACTGATCCATGGGGTTATAGGGCATCTACAGAACATATTGGCGGGGTAAAGGCATCGATTTTGTACCTATTTCGAAAAATTCCATACTAACTTTGAGCCTCAATATCTCCTGAACCAGTAATTTCCCAGGTATGGTGACGAAGTAAAAAATGTTCATGGTGATTGGTACAACATGGAATTTCAGTTTTCGTTAAGGGTCTTTTTACACCCTGTATAATTATTATTAGTAGATCTTTTTTAATTCTCTTCAATAATGGCATTTGTCTTTATTATTTTTATGTAACTACTGCCTTAATAATCAAGTCATCTTATATTAAGCAGTCAGTTGAACTCCTATAGTGAAGGATATCACCCAATATCATGATAATATGACATAATGTCTCTCACATAGAGCTTTTTCACCCGCCACTTTGAGTTATTCCGGTCGGATCCACCGTATTTGATACCCTGGGGGATCAGTTTTATTTTATAATATTTTCTATTCCAGTCTGATCCACCATGTAGGGTATCACAAATATATTTAAATATTTTATTCCAGTTGGATACTCTGGTTACCTATTAACTGATTTTTGGGACAGTCAGCAACAAAATATATACATACAGGGTTTATTGAAATACATTATGTGCGTCATATTTATCGTAATGGACACGTATATGTTAGTATAAAAAAGCAACTATTATACATTTTCATTGTTCTGCGTAAAGTGTGTGTCAAGTAAAAGTGTTCTTCCAAAAAAGTAAGTAGCTTTAGATTAATATTTTATTTTTGTTGTTTAAAATCTTAGGTACTCGTATTTTATATCAATTTGTACGATATTATATAATAATATACTTGTGATGTTATTATGATAATTCATATACTAAATATTCATATTATTTTTATATCCGTTCCAGAATGTCTGAAGATGGTAATCAACCGTCAACATCCTCTGAAATTTCTAATAGTTTAAAATACATTAATAGAAATGGTGGCATAGTTTTACTAAGAGCTGGTCACCAATACACTAAGAAGAAACAATATAAAACTGGGTGGAGCCTATGGCGATGTGTCAACTGGCGAGAGAGTTGCTCGGGGTCTGTTAACATTAAGGTAGTTACTACGTGTAATGTTATTGATGGCGTCTTTTATTTATACGGTCATTAGTGTTAATTTCTAATCATCGTTTATATTGTTTTAGGGTAATAACATCACTAATGAAAAACATCATCAATGTGATCCCAGTGAATTGGATAATATTATGGCACAGAAGTTACATGATTGTCGAGAAAAAGTTCTATCATCATCATTTCCTCCAATACCGAATATTTACAACAATTTTAAAGCGGAATTCAACGACACCGGCTTAGATCTAATAAGGAAGCTTCCGACGTTTACAAAAATAAAAACAGCATTGTACAATGCTAGAAATAAACAAGCTGGTATATCAAAAATAAGATGCAAAAAAGCTCGAGAAGTAGAAATTCCTGCTCAATATGAAGATTTTCTACTAGTCAATCATTATGACGAGACCTCTGATACTCGAATAATAATTTTCGCAGATACAAATGTACTGAAATATATGCGATCGATTCAATTTTATTTGAGTGATAGAACTTTTGATTGTTGCCCAGCACCATTCGTTCAACTATACACTATCCATGGAGATCTTGGGAGTGATAAAGAGCACACACGAATAGTACCTTTATTATATGCGTTTCTGAATAGAAAAAATGAAGATATCTACCTTAAACTATTCCAGTTATTAAAGGAATGTATCCCAGAATGGAACCCACTGAAATATATGACAGATTTCGAGCGAGCAGCAATGCATGCCATATCAACTGTTTTCCCCTCAGTTGAAGTAAAAGGATGCTACTTTCATTTTACTCATAACGTATAGAAGAAAGCTAAAGCGTTGAATTTAACTAAAAATAAACGATTTCGCAAGCATGTAGCGACTACAGCCTTATTACCATTGCTACCTAGACAATATATCTTAGACGGATGGTACTATATAATGGAAGACAGTCCGGAGTCAGAAGAAATCCAAACTTTCAACGATTACATAGTAACACAATGGCTGGAAGATGAAAGTTTCGTAGACACTTTGTGTGCCTACCATCAACGTCATCGCACAACCAATGCTGTGGAATCCTGGCATAAAAAGCTCAACAGCTTTTCACCGAAAAATCCAAATTTATACCAGCTTTTAAAAGCCTTAAAAGACGACGCAAATTTGCAAATTGTGAAAATCAACAGTGTCGAAACGTCAAATTCGAAACGACGGTTAACAAAAGAAATTGTAACTGATAAGTGGTACCAACATGTAACTGACCAACTTCTCAGTGGGAAAATCACAGTTGGTCACTGTTTAGAAAAGCTTAGACTATAAGTAACTTGTCCAAATTAGAAAACGTTTATTTTTTGGTTCTAGTCTAGTATATTATTAAGAAATGTGGTAGCGCCATCTACCTTCCTATATATAACTAATCGCATCAACATGAATCGTTCCACGCTTGTCTAGTGCGAGCGATATCATATTTCCGTCCCTCTCTTTCCCTCTCCCTGGAAGAGGCACTGCCTTGCGCCTGATTCGTCGCCGCGAACGTCGACGCGAGTGACAGTCTCGAACATTCCGCTCGCTAAGAACGCCGTCTCGATACCGCTCCGCGCCGCGCCGCTGTATGTGATTTACCGCTTCCACCAAGGAAAACCCGCTCGTGAGTGCTAGTGAAAACAAGCAGCTGCATCGCGAAACCACCAGGAGGACAAGAAACGAAGAAGGCTGAATAAGGTAAGTGCCTTCCATCCTGGAAATATCCTATACCCACTCAATCACCTCCTCCGCCCTTATTCCCTCCTAGGCGGCTAAACCCGCTATCCTTTGTATACAGTCCATTTCCTTCTCCAAGTCGCCTAGAACCTAATCGGTTTCGGCACCACGCCATACCATTTTTTTGATCCATACGAGTCGGATTCATTTACGTTTTATACGTTATACCGCTATACCTAGGCAGTTATAGCACCTAGCTATACTCCTAATATATTCATATAACCGTCACATGGTTATTTCCGCCCGCATTAGTAGGTAAACTTTTATGTAGCTACCTACTTATTAAATTATTATTTCTGCAACTATCATAGTTGTCTTATAAATCTCATATTTCAATCAACTTTTATTTCCTCAGCTCTAAAGTGTTGCCTACTTAGGTAAAATAATAGATACATTAGATATTCTTATTTTGTTTCGGTCTCATTAGCTTATACTTACGTAAGCATGTCACAACAAAAGAAGTCACGCGTGTCGGAAGACAAAGAGATGACAATCTTAGAAGCAAAACGCAATATTTTATTTGAGCGCATTCAAAATATCTATGAACGATCAAAAACCGCATCTATGTCTGACAGCAATAGCGAAGCATTTCTCAGTTATTGTATAACAGTAGATAGTATTCGAACAGATTTTCATAAGTTGTTAGACGATTATAACGCAAGATTACTTTCTATCAATCCTGATGAAAAACCGAACTATCAGGCGTATACATCATTCGAAGATCTTTATTGTATTATTAAGCGTATACAATCGCAATTGGAGGGTAAATGTTCAGCAGAGCCCGTTGCCCGCAAACCGAGATTACCGCCAATCGAGATTATGTCGTTTGACGGAGATATACGAAATTGGCCGTTATTCTATGCAAGTTTTAAGTCTACAGTGCACGATAATGGTTCTCTGACAGATGCTGACAGGTTGTACTATTTAATAGGTAAACTGTCACCGAAGGCCCAGTCCGTATTTGCAGGTGTCACACCCAGTGCTGAGAATTATCAGGTCATATTTCAGTCACTACTTGACAGATATCAAGACACGCGCGTTCTAGCGTCTACGTACTTTGACCAAGCTTTAAATCTCAAACTGTCCAGCAACGCGTCTGTCTCGAATTTCCAGCTGTTTATTGATAACTTCGTAACCGCGGTTAATTCTCTTAGGAATTTAAAATTAGAAGATCTTTCCGACTTTATGTTGCTTCAACTCGCTTTAAAAAAGTTTGACACTGATACAATTCGCGCATTCGAGATGACGGAACGCAATAATAAAATACCTACACTAGATAGTTTTATTTTGTTCATCAAAGATCAGTGTCGAATATTTCATAATACGCAGTCTGGTTCACCTGGCCCGTCTAACACTAACAACAACAAACAAAGGTTGAATAAATCGCGAAATAGTAATAATAACTCAGTCCCTAATCCACAATCTTACGTAACATGTTCGGAATCTAATAGTAATAATTCACAGAAGTGTCTGTGCAGTAATATAGTGCACGACGATTACTATAAGTGTCCCACCTTTAATGATTTAAATCCAATTGCTCGTTTTAAAAGCGCAAAAGATAACAGAGCTTGCATTAATTGCTTAAGCATAAAACATAAAACGAGTAATTGTTCCAGTAGAACGAGATGTCGCACGTGTAAACAAAAACATCATACACTGTTACATTTGGATAAAAATAACCGGTTGTCAAGCCAAGCCGCTAACCTTGACACACTTGCGCCGCAGGTGCAGCAGACCACGGTAGCTGCGCCTTCCGCGTCTGAGGGCGAAGTATCGTTGTGTACGACATCCATTGCGCGGGCGACGCGCACGCGAGGACGGCACTCGCGCATCTATAATGATCCGCGCAGGGCCAAAACGCGATGTATGGCATCTAAGACTGTTCTGTTAGCGACGGCGCAAGTTATCGTTTATGATGTTAATGGGTCGCCGCACATGGTACGTTGTCTGCTAGATAGCGCATCTCAGACCAATCTAATAACATCGGAATGCTTCAAACGCCTCGGATTATGGAATAACTTTAAAAATACTAACTCAACCGTCAAAGGGATAGGCGGATCAGAAAAGCATTGCAAGGGTTCCGTAGATATTAAAATACATTCGCGTTTTGATAGGAATATTAATTTTAACATTTCTTCGCTTATCGTGGAGCGTATCACGGACGCATTACCGAACGCTAATGTAGACGTAGCATCACTCACTCATCTCGAATCATTGCCGTTAGCCGACGCGGAGTTTGCAGGCATTGATCTTTTGATCGGAGCATCAATATTTCCGCACTTGCTACTAACTAACATAGTTCGTAGTGAGCGATATGATTTACCGCCCGCTATTGAGACGGTACTTGGGTATGTGATTATGGGTACCGTACCTACGTTACATACTTCTCATTGTATTACGTCTTGTTGTTGTTCTGCTCTTCAAGAGATCAAGGTGGGTGCTAAAACTGTGTGTAAGATAAAGCACTAATTAGCTATGCTATGCTATGCTATGCTATGCTACGCCATGCTATGCTATGCTACGCTATGCTATGCTAAGCTACGCTACGCTACACTATACTATACTACACATCCGCTTTGTATATAGATGACATTGCCTGTAATGTCATACCCGCTCCGCTAGCAATTTCGCTTTGTGAAGAGCTTATTCAGCTTTTCAAGCGAGGCCAAACTGATCTTGTCAAATGGACAAGCAACTCTAAGGAGGTTCTCGCACGCATACCAGATTCTCATAAGGCTTCTCCAGACATTGAGTTTGAGAAGTCTGTACCGCATAAGGTTCTCGGTTTACGCTGGGACAAATCCTGTGATAGTTTTCGGTTTGACGTCTCACCACCAGATGACAAGTGCGCCAAGCGCACTATGCTGTCCACAGTGGCTCGACTATGGGACATAATGAGTTTTGTGGCTCCCACAATTTTGTACGCCAAGCTCTTGATCAATGAGCTTTGGCTATCAAAGTGAGAGTGGGATGAAACACCCCCTGACCATATTGTCGCCGCTTGGGGTCAGTTTTGTATTGAGCTTACCGTGCTCAATCAAATTACTATTCCGCGTCATCTTGGGTTGGTAGATGGATGTACCGTCAACTTGATAGGTTTCGCTGACGCCAGCGAGCGTGCTTACGGCGGAGTCGTATATCTGCAAGTCCGCATTGGTTTAACTACTCGGTGCAGTTAGTTTGTGCCAAGTCTAAGGTCTCGCCTGTTAAAACCGTTTCAGTTGCGAGACTGGAGTTGTGCGCGGCCCTTCTGCTGTCTCAGTTGCTCTGCAAGGTTCAAGACACAGTTTTGCCCCACTACTCTATTAATAAATATACGCATTTTCCGACTCCAAAGTAGTGCTCGCTTGGATGTATTCCTCTCCTCACCGCTGGCAGACTTTTGTCGCCAACCGCGTTAGTAAATTGATTGAACTTGTTCCCGCTACTTGTTTCAATCACGTCGCGGGTTATCGTACTCGTCTTCAGGAAGAACCATAGATCATATTGACTGGAAGTTTATTCCACCAGCATCACCACATTTCGGTGGATGTTGGGCAAGCATAGTCAAAGTAATTAAAACGCATCTCTTCAAAGTTATAGGTCAGCAGATCCTCTCTTACGAAGAGCCTTTAACTGTCCTTGCACAAGTCGAGGCACTGATCAACTCGCGTCCGCGTCCAACTCAGTGAGATCTAGCCTGAAGTTGGACTTACCTCTTAGTTTAAGTATTTAGTTAGTAGTTTTCGCTATTATTGCGTTTGTAGCTTTCGCTAAAGTTAATTTAGATTAATTTATTGTCATATCGCTGTCTTAGCCTATTGATGGGTTATGCGGTAGTACACCCAACATAGCTAAGTTCAATTCTATTTTTTTTAAAGGCAACCCTTTAGGGCCGGGGGGATATGGTAGCGCCATCTACCTTCCTATATATAACTAATCGCATCAACATGAATCGTTCCACGCTTGTCTAGTGCGAGCGATATCATATTTCCGTCCCTCTCTTTCCCTCTCCCTGGAAGAGGCACTGCCTTGCGCCTGATTCGTCGCCGCGAACGTCGACGCGAGTGACAGTCTCGAACATTCCGCCCGCTAAGAACGCCGTCTCGATACCGCTCCGCGCTGCGCCGCTGTATGTGATTTACCGCTTCCACCAAGGAAAACCCGCTCGTGAGTGCTAGTGAAAACAAGCAGCTGCATCGCGAAACCACCAGGAGGACAAGAAACGAAGAAGGCTGAATAAGGTAAGTGCCTTCCATCCTGGAAATATCCTATACCCACTCAATCACCTCCTCCGCCCTTATTCCCTCCTAGGCGGCTAAACCCGCTATCCTTTGTATACAGTCCATTTCCTTCTCCAAGTCGCCTAGAACCTAATCGGTTTCGGCACCACGCCATACCAAAATGATTATTTTATATGTTATTTAAATTTTATTTAGCCTTTGAAGTTCTGCTTATGTTTCTGTTATCTGTTTAAATCGAAAGACCAATTGTCTGATTATCTATAATGATTTAAGATAGTAAGTTCTGTTTTATGATATTTAATTAATATGATCAAAAGCTTAATTAATATTTAGGTTTGGCCAAATTAAAAGACCAAATTTCTGACAATCTGTGATGATTTTATGTAGAAACTTTAAGTTCTGTTTTTGTTCGTTAATTAAGTACGACGATAAAAACATGTTTATTATGTATTAAGGTAAAACCAAGTGTCTAATTATCTGTGATGATTTTATATACTAATTTTAAGAGCTTTTTTGTTATTTAATTAAGATGATCAAACGCTTGTTTAATATTTAGGATTGTCCAAATTAATATACCAAGTCTGATTATCTGTGATGATTTTAAATACCTTAACAAAGAAAAGTTATATTTTTGTCATGAACAACTGTTTTTCTCTTGACTGAACTCACCTGCCAACAAGTGTTAGGGGATCAGACCGGAATCACAAAGCCTTTAGTGGATCAGACAGGAATGAAAGAATAATAATAATCTGAAGGGGATCAGATCAGGGGATACGACCGGAATAAATCGCCACTTTTTAAAGACCCACGAGCGATGGGGAAAGCGAAAACGCGGGGTGATATTGGTAGTCACACTGAAATCATCAGTTTAAATGTAATGAATGTTTTGTGAAGTTTTAGTGTAGTTAGGTATTTAAGTGGTCGCCTCATGATTAAAACTGCTCAAAAACGGTTTTGTGAGTGCGATCTCTTCACTAGACAACATTTTACGTGATTACAAACTTATGTTTCGAGTCTGGGCGTAGATTGTTTCCGTCTATTGAATGTGAGTAAAGCATTCCCGACATAGAATTTACTGAGGTTATTATATTTTAAATAAAAAAAGTGAAACACCAGGGCTTATACACTCATCCGTACTTTATTAAAAAGATATATAGGTGTTAGAACGACAATCAATTATATCTATAATAATAACATAATATTGAAATAAGATAAAATATGAAAATGTCCAATTATTGGGTACAGTTTAACCTGTGCTTCAGTTCCAGACGTACTGAATAACCCATTACAATTTATAGTAAATTAACTTACATATACTAGAGCCTACGCAACAAAAAGGACTCGTAAAAATTAAAACAAATGAAGAGTTAGGTAAGTATAAAATATACGAATGTTAATTTGCCCTAATTTACCTGCAGAAGATTATTTTTTTAATCAACAAAATCTCATACGATAGTTAAATTCTAAATGAGATTTTTAAAAAACGTTAATGGTGTAATTTTGACAACGCAATCTCATAATATTATTTAAACGTCCTGTAATAAAAAGGCCATACGGCTGCCTATAAAGGCTCTTAATTGCGTATAGAAGTGCCTCCGACTAGGAAATTTCTTTTCACACTTATACAATGCACTTAGGCAAAAATCTATACAAATAAATAAAATTGAATTATCTACTTGCGATTGTTGGCAAATGTAACTTGCCCAGTTAGGACAAAAACCCGTTTAATTTTTTAAAGCGCAGTGCTAAATACTTGAGCCTCCTGGTAATCCCATTTCATAAAGACACATAAGGTACGGCAGAGGCTGGAAGCCAGACATAGCTAAGTAGAAGAGATGGTGTGTACTTTGGTTGTGTCCAAAGGGTAAGTTTTATGAAGTTGCTAAAATTTAAAGTATAGAATGGAAATACAGCGCAAAGAAAATAAATCAGATTCAAATTCAAATCGTTTATTGCGAATATAGGTGAAAGTACATGGATGGAAAAAATACTGTGGTTCGGCTATGTTCAGCTTGTCAAGCGTGCAATTATATTTATAGGATTATCAGACTTAGTTTTTGCAATGATGTGATCAAAACGAGTCAGTGAAATTAGAATTAGAGTATATGTTTTTAATCCATTTATAAATTACGGATAAGTTTCTTGTTTAAGTTTATGTACTTTACTCTCATTCGAGTGACTCATTATTTGAGCTGCTTAGAACATCTGGAGCATCGATTGAAATAATGTGATTCCCTCCATTTTTCTTTTTTGGTATATATTGTTATAACAAGTAGAATTGGAGAATATAGCAGATAATAATAGGAAATATTTAGATCTCTATATTTATTACTTAATTTAAGTGTCTTAAACTCTGAGAAAAAGATTTTATGCCAGTACCAGAGGATGCCTGTGTTTCTTCTTTCTTCCTGCACCCTAACGCACCCCATAGAATATATGTACGTGCCAAATTTCAGCTTCTTGCATCCGATAGTTTTGGCTGTGCCTTGCCTGTCAGTTAGTAATGCAAAAAATGTATATATTATAGAGATATAAGATTATGTAAAGCAAGATTGATAAATACATTTTTACAACAAATTTATTTTGTTTTCATAGCAAACCACTAGAAAAATTTTAATAACTTGATGTCCACAGTGGTTTAAAATATTAAGATAACTGTTATTTTCACTTCTCTTTGTAATAGTTAAATCGGTAGAATTGATTTTGTTAACTTTATTTTGTTGACTGTATTTGCTCTTAAAATTGGATTTGCGATTTATTTTTTGTATTGCTTTAATTTGCAGAATATCTGGTTGTCGTGATTGTAAGCTGTAATCCCAACTCTAAATACATATCTTTCCATACTTAATTTGTACTTAATATTATTAATGCATAGATGTGTACATGTTGGCTTGTTTCTCGTTTGTTTGTTTGTCCATCTTTCACGTCGCAATGGAACCATTTCATGGTATGTTATTTGTGTGTGGAGATAGTTAGGGGACTGGAGAGTGAAATAGTTTTTTGTGCGCTATCAGATTCTGAGTAAAATGAAGAAATTATCTAATGAAAAAGAAATAAGGAGAAGTAAGTTTTCAGCGGATAGTTTATGCATTCTCTGTATGAAACACTACGAATGCAATCTTAAGTACAAACTTCACTACACGAGCCCTTTGCCGTTCCCGAGCCGTGCAAATCCGCTGAAAGGTCCATCAGCACACACCCACGTTCTGATGTATTCGGTACCGAGTAGATGTGGGTCAGTTACGCAAACATCGCGTTGCAAAGCTATCAGTAAGCCAGCATCACAAATATAAATCCAGTAGATTAGTAAGAGCTGGAAAAGAGGCGAAAAAAAAATATTTAGCATTTTAGCAATTTTTACAGCACTTTATACACCTTACTTAATTAATTATTGAATTTCATCAATAGTTAATATCAACTTCACTTATATTTTTATAAATCAACAAAAGTTTCAATCATCATCGGAATACGAAACGGCCACCATAATCGCGCGCGAAACTTGGCCGATTTATATACACTTTCGTAAATATGAAAATCATAAGTATCTTATTTTATTATTGTTAACTCATTAGTTTGTGATAAATAAAAAAGGCTATGAGTAATAGAGCCGACTTTTAACTTTTAACTACCTAATCTTACAAAACTGAAATGCGAACGGTTGTATTTACAACTTGCCGCCATTTTTAATAATGATATTTTGAAAATCGTTTTTCGTAATAATTTAAACAATGATGATATCTAAACTATATTTTATAGCAAACAAGATTAGTTTCCAAGTATAATGACATATAATACATATAGTGAAATTACGAGATTGCGTCGCTAGACGTTTTTCAAAGGAGAGCTGTCGTCACTCCAACGCGCGCGAAGTCGAACTTGCGGCAAGCAATTTTCAGTCGTTATTTTTGCAAAAAAAGCTGCAAAAAGGACAACCAATTACAATGCAGAATTAAAAAGTATATTCATACTTTGCAATAGTGGGACATAATCTTATTGGTGGAATTATTTTAACGTCATTTCAAGTAGTGAAATATGGCGCTGTCGTTGCGGGACATACGTGTTTCCCGCAAGCGCTGGACGACAAAAACAAATTTTCCTGGGACTCAGACATACGTATGTCCCGCTGGCGTTCCAGAGGTTAAGGCGATAATCTGTGAGAAAATAGTGCTTACTTTCTCAGATATGGCGATTATTATTTAAAACCAGTGTTCATCATCATCGTCCTAGCGTTTTTTCCGGTTGGATCCACGACTCACACACCTTGGACACCGTAGTGCCTACTAGTTTAACCTGATTAGACCGAATATCAGATTTAACGTAAAGCAACTGCCGTCTGACCTCCCCAATCCAAAGGGATAGCATTATTCAATAGTTTAGACTGGTCTTAACTTTAACTACTGGTTTATTTGAGGCTCTTGACTCCCCGTAACTATTGTCTAAGATCTTCATAACAGCTGAGACCGATGGTTTAACTTGCTCACCGAGGCACGAACAAGCGATAAATGAACAATTTTATACGCGCATAATAACTTGGAGGATTCAGTGGTACGCGCCATGGATTCGACCACGATACCTTCTGCATGGCAGTCCGATGCTATTTCTTCTAGACTATCGGTGCCTTAAATTAAACCTAAAGCCTAGTATAATGCTAGAGATTTAAATTTGAGTTACGTGTTTTAACATCATTTTAAAAGTAATAACTCTTAAACAGATGACGAATTTAAGTACTTGTAGGAATGTATAGTATAAAATCTATGGTAGAATATTCTCCCAATTGAAGAGAACTTTACTTAACTGTAGAGGGTGCATTTTTTAAATTCATCTATCGCCTATATTAATCAAAACTACATTAAAAATTCAGTTGGTACACTTCGTAGTTCGTTAATTATTGATATTTTAATAGTCACGTAAACTCCTACAGCCTTTTTAATTATATAATTGTCCTTTTCTTTTTTGGTGTTGGATTGGAAAATCCTCATGGAGTCCCTCCGCCGTGGTGGGGGGCGGGGGAACAACCAAAACGTGCTCCTCATGTACCCATGTGTAGGAGGGTAGGGTTTTACCGAAGCATTCCTCGCTACTCCCCGACGGGTATTGGCCCGCCAGATCGTCAGGCGGGTCGAATGAAACCCCCTTGGCAGCGGATGAAGGTGTTGGACTCCGCCGCCAAAACACCCCGCGGCCGCAGAGGATAGTGCGCCCCCATTTAGTCGCGGGAGATAGGGCGCGCGGCAACGCAACACCGACACGCCTCTCCCCCCGCGACCGCACCCGACTGCGAGGGACAGACAGAACTGTCCCCCGCACCCGCACCTTGGAACGCATCCTACGCAGGCCTCACGCAAGCCCACGTGGAGCGGCCCCTCCTGGGATCCCGCTTAGCTTCACCGTGGGTGTACAAACCCACGGTTACTGAGCCCCCTCACCACGACAAGGTGGAGATCCCACGGGGGGGGGGTTATATAATTGTCCTGATATTTTGGTACCAAATCAATCGTCACCCTATCCAAAACATCATTGTAATACATACATACATAGACTCACGCCTGTTTCCCCGAAGGGGTAGGCAGAGGCATATTAAACGCCCACTTTTCGCCAGTGTTTTGATCCCACCTAATAGGTGGCGAGCCTATTGCCGCTTATCGGGATATTTTGTTTGCCAGAGCCTCGTCCGTTGATCGGCAGGTGCACCACTTGCAGGTGAGGTTGGCTTGGGACCCTAAGTTCTTGGTGGGAACCCTATGCACCTTTCATTGAAATATCATTGAAATATCTACTTATATTATTATCATCGCAATATTTTAAACATTATTTGACTCAGCACTACAATATTATAAAAATTGGTCGAAGTCCTCTTCGTAACAAACAACATCAGTTATCAAAGTAGCTACAGTAACGGTATAATACCTACCATTACTTCACAACATTTCGGTGTGTTATTTCCCTCTTGGGCTCTTTTAATGATTGTCTGCCCCTACATGTATCATAAATTCTAATGGAGTCAGACCTAACCGTTTGCCAGCCCTCCACACGCGCACAAATTGCATTTTAGAATTTAAACGTATACGACCTACATTATACTCGTGATCGAAAATTCAAATTTTGATAAACATAGGATCCAATAGGATAACAAAATATCAAAGGTTGTAAAACTCTAATGAATTTTGTCAAATAGAATTGCAGATATTTTCCATACTATTTCATAAAGTAAAATCGATTTATTTGTAGGACTTGCTCTCGAGAGATTGTTAATTGGGATATCATCTCACCCATGGCGTTCTTCATCACTTAGAGTTATTCCGGTAGCATTCAAGACTTTTGCCCTAAAGGCTCCAGGTCCAGGAGGCTGCTCGCACTACCGACTTTTACAAGAATTTTGTTTAGTTATATGGGTTACCGAGTGAAGTATGACATTTCTTTTTCCATTTATTACAAGTATTTTAGTATAACTAAATTATTTTGTCAAAAGTATTACTAACAATTTAATGTAACTATGAAAATTTAAAAAAGCTAGCCAAAATACTATTTCAGCTCACACTGTTTTAACCTATTGATTATCTGCTAATTGAACGAATATATCATGTTCATATCATAATAAAAATCATATCAGCAATAAGGTACCTAAATAATTTATCAGCAGGCTGATTTTCGTATTTTAATAGCCACCGAAACTGCATTTTAAACGAAATGTAATTTGATTTAGAATTTTGATTTGAATCTCTATTGGTATTCTGCTACACTCTGTCATTTTCGTCTACTTTCATAATTATTTCGACGTTGTCGCGTAGTTTGACACTTTGTTAAATTTTACATCTAGTCACGATATCGATCGAAGTGTCTTTGAGTAATTACCAGTATTCAGAAATAAAATCGTAGAATAGGAGATCTTTCTACTACTAAGATAGTACATGGTAATATGGTAAGATAGTACATGGTAAGATACTCGGATGTTCATCCATCGTTTGCTTGTTTCAAGTCCAGCCTATTTACGTCGTCCAAAAAACAAATCTGCTCATATTTCGGTGACCCTATAAAGTCTGCTATACGTGACAACTTTTATTACAAGCGTGGGACTAATAAAGTACGGCTGTTACATTCCTGCCAAAGTTGCATCGAAATAATTCAATGGATATTGATAAAGTCGTAAACGGAACGTGTTACAGTGTCGTCAACCCTACGAATTGCCGAGTAAGCATACTTTCGACTCGAATACTTTTGACTTTCTGCTGACTTTACTTCATAAAAGCGTGCGTGTTTAAATTTTATTGCCAGGTATTCTTATATAACAGTGCGAAAATTTTTCTACAGGATTCGTTCGACCTGTGCAAATATGCGAACTGAAATTGCATAACCACCATTTTAAACATTTTTGTATGTCTAAGTTTTCCTTCCTCTACGATTAGCTATAATTGTAGCCCAATGACTAGTATTGCAAATTACTTTGTTATCACTGCCTCAATTGGTATTATCTTAATTATGAGTATATGCAGACACGATACTATCAATTAACATTGTTAGAAAAAGACTTTTTTCATCTTTTAAGCTTGTCCGACCCGATAATTCATATTCCATGCCCACGATAAAGTCGTTTTGGTTTGGTGTAGTTCAAATGCACGTAAACCAACTGATTATTCAGGAGTGACCCGAGTTCTAAAATTTTTAGGGCACAAAATCGTACAGATCGTTGTCACATATGTAGACGTCAGAATGCGAGATTTAGATATGGATTTCACTATATGTAAGGTAGCTTCAATGCTTTTGCTAAAGTAATAAGTAACACCATATACAGTGTGCAGACTCGGATATGCAAAACGATTTTTACAACTATTGAATTAATGAATAATTTCATATTCTATTGCATATAAATAGAAGTAAACGAAATGTTACCTAATCTATGAAACAACAAGTTAGGAATAAAAATGATAACTTGTATAAGGCAAACAATACTTAAAAAATATTATGACAGGAAGAAGCTACGGCACTCCGTATTATTGCCCTCTTTGTAATAATTAAAATGTTTACTAGCTTAAAATGAAAGTAATAATAATATGAGCTTCTTTCATTTGATATTGACAACTCTTATCTTTCGCCTATTGAGTTTTTTGTCAACTAAACAATATTACATAAATAACGTATACTGTAAATTGAGGTGATAATTTAGCTCATCACATTGTAGAGGAAAGAGGCTTGTTACTCACCCAATCCAAAAAAACAACATCAAAGGAGATACTCCAACAAGTTAGGTGATTAGGACGGACGTGGAACAACGATTGATGTCGGCACGTATACGTAACAAGTCAGCTGTCCCGAGACATTTCAAGTCGCTGTAATCGCTTATAAGATGACAGGATTTGCATCTTCTTTGTTCTGGTGCTGTCAATTAGATGTTATTACTAACATGTAGTTCCCACTACAACTCTGCACTATAGAGTAGAAGCCTTTGGCTGGTCTACTTAAACATTATATCACTAGTAAATATTATATAACTATTTTCCTTATACCTACTCTAATTCTATGAACTGCAAATATATTTTTACTTCGAGTGTAGCGTAAAGCCTGTGTCCTATTTACAAGAAATATTAGTTTTCATCTTACATTAAGTAATTAAAATCTGTATTATTCGTTTGCAAACCCATTTCCTGTTACGCGTTTATCATCGGCTGGGCCCAATATCATAGTTGAGTTATATTTTGTATGGATCTTATGTCAAATATGTAATCTCTAATAGCCAAAGACATTGATAGATAAAACATAGGGACCGGCCGAACATGAGTAAAGCATAAGGTATGTTGAAATTAAATTTATCGGCTCTAGTGTAAGTTAAACTTATTGTTACGCCATCTATCGGTGATCTGTGTGTACTAGAAGAGATTGAATGTATCGGTGGTTTAAAGGTAATTCATCTACTCTGTACTAGATGGCGGTGCTGTATCGAGTATCGACTGTTCGCGATTATTTCAACAGTTTTGTAGAAGCATCTAGAATGCGCTAGTGATGTTATCCGGCCAATATAAATAGAGCGCGAGCGAACGGACCGGACAAAATGACAATTGAATATCGGAGCGATAAACAAGAAGTGAAGGGAAGTAAGTCGGAAGTGTTTAGTTTTGTTCTAGTGGTGTGAATAGTGTGTTTTATTAGTGAAGTGAAAATTAAGTGTATGTATCTAGTGTTATTGTGTTAGTGAATAAAGTGCAGTTTTTCTGGCATAGTGTATATAATTTATCACTAACCCCAGCTCGTAACATTATATTTGAACTTATTAATCGAAACTAATATAAAATAACTCAGCTAAAACTAGGTTACTGTACTAAAGACCGCACAAATCTTCTGTACTCATAATATCTGTCATGATTAAGAAGCTTATAAAACAAGCCAATTAAAAGAAACAAAATACCTTTTTATCTGCAAGTATTCTCCCGTATTATTTGCAATGTAATGCTTGTATTAGAGTATATCTTCCTTGACCGATACGTGCCACGGTGACCACTTCAAGTCCTTGACAGCAGACGATCGTGTGCTCGTTTGTGACTTTCGTAGCCATGCTCATCTTATCTTTAAAAATCCGCTCGCAGTGCGGACAAGTTGTAGGTTGCAATCACAATATAAAACTGCTGTTAACATTTTAGCAGAAAATTATAAAATCGTTCCAGAATCGTAAATAATGTTCCTTCAATTTAAAACCTGAATTACCTGCATATGAAGTGTGATAAATAAAATGGATCTGCCACAAAAGATATAAAATCATCAATTCTATATTTTGTTATAAAAATGGATTTCAATATAAACTTCAAAATATTACCGTCTTCCTTCAAATTATTCAGAAATGGATTTCGATGGCAGCTCTTTCGAGTATCCTCAGGGAATACGGATGTTGTCCCAACTGCAACCGCCACAGAACAAATTCAATTTTGATCGTTGTCGCTTTTGCTCGGTACATTTCAGTATTGCCAGATAGTCAAGACTGATACGAGTGGAGTAGATTATACTGCAATACAAAAGGTCACGTGCAATGGTTTCTCAGCTAACGCAATTTATTTGAAAGGCTTTGAAAACACTCAATGTAAAATACGTTTCCGGAAAATGTTTATGAGCGCAATCCCTTATTGGTTTATTTAATTGACTAAAGTACTACATATTAACTGAACACGAATTTATGCAATAATAATGTTGTATAGAAGAAACAAAAAACATAACATACTTACGGCAGATATCTCAAATACGTATAGTCGAAGAAGATCCGTAGAAGAGCGTCCTTCACCGAACTGCTTATTGGATGAAAAGTATTTTATATCAAATTTCGAATGTTAAACATATATCGCTAATGTATGGGTATAAAAAATCTTGTCCAGGCTAAAAAAAGTTGTCATCAGCTTTTCCTGACAGGTTTTACGTAGACAACCCAATATCATCGCATTCGCCGTAAAGTAGCGGTCATTTTAGTAGGTATAAGATTTGTTTATTATACAAATTGATAAATATAACTAGTAACAACTTAACCCTACAAACCGTACAAATACGCTAGCAAAAATTGATAACCCAATGTTAACATACCTTTTATTGTTCACACATTCGGTTAGTACTAAATTTATTCGTTAAACGCGTATATGCGTATTGTTAAATGAAAAGCAAAATGCATTTTTTTTGTAATTTTCCTAGTCTGGACCGGATTTTTTTTGCCAACCATTCGCGATATTTATTTTAAGATGCAAAATTTGATATAAAATACTTTTCATCCAATAAAGACATCGGTAAAGGTCGCTCTTCTACGGATCTCAGACTAGTAGTAGACATTTATTTATTCTTAAATATTATTGTACCGTAATTTAAATATTTTTTTACAGCTTTGGGTAGCATTCATCGCATGGCGTGTTAGTAAATAACTACGACTATTTTTATCGTAGTGTGTTGCTGGACATTCCGTACCAAATTGTCAATGCCAAGGGCACTGGGTATTACACAGCGTGGTTGGGTGACTGTTCGTTATGGTCTTTAAATCAGCCACCGTGCTCCGAATGGTATGCAAAGCGGCTTCCCGTCTCTGGACAAGAATTTATTTTTTGTTGGAGGCCGTCGGGCGGCGTATGGGTAAACTCTAAAACTAGAGCTGGTCTCGCACGAGCACGAAAAAAAATATTAATATGATTTATGATAAATTATTCATATTATTAATAATGCTTCCTTGATTCCAAAACTGAACCTGAAAGCCAAAGCTATAGTGGAAATCATCTACAGACATAATACACATGGAAATTGAAAATTATATATTCGGCCTTACATTTATTTTTCATTTATGATTTGAATCTTATTGTAAAACTCACTACTTCACACTCAATACTTCACGCATGGATACCTATTTATGTAATCAGCACTAACATCGAATGAATATTCAAACTTAGGACCAAAAAATAATCTTCTATTTTAATGTAAATACCGCCGAGTATTAGGCCCTTCTCTCACGAAGCTATTAAAATGCTACGGGACTGAGATGCTGGTTTGCATCTAATTGCATGTAGTCGCCTACTAGTATATTACTCGTAACCGCACACGGTGCTACGCTAATGAGACTATTTTTTGTCATTTGAAAGACAACATTCGAACGACGATGTCTAGTGACTCTAGCGATGACGACAATTTTCTTCAGTATTTATATTACAAGAATAAACGAAAATATACAAGAAGATTCCAGGTGCATGCGTACATCGAAAAAAATATCAATTGTAGGTCTTTCGTCGCTTCAAGACAACTGCAGGGGAATGATGACGAGTCTTAATTTTTGTAGAATGTCAAAAGAATCATATTATTATTTGAATCTAAATCTGAGAAATTATCTCGCCAACTATCTGATAAACCCCACATGCTTCGCTTCCTTGGCAATATACCTAATTATTGTGTATGAATTTAATGTATACCTCTAAATAACCTGTTAGATTGATTTTTTTCCCATATTTCAATCCGCTCCTTTTCTGTAACATCTTTTCTTACGTACTCTGGCACCTTATAATTATTCAAACATGGATAATTTTCTTTTTGCACAAAAAAATAATAAAAGTTTGTTCTGCCGCCATTTTGTAATGCAACGCATATATGACTCGGGTAGCGTGCGTCTAGCAAGACGGTAGCGAGCGACTGATATCAAACGCATCGTCAAAGCGTCTCATCGTGTGCGAATTTAGCTGAATATTTATGGCGACTACTCACAAGGGACGCGTAGGATACGGGTACGAAACACAAATCGCTTAAGAGTCGCTTCGTGAGAGAAGGCCCTGTCTCTAGATTTACGCTTTGTGGTAGCGTTAAAAATCGTAAAAAAAACTATTCGAGATCTGCAAATAAGGCAATTATGAAACCGCAGCAAAACGCAAGCCTTTGTTCGTGTTGTGTACTGTTGTCTTTTATTAAATATTAAACAACTGTTGACTGAGTAATTCTTTATTTCTTACAATTAACATGTCAATGCTTTTGTGCTTACAGCTTAATCTTCTTTGGAGGGAACCTCTTTCCGTTCATAGACAAGTAGACATAGATACTTTATAGAATTTCAGTTTTGGGTATGTGGACATTGGTCTCCAACACTCTCCCTCAATGTCCACTTACACATCCAATTAACATTTATACAAATTAAGCAATTCACACAGTCTTACAAATCTCTCACCCGATAAGGGCTTTGTTAACACATCAGCTATTTGATCTGTAGTAGATACATATTTCACAGTAGTTAATCCTTCCTCTACCTTTTGTTTTATAAAATTAAATTTCACATCTACATGTTTCAAACGTTTCTGATCAGGATTTTTAACAACTTTTATGGTACTCTGATTATCCTCAAAAATTACAGTATTACATATTTTAACATTAAAATCACACAAAAGTTTAATTAACCAACAGGCTTCAACAGATGCTTCACATAAAGCAATTAATTCAGCTTCTGTAGTACTTAAAGCAACAGTACTCTGTTTCTTTGATTTCCATACTATTGTGTTACCAAATAACTTAAATAAGTATCCACTTGTGGATTTTCTATCATTATCACGAGCAAAGTCAGCATCAGCATAGCCTATTAAACTGTCACAATTACATTTACAATATTTTAGGTTTAAATCAATAGTTTACACGCTTCAAAGCTTGCCATAATTTTAAAGTTAGTTGTGACTGGAATCTACTCAAATAAGACACAGCTGTTGCCAAGTCAGGTCTAGTGTTTACCATAGCATACATTAAGGAACCAATAAGTGATCTACATTGATGTTCTAAAGTCAATTCAATTTCAGTCATGTCAAAATCCATTTTGAAGTTATTATCCATAGGGGAATTAATTCCCTTACATTCATCCATATTGAAAGATTCAAGAACCTTTTGCAAATACTTAGTTTGATTAAGATAAATACCGTCTTGTTTCTTTTGAATACTAATACCAAGATACATTAAATTATTATCACCCAAATCTTTCATCTTAAATTTATTTTTTAAGAAATTTTTGACACTTTCTATTTTAGTACAGCTAGGTCCTATAATTAATATGTCATCGACGTATAAAATTAAATACAGATCCCCTTTGCTATATAGACAGTAGTCATTTTGAGACCTCGTGAAGCCACACCCTGTAATGACCTCTGTAAATTTATCATACCAATATTTTGAACTCTTCTTTAATCCATACAATGATTTCTGTAATTTCAATACATGCCCTTCTGGAGCTGTTAGTTCTTGTGGAGGTTTCAAGTATACTTCTTCATCAATGCGTCCATACAAAAATGCCCCTTTAACATCCATCTGGTGGATTTCATAATCTTTCTGAGCAGCAACAGATAGAAGTACTCTTAAGGTTTGTAACTTCAGAACAGGTGAGTATATATCATCCAATTTACCTTTCTGCTGGTAGCCTTTCACTACTAATCTTCCTTTGCATATCTCTTGTTCTCCTATGTTCTTCTTAGTAAAAACCCACTTGCTATCCAATAGTTTTTTAGTTTCTGGTTCAGGCACAAACTTCCATGTTTCATTATCTTTCAAAACTTTTAATTCTTCATTTATTGCCTTGTTCCATTCTTTCTCATCCTTTCTTCCTTTAATATCTTCAAAACTTGCTGGAACATCCTGGTAACATGATAATAAAGCATACAATGCCATCTCATCTTTGTTTAAGTCAATCTCATAGTCCTTTTGCCATACTGGTTTTCTTATTTCTCTTTTTCCTCTCCCTCTTTCTGTACTTTCTGTCTCTTTTATTTCATTTTCTTTTTGCTTCGGTTCTTCTTCTTCTTTCCTATTTTTCTTATTACCTTTATTCTTCTTCTTGTCATTATATACTTTCTCCTCTATGTCTTCTTTACTGTCCTGTTCTTGCTCGCTAACCTCTTCTTCATTCTTTTCTGTCACCTCCGGTGTATGTCTCACATACATGTAATTGTCATTTTTCGGTTTTGTCTCATCAAATATTACATTCCTTGCAGATATCAATTTCCTTGACTCAATATCATATAGTTTATATCCTGAATTGAGGTATCCAATAAAAATCATTTTCTTTCCTGAATTGTCCAGTTTTTGCCTTAATTCTTTTGGTACATGATTATATGCTGTGCATCCAAACACTCTCATATTTGACACATTAGGTTTGGTGCCTTCCCATAGTTCTGATGGTGTTTGACTTTTTCCTTCGGTTGGGCTTCTGTTCGTCACATATGCTGAAAACAACACTGCATGTCCCCAAAATTCTTTACTAAGTTGAGAGTCTATTAAAACTGTTTTAGCCTTCTCCATTAGTGTACGATTTATCCGTTCAGCTACACCATTCATCTGAGGATTATAAGGCACTGTATATTGCATTTCTCTTCCTTTACTGTAACAAAATTCCTGAAATTCCCTAGACACATATTCACCTCCGTTATCTGATCTGAACTTTAACATGTTTGTATTAAAATGGTTGGTTACATAAAAATAGTACTGTTTGAATTTGTCAAAAACTTCACTTTTGTTATAAAACAGATACACCCAAACGAAATGAGTATAGTCGTCAATGAATGTTACAAAATATTTATATCCTTCTTCAGTTGATGGGGTGATCGGTCCACACACGTCACTATGTACTAACTCAAGGGGTCTACTAGCCCTACGTCCAGGTCGGTTAAAAGGTTGTCTTGTCATTTTCCCTAATAAACATGGTTCACACACAGAATTATCATTATTACATTTTAAGTCATTAATACCAATTACCATTTTATTCCTCGCAAGCAACGATAAGTTTTTCATACTTAGGTGGGCAAACCGCCTGTGCCACAGCTGCTGATTATCATTATTTTTAGCAAAATTACTTTCATGTTTAATAATTTGCATTTGTATAGTATACAGTGAACTCTCACTATTTCCAATCATAGTTAACTGATTATGCTTGTAAACCCTGACTTTACCATTTAAAAATTCAACTCTATAACCATGACATTCTATTTTTGAAACTGACAATAAGTTTTTCCTCAATTCTGGCACATAATATACATTTTTAATAGTACAATCAATGTATCTCTTACCAATAAAACATCTTGCCTTTATGTTACCCACACCAATTGCCATCAAACTAACCCCATTTTTGGCTGCTGAAATCACCTTAGGTTTCATTAATTCAATATAGTCTGTAAACACACTATTATTATTTATAAGATGGTCCGATGATCCAGAGTCCATGCACCACACAATATTATTACATTTTTCACTATCATACCTCTCACTTCCGGTTAAAAATGCATGATCACTTGCTGTAGATGCCGCATATGAATGATGATCTCTCCCTGAATAATTGTTTTGTCCTTGTCCAAAGTGTCCTCTTCTGTCACCTCGAAATCCTTGTCTACTAGGGAATCCACGACCCGGTCTTGGGGAAAATCCTGAAAATCATTTAACTGCCGCCTCAAAAACAGCTTGCTTCTAGTTCCTTTCTTCATGAATTATTGCTCCAATTTTGCCATCATGTTGTAGGCTGTGTTCTCCTCTGATATGTAGTCAATATGGCTGTCAGCCACGGCATTAATGATTAGACTTTGCGCACGCGCTTCTAATTTCTTGTTTTCAGGATTGCTCGCAAATGATGTATTTTCTATAGCCTTTAAACAATAATTTTCTTTCAAGATGCTACTAAATCTAAACTTCCATATAGCGAAGTCTTCGCCCGCAAATTGCTTGATTTTTATGGTCTCCACCATTTTTCAAACGCCGGTCGCAGACTACACGAAAACGATCTTTATAACTCTGCCAGTTCAGTGAACATCGCGAACTACGCTCCTCTGCTACCACTGTTGTGTACTGTTGTCTTTTATTAAATATTAAACAACTGTTGACTGAGTAATTCTTTATTTCTTACAATTAACATGTCAATGCTTTTATGCTTACAGCTTAATCTTTTTTGGAGGGAACCTCTTTCCGTTCATAGACAAGTAGACATAGATACTTTATAGAATTTCAGTTTTGGGTATGTGGATATTGGTCTCCAACAGTTTGTTCAACACCTTTTATTCAGTAGTCTACAAGGCATACATCCGCACCCGCCTCACCTAAGCCTCCCCAGCGTGGTACGCGCTGGCTGCGGAGACCCTCCGCAAACGGGCGCAGCAGTCGCTCGCCCTACGCGCCGTTGTAGAGGCCCCTCGCTACGTGAGGAACGACGTCATCCCCAGGGACCTACGCATGGAGAGCCTCGACGACTTCATCGGTCGCCTGAGCGCCAACATGTTCGCGCGCGCTGACGCGTCATCCTTCCGCCACCTGCGGGAGCTGGCACCATACCATCGGCGCCCACCGGACCGACCACTGCCACGGGACCTAATCCCCGTAGCAACCACACCGTACTGATTCCAGCTCGCTCACGTCGGCTGACGGGTGCTTGTCGGGAGCCTCCCCCGTCAAGCTCGACCTCGCCAACGTAAGCAAAGCCCCCAGCGAACAAGCCGCCGCTGGCTAGTAGATCGCTCACCGGACGTTCCCCTCTTGGGAATACTGCCGGTGGGGTCAGGTCTCGCTAGCGGCGTGAAGTACACCCGGACTAGACGCCCGAATACGACGCCAGTGGCAAGGACCACACCTCCGTGACCCGTCTGCAGTTGCAGGCGGCGGCTGACACCATTGAGACAGTACACCCCCTGTATCAGTTTCCCCCCGGTTCCCCTAGGGAAATCGTGAGAAGACCCGGATGTATTGTCATCACTAAGCTAGCGACCGACTAGAGCGATAGCCACCTGCAGTCCTCTAGCTTGGTCGGGGCCATTAGAGTGCGGCAGCTACTTGCAGCCAGTTCTAATCCCAGTTGAGGTTACGAGTGCGATAGCTGCCTGCAGTCCACTCATCCACCTCTAGCCTAGGTCACCTATGTATATGCCTATATGTATGATAATAATATTTTGTATTTCAACTACTGATTGATTGAGTTGTCAATAGACGTAAGTTGCTCATAGATTGGCGTTTTACTTCTACCCGCCCTTACATTTATATATTACCTTTCAAAAACTTATCAAATAAAAATAAAGTAAATATTAATCCCATACAACAAACGTAATTTTTAAACAATTTTACTAGATCTTAATAAACAGGTAGAAACTTGAATATTTTCGAAAAAATAAGATTATAAATATTTAAGTATACCTACAACAAATGTGATTTTCTTTTATAGATGGTGGTACGGAACCCTTCGTGCCGGAGTCCGACTCGCACTTGCCTGGTTTTATTTTAATTTTATTTTCATTTATAATACTTGGCACAGTGCACATCATATATAATTTAAAAATATAACAATTTACTTTCATGACAAATATTTTATGTGCATGTCGATCTGGAACCAGACGCCGTAAATTTAATGGAGTCTCCTTCGAGGTTGTTTCCCAATACATACACCTAAAACAGATCATTCAATTAGGTACAAGCAGTCGTCTTCGTCCAGCGGTGGACTGATACAGGCTGAAGACGATGATGATGTCAAAATGTAGTTATTAACTACATCTTTAACCTAGAACTATACAACAAACAAATGTGTATACAAGCTAAAATGCTAACCTACGAATAAAACAGGGATACAAAAGCAAAAAATATACACGTTTGTGGCGTTTCTTGGATGTCCAAGCATAATGTCATATTGATGCATTACGTTTGCATCAGGCATTCCAGAGGCGACACGTTCAGATGTAAAACGATGACTGAAAATGTAATGAATGAGTCTTCGCTTTTTAATTTCTTCCAATAAAATTGACTTCAATGTAGTATGAGTAGCTACACGGTATGTTCTGGTATTTGTCAATGAAATCTAATAGCTTTTACGATTTACTTTACCGTTGCTGTTATAGTTTTGTGACAAAAGAGTAAAAATTGCTTTGAGAAATGTTTCTTTACACCGCCCTAAATGACCCAAAATGAATAGAAAATGGCTATACGTGGGGCGATTTGGTGCGTCACAATGAAGACTGGGGTAAACCGCTACTATGTGATCTGAAAAGTCTTCGTTGGTTCAATATTATTACTAGTTGTACCGAAAACTCATGAAAACCTTCTAAGTTGTATTAGCGACGTCATAATTGATACAAATGTTAAATGCATCACTTAAAATTGGGCGGTATTATATCCTAATAACGGCCTAAAAGTTCAAAAGACATTAAGCCAAATAAAAATCTAGGAGTTAACTTAATACCAGACTCAGACATGAACGAAATTTTAAAATATATATTGTATATTGTTTATCATTTGATGTTTCTTCTTTTCAAGACACTATGTACTATACTAGGAATAAACCCTGGAACAATTTATGGATCACGCGATGTGTTGTCTCGAGCAGGGATTGAACCCACAACTCTCAACACAGTGTCAATCAGCGATGCAGCCGCTTAAACCACTACACTAACTGTGCAGTATTCTTAAAAATTTCAAAGAAAGAAGTTTAACTAAAATATCTCTTTAGTATATTATCAATTTAGTTATCATTATTAATTTTGCAAGGCAACACCGTAAATTCTCATCCAAATCTTGAACTACATAAATGTGTTTAAAACAAGACAGAAGCCTTTTTAATCTCTTAGATCTCCAGTCATTCAGAAAGGTGTATAGGTAAGTGCGTCATAGTTTTCTCGACTCCCTCCGGTATCAAATACGTTGCGATGCATGTTCACTTTTGTGAGTGCATTCTGCAAACATGTCCCACCCAGTCCCACTTCAACTTTGCGACTTTGATAGTAACATGGATGATTCCTTTTTTGTTGTTTATTCGATTGTTAATTCGTTTATTGATAATAATATTGTTCTCAGAGTTCAGTTTACTTTTGTATCGTCAAATGCTGTTTTTTTATCTAAAGTGACAAATTACAATGTTTCTTAATGACTACGAAATAGCCTCTGAATCTAATAAACAGAAAATATTTAATCAAAATTACATCTAACTAATCTACCCTCACAGCTCCACCCGCATAAATTGTACACAAAAATCTTCCATCAGGCATCACACTATCTACTAGTGAAAGCCGTACAAAATCCGTTCCGTAGTTTTTGACTTTCTCGCGGCTGTTTACACAAAGCGGACGCTGTGGGACTCCATATTATAATAAGCAAAAAAAAGTGGTCACGTTAAAAGTAATCTGCATAAACCAATATGTCAATACTAGGCTTTGTCATACATAAAACTTATCAGTTCGATGTCATTAGAACGTTGTAATAGCCATGTTGCAAACCTCACACCTTTAACACACGTTTAAAAGCACTGTAGCGACTGAATGGACCGATCCGAGAATTTACGACGCTACCTCAATTCATTTTGGAGATACATGAGGAAGAAATTGACAATTTTATGCCACGGTGAATTTTCACTCACCATCCCTAAGTTTGTCATGTGACAATACTTAGTATAATGACAGTGCTTAGCTATATTTCTTAGACGTGTTTTTATCTTTATACTGAATATGGCATCGATTTTATGCTGCCTTGAGTGACGTAGTAAACGAGCTCGAGCAGGAAATATCATAATTGCCTTAAGACTGAGTGTTTTTGTTTGATTGATCTTCCCCCCACGCGCTAACGGCACGCACGGTCGTGCTTTAATTTTGGTGGTCCGAAGAGTTTGCGGCACGCACAGTGGTGCTAAAAAAAATCGTTCTATTGGTCGCGGTTTTTGTACGTTTTATTTTACTTAAACTAAGAAACAAAAGTAGTAACTATTAGAATAGTTCATATTCTATGCATTTAAATCGTTTTAGAAGGGTAAGGGAAACGAAACGCGCCAAAAAATATTGAAATATAATTATCTGTGTCTCAGTTGCGAAAGCGTCCGCCATTGTAGTTTTTTGTTCCGCGATCCTTATAATAAAAGTTGTCTTGTGGAAGAAACCGGTGAATATTTTATAAAGATACTTATATAGATTTACTCAGAAATAAACAAATATTAATTGTAAAGTGACATTATTTGTGACAAAGACAAGAAATACAGTGATAAAAGGCAAAAACTTTTTAGAACGGCTATTTCTACTCTTGAAACTCGCTATTTTCGTAAGTGTTTTATGATAAATATTCTTTTAATAGATATGAAAGACATAAAAGTACCCAGATTATTTATCTGAAAACATATTTTAGCAACTAAATACTAGCATTGTTGTACATTTTCACCTTTATCGTGTTTCAAATGGTAAATAATTCACAGCCACAGTGTTCGTTACAGTAACATGGCTGCCTGGCACGGCGAACTTTTTGTTACGCGTTCGGATTATAATTCTTTTAGTGGCGTTAGATTTGTTTGTTACAAATAAATAATGTATTGTGTGAAAACCTAAAGGTATAATTATGTGATAATGTTTTTGTGTTTATGAACCAAATAAGTAATGCAATTCATTAATATGTGATGAAATGTTTGTGTGAAGGAGTGAAAAAAAACAAATCTCTAAGTTTGTAAGCTTGTTTTGCCGGAAAGGTGAGTATTTAGTACTTATTCATCCTATTTATATGAGAGGTAATTTTATAACCAACACAATGATATGCAATTTATGTGATATAATTATATTAAGGTGTCATAATTATTTTTTTCCGGTAACCTATGCCAATGAAAATTTGCAGCCACGTGACCTTTCGTCATTTGTGGCACTATGCCTTTAGTTTGATTGCATCTCAAGGGTTAAAAGGATCAGTCTTTAATAAAGTTATGATAGCTATAAACAAAATCTTATACATGCACAAAATTAATTCACCAGGGTGTCAAAATACCTCAGTAGCCATTAAGTGTTAATACCTACAGCTACAAAAATATTGTTACGAGCTGGGGGTCGTAGCAATGTTCTAGTAATAACAGCAACGCCATCTAGTAGCTAGTTGACGAAACCGCTTTAACACACCGATACATCTAATCTCTTCTAGTTCTTTGATTCACCGATAGATGGCGTTATTTTCAATTATCGCCATGCGGTACAATATCTTCATTGTTTTAAAGGTCACCGAAGTTGCTTTTGGTGACGTTTGCCAAACATTTGTGTGACAATTTTTCATCTAAACCCGATAAAAGACTAGCACATTAATGGTGCAACTTAAATTGCTTAGTGAGCTCAACATAACTTAATCTCTTTCGCATAAGCTTTCTCATTGCGCTGCCGAAACCACCAACAAACATATTTTCATTTGCCTCAAGAGGGTCGCTCTTGAGCGTCCAATAAGGCATATGGGGAACGAGCTTACAGTTTGTCTGCGGGCGATAAATACCTGAAGTAAATCTTACTTACTCTTGGTCGCGGCTTGCGGGGGAAATAAAAACAAATAATTCATTAATTTTGGGCATACAACACAAATCAATTGTGTTTTATACTATAGTTTAAATGAGAAATATTGCTTGCTTCATTGGAGATACTTTATTCACGCTTTCACTTCTTACACCCGTAAGAAGTGAAAGCGTGAATAAAGCAGTTTACCCAAACTGCTTTATCCAGAAATAATAATATAAGAACCAAGCATAAGCAGGGCATAGTCTTGTCACTACTATATAAATGTGTACAATATTTGTATACGTACATACCTAGCCCTATATTCAAGCCTTTTCTCGAAGGGGTGGGCGCAACCTACGAAACGCCATATGCAACGATCCTGACATATTATCTGTCTTGCTTCAATCATCATCATTGTCTTGCCCTGGTCCCAATTTATTTGTGGTCGGCGCAGTATGTCCTTCTCTTCATAACTTCTCTTTCACCAGTCATCCGATCATTTACCCCTTTCTCTTTCATATCCATCCTCACACAGTCCATCCGTCTTTTCCTTGGCCGTCCTCTCCCTTTTCGTCCTTCTAATATACATACCAGACCAATCGACTCCTTTTTACTCTTTCATCAATGGGTGCCACTTTTATACTACCTCTAACACAACAACAAGAATGGACAGAATTAGGAATGATTTCATTAGCGTAATCATTCCTAATTCTGTCCATTCTTGTCACTCCACAGTTCCACACACACACTCTCTCTTGCTTCAATCACTCTCATCAAATTTCTCATGCATGCATGCTCTTCGGTTAAGGATACTCTAACCTTTTTTTTTTTGGTCACTACGGTGGGAAACTCTCCTTATGAGTCATCTCAACTCCACCAACCCAGCCGTTAGAACGGCTGGGCTTGGGACTGACGGAGGAGGTATGTGGAGGCTCTCCCCTAAAGACGTTCGGGGCATACCCACTAAAACCCACCGCGGTGTCCCTACGGGTCCCGTATGTTGGCGGGGTCACGCGATTCGCGATTAGCATACTTTCTCGCGACCCCGCCTGGGATTGGCTCGCCGTTTGTGTTGGCGGGCCCCGTCTACATATGATCTCGCAATCATCCATCAAACTTCTTGCATCCATCAAACTTTTAGCATCCATCACCTCACAAAGCTACTTGGGAGGCGGCGAGGACACGCGCCGCCTCCCGCCCTTTGGCGGACAGGGAGCAGCCCCAGCGCTCACCGTCCGCAGGCACTAAATTTAGGGTGGTTGGAGGTCGTCTCTTGTTTGACGTCCCCGACGCCCGGACCTACGGTTGGGGAGAGGGCGATGTATTTCCCTCTCCCGCTCCGCCGCCTCCTTGCTCAGCATGACTGCTTCGCAGAAGGAGGCGACGGCGTTCCAGGACCTCTCACTCCGGACCATAGACAGAACAACGGCCGGGAGCGAGAGGACAACCGTATTCAGAGCCGCGACCAGATCACGGCGCTGCGAGGATACTCAAACCTAAAAAAAAAAAAAAAAAGTTGTATGTACCCATTAATTCTGATGCTGATTTAAATATTCATATTAAATTCAAATAAATGTACTTCATATATTTCTTGGACTTTTTTTAAGTCAATAAAAAATCTTGTTGAAAAATTTATCGTATGAGCAGAATCATTGACACACCTTGATCTCCTGTTCAACCAATACAGCATACATATGACAAGCTCAATCAATTGGTAGTAGAGCCTTGCTGATTTCAGCATGAATGCTATCTTCTCATAGAAAATCGACGTAAAGAGACGGTATCTATAATGTTGCGTTTCATTGAGTGAGTGAGATTGCCGAACGCTCCATCCCCTATTCCTTCTACATCATCTCACTCCGTATCCCATTCCTTTTGCCTAAACAAAGTGTGGCAACACACTTGTGACTCCTCTGGTGTTGCTTATGTCCATAGGCGGTGGTTATCGATTACCATCAGTCGAGCCGTCTGCTAGCTTTGTATGTGACGTAAAAACAAAATTTGGCGATGTCAGATGTATCAAGGCTATAATTTTCCCAGTTTCAAATTAATTTTGAGGAACCCATTCTAAATTAATTTTAAAATGCCATCTTAAAAGAATTTCAAAGCTTTTACATTATCATATCATCCGAAAGAGGGCCACTGATGGGCAAAGACCTCCCCCAAGGCTCTCCACATAGACCGATCCTGAGCCACCTGCATCCATCTGCTGACCAAGATCCCAGCAAGATCGTCAGTCCACCTTGCGGGAGGCCTACCTCTTCTACGACGTCCTGTGCGTGACCGCCACTCCAGAACCTTTCTGCTCCAACGGCCATCGGTTCTAGTGGCTATGTGCTCTGCCTACTGCCACTTCAGCCTGACTATTCGGAGAGCTATGTCGGTGACTTTGGTTCGCCTGCAGATCTCCTCATTTCCGATTCGATCTCGCAGGGAAACTCCAAGCATAGCTCTCCATCGCCCTCTCAGTGACCCTTAGCTTCGGGATAAGGCCCATAGTTAGCGACCACGTGTCGGCTCCGTACAAAGAACATAATCTTAATATATAAAATCCTTGCGTTACTGACTGAATGACAGACACGATACAGTCGAAACTATTGGGCGCAGAAAGCTGAAATTTGGCACGTATGTTCCTTGGAGACCGTAGGGGTGTACTAAGAAGGGATTTCCCGAAATTCCCACGGGATCGACCAAAACGGGTAAATTTGCAGGCGTAGCTGCTGGCGTCATCTAGTATATTATATTTATCTTATTGTCAACGCAGTCTTTCTAGTCTGAATTGGTATATATATATATAAAATCCTTGCGTAACTGACTGACTGACAGACACGCTACAGCCGAAACAACTGAGTGCAAATAGGTGTTTGGCTTGTATGTTCCTTGAGTAATGTAGGGCAGATTGTACAAATCGTTTTATCTAAGTGAAATTTATGCGTATGTCAGAATCAGAAAAGCTCCCTACAGTGTAGAGACAGTTTTAATAAATAAAAGAGACGACTATCAAATCATACTTTCATTTATTCAGTTTGGCACAGGGATATATCTTTAGATTACGTCGTGATTCTACATTTACATTTAGAGCCCAGTTCGCAAAGCAAAGGCATAGAACCAAGAGAAAGAACGGGCAATAAAACTCTTGATCATCCTTTTCAATAACTAATTATTAACAAACAGTGGTACAGCCAATTTATATCAAATATCAATGTTGTGGGTAGTTTTATATTACTAGAAAGGTCTGTCTTACAACAGAACATAATAAGCATTATTTAGCATCAACACAATTTACTAAATGTTTACCACAGGTATATAATGAATCTCATTGATACAACTTGATCCACAGTATATTATTTTATCCTATATTACAATCTTTAATATCTCACAAACGATCAAACTACCCACAATATCAATAAGATAATGATTACACTATCTTACATTGTTTTCTAGATAATGAAACAAAATAACAAGCAACACAGAATATTGGAACACAGTGGCAGTTAAATAGTCAGAACCATATTGTACCTGAGCCGTCGTCAAAGGAGAATAGGACGAACTAGCCGAGCCTGTCGACTTATATAGCCAGCGTACACCTTATTTACACGTTTAACGGTTTCACTGTCAAACGTCATGACAGTGTCATTTAACTGCCACTATACTCTTACATATTATGTATAAATACTTGGATATCAGTAATTTCAGCCCAAAGCCTAAATATTATAACATATCTCTCACGGCCAGACTGACAATTACTTTGCCCTCTAATTACAATAAATAACACTTTACTAAACAATCGCCCGACGGGCGCCCTGTTTTATTTTATTATGTAACAATTAATTCTTACCATATTGATCAAAACCATCTAAAACTATGGTATCGTTACGTCCGCTACGGCTATACTGACTTACGTCGTCATCTAAGTAAGTTCAATTATAAGAATCGTATCACAACAATAATCACTTTGTACGAAACATGTTCACAAAAATAAACTGGACTCATATTTACAGTAATTATGGTTTCATTTTGTGAGTCTAGAAATAAGTTTTCTGTATCAGCTGCTTTGATACCATTGTTACAAATTGTATTTACTATTCTATGAAGGGATCTTTAACATTCACAATACATATATTACATAGAAGTACAGCTTTAATTTTACAATATTACACCACTTCATTATCCATTCACAAATCGACAAAAATAATATAGTACAAAAGGAGCCATTACGAAGCATAAGAAAAATGTAAGTATCGTTTTTAAGATTAAATTGAAATTCACAACTGAGTTAAATAATTAAATTTGATTTCACTAATTTACAGGTACCTACAGTAGTGTAATATTAGGACAATACTTTATTCTAATACACTGTCATTGCCATTGTCCTTCCTTTCACATTAAATAAACAAGTAACAACGGTCAATCACCTTGATACTATCTAGCCCACACCTGCTGCACATGAGTCCCGGCTAGAACAAGGCGAAAGACTTCAGCAGTTCGTAGGCAATATGATTAATATCATCAACATCAAAATGATTAATATCATCTACATCAAAATGTTTAATATCATCAACATCAAAATCATTATCAGAATCATTATCAAAATCATTATCTAAATCACTATCAAAATCACTATCAAAATCATTACCAAAATCATTACCAAAATCATTATCAAAATCATTATCAAAATCATTATCAAAATCATTATCGCCAGCATTATCATCAATTTCTTAACCATCGGTAAGTTATTCATCAATAATAATTCAATCATCGTCAACTGTTTAATCATCAATGAATAAATCGATATTATCACATTATTATAGATATTTACGATACCTTTATATAATCACTGCTACCTACATTATAGATCCATGTCTAGAAGAAGTTTATATGTAATGCTGTGTATAGTTATCAGAACCTCTAACCTATAGTAAGACCGCCCTTTTACTTTCTTTGATGTATTTTAAAATTTAACTTAAATAGCTTACTAGACTAGGCCTCTCCTTTGAAAGGAGGAATTGGCCTACTACACCACGCTGGCCAAACGGGTTGGTATAGGGTATGTATCAAGTTTTCCTTCTCTTACAGTGATATTCTCTGCATAATATGTTCCCTCTGTCGGCTCTTATGACACCCATGGGATGATATGGGGTGGTGACATTCCGTATTCTTAATCCGTCACCATACGGAGCTAGGTATAATACATAGACTTTATTATTATAGTATATTACTAAACTGCTCCTCTCTCAATAGTGTCCCATAATAATTGTTTCCTAATTGTTAGTCTACCACCTGTAAATGTACAGTATGGAATGCTATAAACTGAATTAACCTGAATGTATTGCAGGTACAAACAGTACAAAAGTATAAATAAATAACCAGTAACCAAAAATGAACCAATTTAGTTAATAGCTTATTTATGTTACCAATAGTCAGTGAACTGCCTAAAGTTAAACTAGACGCCAATGCCAGTAAAAATACTCTTGGTAAGAAAACGGTATAATAAATAGTCCTGTAGAAAGTCAAACCAGACACTAGTTAAAATAACAGTCGGTTACTATTTCAATATCTATAAGTCAAATATACATAGATTTATTCATTTAGGTCGCAACACTTATAAACATCATTGTACTTATACAAATACTACAAGAATGATTAAATCCCATTTTAATAATTATTGCCATGGTCTCCTACAATTGAACGCCATAAAGTACAGGTACTCATGTATATCTTTGCATAAAAATATCTCTAAATAGAGAATCTTTCGCAGTGTATATACCCGAGATACTAAATTGATAAGATAGTTCATTACTCCTTAATGAACTATCTTATCAATTTAGTATCTCTTATCCTAAGATTGTAATTGAATAAATACCGTTTCATATATTACTAATTTATTGAATTTACTTGTATTATTTCCGAGAATGGATAAGTAAACTATGAGAATGTTTTCGAAAAAAATCAATGATGTAATATGGACCTTTTTTCAAATTGAATCAATATGTGCTTATTTCAGATCCATTTAATTAGACAAACGTCTGCATTTATTACACATTTCATTTTAACTATTTTATCTGCTTTTATCGTTATAAATAACGATAACAACCACTACTTGAAAATATTTGATACACTGCCATCTAATAGTGCCAGACTTAAGCAAAATGATGTCACTTTCTTTAACAAGTCAATTTGACAACATTCTTCACTAATTACTTTTTAATAAAAATACCTCGAGTTTTATATTTAGACCTAGCATATATGACCCCTCAGGCCTCAGAAGCATAAGGTAGGTATGATTAAAAAATAAAAGGAAATAGTTACTAAACGAAACTATAATTTTATCGATATGATATAGCTAGACACAGACACGCTTGATATAACATAGAGTATTTCTGTAGGTACCAAAAGTTCGCTTGTATTAATAGTTATACAACATTCATAGGTTATCTTTACAACGTGTCATTCAAATGTGGCGCCTCTAAAGCAAAATGAAGCTATTTGGTTTCGTTCTTCCGATAGAAATCAAAGAGATAAAATCATAAGTATGTCTATTGCAAGTAAACTGGTGGAAATTGTCTGGGTACAAGACAATTTCTCACTAAACAATTATAGAAAGCGTATTATTTGTAATTCGAGACATAAATTTTAGTGCCATAAACAATTATTAACCAGTTAAAAATACGAGTATATTTCAAAGATATGTTGAAGATAAATATACAGTTTCGTAGTCTTATCCCCAGGGCAACACATTCAAGAGCTTACCCTTTAAAATATTCTTTTTTTTTTTCCTTCGTTATAGTTTGGATCAGATTTAATAAAACTATATAGCATGAACCGATTAATTTTGTAATTGTGGCGAAAATTGAACTACAGCTTATGGAACAGAGCTAAGGCTAAGGTACATTCCTACATCGCAATATTAGTCTGTATGTAATGAATACACAGCCAACACAAAATTAATGAAGAAACCTCTGAAATGTATTCTACCTACCGTCATTTCATATTCGACTCGCAATGAAAAGATTCGTCAGAGCACTTCATTATTGGAATTCAAATATGCAGGACGATTACGCTAATCTTTATTTATATAATATTGATTTATCAACAAAGCACAACACAGCCAATGCTCATACAGAGTCTCGGTCAATCACTACAAATGTTTCCTATTTCAATTCCAACAGATTAGAACAATATCGGCTACTATAAAAATAAATCTTTTATACATTTTCTGTACCCTTTTCCCTATTACCTACATAGTTTTATACTCAGATACATTTTTGATGAACATGTTAAAATAACCTGGTACCACATAAACAATAGTCATATTTTTCGACCATTCATGGCTATAGATATAATCTTGGTGGAAGTACATTACCAGCGTTTGCAGTAGATTGTTGCTGTTAGCTTCAGCATACTGTTGCAGATCGTTAAAATATGTAGTCGATACTCGTCCACCGGCTTGCTCTCGGCATCGTTGCTACTGGATCGTAGGGCAATCGTTCTCCGTCGTCAGCTGAACGGTGACGGGCTTAGGCAGAATCATGGCATCACGATGAGGAGGCTCTGGAACTTGCAATTGGATGTATTAGTATTGTGGGCGCAAATTTATCCCACTTCAGATGTCAGAATCAGAAAAGCTCCCTACAGTGTAGAAACAGTTTGGATAAATAAAAGAGACAACTATCAATTCATACCTTCATTTCATTTCATTTAGTTTGGCACAAGGATATATCTTTAGATTACGTCGTGATTCTACATTTACATTGAGAGCCCAGTTCGCAAAGCAAAGGCATAGAACTAAGAGAAAGAACGGGTAATAAAACTCTTGATTATTCTTTTCAATAAGTAATTATTAACAAACAGTGGTACAGCCAATTTATATCAAATATCAATGTTGTGGGTAGTTTTATATTACTAGAAAGGTCTGTCTTACAACAGAACATAATAAGCATTATTTAGCATCAACACAATTTACTAAATGTTTACCACAGGTATATAATGAATCTCATTGATACAACTTGATCCACAGTATATTATTCTATCCTATATTATAATCTTTAATATCTCACAAACGATCAAACTACCCACAATATCAATAAGATAATTATTACACTATCTTCCATTGTTTCCTAGATGATGAAACAAAAGAACAAGCAACACAGAATATTGGAACACAGTGGCAGTTAAATAGTCAGAACAATATCGTACCTGAGCCGTCGTCAAAGGAGAATAGGACGAACTAGTCGAGCCTGTCGACTTATATAGCCAGCGTACACCTTATTTACACGTTTAACAGTTTAACTGTCAAACGTCATGACAGTGTCATTTAACTGCCACTATACTCTTACATACACATACATACATACATATCGTCACGCCTTTTATCCCCGAAGGGGTAGGTAGAGGTGTATTTCTACATCCGCTTTTCGCCAGATATACTTAAGTCCCACGTAATAAGGGGCGAGCCTATTGCCGTACCGGGCACATTTCCAGACTCCGTGCTGCTACTGAGATTTTCGTGACAGAAAAACCCAATAACACTGCCCGACCCAGGAATTATGTATAAATACTTGGATATCAGTAATTTCAGCCCACAGCCTAAATATTATTACATATCTCTCAGGTGCGAAGCAGCAGGCAAAAGCTAGTAACGATATAACAGTAAAAGATTATCTAAAATTTATCACAACTATACAATTCATGAATGCCCTAAGATACAAATATGACGTATTAAAATAACCAATGCAAGTGCAACAAGTAATCCATCCATACCGTGACGCTTATTTCCTGTCTATTAAATTATACGTCACGGTTTACACAGCGTCAAGTGTTAATATTTATTGTATGGCCTGTTGTTAACCTAAATTGGACAGTGCGATGTAAATTGTTATCCTGTCTAACTGATCACAACTGACGCGGGCGTGTAGTTACTATATGTTTGAGGTGTTGTTTGTACTGAAACTGCGATAGATAGAGAAATACGTAGTTTGAATGTAACTTGAGAATGGCATGAAGGCGATGGAGGTGCTGACTTTGCTGTGACTTATCGGGTTTGGTATTTGCTGTCTTTGTCTTGCAAAGAAGAAGATTAAAAAATATAAGTACAGTTTGGTACTCTAAAAAGACGATGATGTATTGTATTCATTAAGAGCATTATATGTTACCGCCAGCATTTAATTTAATAATAACATTTCAAGAGTACGCAGAAGTGCAGATCAAAGAAATCCTCTTTCGATTATGCATTAACCGGGTGAGGCGAATCCAATCCGTTACGCGGTGAAGAGTGCCCAACATCGCTTTATGAACAGAATCCATTTTGTTTTACATTATTAATAAAAATATGATTCATGATTATTTAGACACCGAGTTGTTTGGTGATAAAGCCTCAGTGAGCGGGTAGCGAGGATATCCTCGTATAAAAAACGATTGTTACACATGCATAATCACAACCGTGGTCCGTCATCTGTGATACATCAATACGACAGATAATAAAATTTATGGCCATACATACACAGTTTGTTTTATTCATTGAAACGTCGAAATAAATGTAAGTAAATTATTTCGTACTAGACGCCGCCAGCGGCTTCGCCTGCGTCAATTTTCCTCATAAACCTTCCTCTTGAATCATTCTATCTATTAAAAAAACCGCATTAAAAATCGTTACGTAGTTGTAACGTTGTTAGCTACTTTGGGTGGTTAAATGAAAATCGTAATTAGTGCCGCCGCTGTCCAGCCGATCAAAAAGGGCGAGCGCTCCAACGTCTTGGTATTTATTGGAGCCCGAAGTGTGGTGTCTGAGGTGAGGAAGGATGTATTTATTGTTAGCTCTACCTACTGACTATTTAATTGGTGTAACCAATTTAAAATACCTACTATATGAAATCCGTGCAGTCTTTTCCCCTCACATAGAAGTTAAATATTATTAGGGTTTCGCATTGCCATGCCAATCGAGGTGGTAAATTATTACAGTTAAGTTGTACTTACAAATTGACAAGAAATAGCCTATGCTTTAATCTAGTTGTGACATAAAATGAAAATAATGCTTGTGACTTTCTAAAAGTAACTACAGAACCCAACAGTCTATTAATAAAATGTAGTTTAAGAGAAAACGTGTCAGTTACTGTGTTCTGTATTGTCATCTTCCTCGAAACATTTTCGCTCGTTTAATATTTTACTTTAAACAGAGGGTAAGAACTGAAAGGATATCTCGCCTGGCTTAAGCAATGTATTGCTTATTATAAATACGTGTATCTATATACTTTGATTAGGATTTTGATTGCGTTGGATTTCTAAATGCAATTTTATTTTGATATTTACATGTTAGATGGGCCTTATTTCTTTCTCGTGTGAGTGTGTGGTCATCTCTGGTGTCGGAGTTTTCAGACCGCCCCAAGGCCTCCGAAATGGCCTAACGATTCTTGTCCTGAAACAGGAACCAGGACCGACAGCTTTACATGCCCTCCGAAGCACGGTAGTGCTCTGATGTAAATGCCACATGCGGTCTTCCATCCAAGTGGCGACCTGTGCTAGCGTTGCTTAACTTTTCTGACCTATTACGATCAACAAGTCAAGTCTCGCTATGAGCGCTACAGCAAGGAGAAGAGCATACAGAAGAGCCAAGACGGGTAGAGTCCATTTTTAATAACACGTTCGCGGACACGACGATTATAGCAGTCCTCAATAATTGACCCAGGGTGACACACCGGCTATAGCCGTATATTTCTTTCGTGCTCCAATGGCACAATAGCTTTAGCAGACGATTTTCTATACTTTTATCTTATAGTTTGTTAATAAGTGCCCCCAAACCAAAAGTTACAAAAGCGCTGAGTGTCCTATATCATCTCTTTCTACGCCGTCAAACGTGACGCTACTCGTCACTTTTTGTGTTCGCACGCACACCGACGCGTCTGTCATAGCAGCGAGGATTGTATGGCGATTGGTTCGGTTCCTGCAGTAATATTTTTCGCATGTGATTTTTGTTGTTCCGCAGCGGTGAATTTATAATAATATAATAATATCATTTATTCAAGTAACTAGACTCATTTTGTTAGTAATACACAAAGCTTAACCTATGTTAGTAATACACATCACATACAAACAATTCAAATAATTTGAAACGTTCAATCACTGTTGCACTACATTCCATATGAGATAGCGCAACAGTGATTAACGTATGAACAATCTAGTCTATCCGCAATGGCTTTCAGAATGCCGCTGGAACTAGATCGTACCCTGCGTACCAGGGATGCACACCGCTTGCGCATTATTGTGAAGAAGCAAACACACCGTGCTTCCGCGAACATCCCCGACGCACTGCAAAAACGTGGCAGTCCCAGCAGCACTCTGAAAGTGTTATTATATTGTATACGGAGGGCATTATAAGCTTTTTGAGTATATTTAGCCCACAGGCTGCATGTGTAGAAAGATGTACAATAAGATTTAAAAAGAGTGATTTTGACATTAGTTGAGCATTTTGCAAACCTGCGGGCCACCATGTTCGCTCTCACTGACAATGCCCTCCACTCCCTCTCCATATCTTTATCGTCTTTAAGACTAGGAGTTAGAATATGTCCTAAATATTTAAATAGATAAACCCTTTTTAATGGGTGGCCAGTAAGGAAAACAGGTGGCATTATTTTAGGACTTCTACCCCCTGCCTCAAAAACCATAACCTCGCTTTTCTTAACATTATATACCAGACCGTGACTGTTGGCATACCTTTCGCAAATGTTAACAAGTTTCCTCAGACGACATGGTGACGCATTCAGTAATGCCATGTCATCTGCATAACTGACATTGTTAAAACAGATATCATCGATGTAACAGCCGACCCTGGCGCCACTGAGCTCGCCTATCAACTCGTTTACGTAGAGGTTGAAAAGCGTTGGTGAAGTCAAGCCACCTTGTCTCACCCCGCAATCCAACCCATACGCATTGGACAAAGCTCCTGCCCATCTTACACTGTTGACCTGGTTTTCGTACCAATATTTTAGAACATTGATAATCGCGGTTGGTATTTGTGTTTGTTCTAGCTTCCGCCACAAGATGTCATATAAAACCAGGTCAAAAGCTTTCGAAAGGTCGAGAAAATAGCAATACACCAAAGTATTACGCTTCGCATAGTAGTTGACAGCATGCTTTAAACACAGTATAGCACTTTCCGTTGATAGTCCAGGGCGGAAACCAAATTGGTTATCATGCAATTGGATGTATTTATTTAACTGCGTATTAAGCATGCTGTCAAATACCTTGGCGATAACTGTGGCCAATGATATGGGCCTGTAGTTACATTTGTCGGCTAGGTCACCAGTTTTATTTTCAACTATGGGCACAACTAAAGTACGTAACATATCAGGGGGCATATAGCTATGGGTTATACAGAAAGAATACAATAATGCTAACACTCTAGGTAAGTGGGGACCGGCATAGCGAAGATGCTCATTACTTAGACCATCTTGGCCCGGAGATTTACCCTTACTCATATTCATTATGGTCTGAGTAATTTCCTTAATATCGAATTTTACTCCCGGCTCCCTACCTGCCTCCACAATAGGCTTTTGGCTGGACGGCCCCAACAGAGATTTAACATAAAAATGCTGCTTGAACAGATTAGCTATCTATCCAGGGTCCGTCACATCACTGACGCTCACGGGCAGCCCTGGTCTACTGTTCAATTTGTTGGTATTTTTCCAAAACGCACGAAAATCACTATTCGAATGATGTGACGTTAAAATATCCATCTTGATTTGTGTTTCGTGATCTTGACACCATTTTAAACGTGATTGGAAAACTTTTCTGGTTTCGCACATTTTCTCATAAAAATAACCAGAAGTAGGTTTACCATACGAACACCATAATAAAAATGCTTGCCTGGCCTGTCCGTGAGCCTCCGCGATATGCCTATTCCAACCTACAATAACCTTCCGTCTGACATTCTTATTGCTACGTCGACCCACTGAGGCCACCTCAGTCAGAGCCTGCACAATAGTATAATACATTTCATCAATTAAAGATTTGTGCGATGTGTCGTCACACATTTTATCGCAGCATGTACTGAATTCTTGAGGAAAATGTATAAGTCTAAGTCTCTTATTACATTCATTATTTATTTGAGTTTTCTAAATAAATAAACAAAATATATCATTAATATTTAAATGATAATATGATAATGAAAGTATAAACAAACATACGATACAATATTTACCACATATTTCTCTAAATTTCTTTATTTTGGGATAGGTATTTGCGCATAGTTTGGACCTACTAAAATATGGTTAATCAAGTTTAATTAACTACGTTTTTTCTGATGGCAATGAGTTAAACCTGGCCTTAGCTGCTATTTAAGAAGGTAACGTACTACTAATACACTGCTTTCCCATAGATACACTTACGTTTAGCTTCCATATTTGAGTGTATTACATTGTATAGTAAGTATTAACAAAAAACTAAAAAAGATTTTTATCTTGGTTTTACAGTGTGGTTTTGAATATGCATATCAAATATTAAGTGTTTGTGTAATTATAAGTATAATATGTATATATTTTTATAATTAGAAGCTCAATATAATTTGAGTTTTCCGATGTTTAGACAAGAAAAAAATGCAAATAAACGAAAAACGTATGACCTACATGACAAAGAAAACGAACCAATAATGAAACCATTCAATTAGGTCGACTCCGTGGAGTTGTCTTGTGATTCAGAGAAACTTGAAACATTAAGCGATAGTGATTCTTTGTCAAGTGAGTCGGAGTGAAAAGATCCCTATAAAATTGTGACGGTGACTATAGTTCAGACAACAGTTATATTTAATGAATGCATCGTCCACAACTCAAGTATCTGAGTCTGATGAGGTAGTAAGGTAAATTTATTACCTAAGGCAAAACTTAACACATGTAAACACAATAATGTTTCCTGTAGAACCTCCTTTTAGATTAGGTGAGAGCGCCCATGTGTTTCGGCTACATCTTCAGGTCAGTTTACTACTGCTGTCACTCAAAATGAATAAGAGGAACAAGTGGTTTTGGTTGTCTCCCCAATTACATTTTCACACTCATACAATCATCTTCACTTTTACAAGATATTGACTGGGTGGACGGTGAGATTTCAGTATGTTCTCCAAATTTCGATACTGCAGTGCAAGTTCCGAGATCGCAGGTGCTTGATAATCAGCAGCAACCTATGATACCTCTAGATTATCAACAGCCTAGAATACCATCATTTTAGACGAACCTAGTGTCAGTCATCAACGTTGCAGGTCACCACGTATCACAGACGAAGAATGGCAAACATCGACTGCTCCTATACCAGAGTTTGAGTTTAACGACTGTATATTTTGTGATAATTTATCTCTGATCTCAAGAACGAGTACATAGTCAAAATAAGTACAATTGTAAGATAAATGTTGAAGTAGCTACCTACTTAATCATAAATATGATAAATAATGAGTGTAATCTCCTCTTTACGTGGTGAGTTCCCAGTACCAACCAAACCAAAATAAGTATTAACCAGTGACGGACTAGCTACAGAAGGCTAAGCGGCTGCAGCCGCTGTGTCCTATTCCTTGAGTATAAATACTTTTCAGCAATAACACGGCGGTTATAGCAGCCGGTGCGTCCTGTACATAGACAGGACAGAAGGAAATCCATAGATTATACAGATTTACTGGTATAGATGCGCAACTCTCTCTAAGGAAAAGTTCAATAGGCATCCTCTACTCTAGATGGCGCACAAACAATTTTATTTTTATTCCGATCGTATAGATGGCGTTAGTAGTGGATTCATTTTTCAAAATAAAATAAATGTTTAATTTCTGTGTTAATAAATATGTAAATGACAACTATTATGTAAAATATGCAATTTAAAAGTAAAAAAATATAAAAATCACAAAAAGTAGTTCTAGATTAGCGTGGATTCGATGCACGGACTTTTAAGTTATGAGCCTAGCACTCTTCCACTGCGCCACGCAGACCTTAAGTTGGCGAAATTACCGTTCAGTTATCGCTACAGATATTTCTAGGCATATATGTAATTTTTTCTTGCAATCTTCGGTAGATGGCGCTGATCTATATGAAATTTACCCATGTATGGAGCTTTCACGGCCCTGGTAAAATCTTTTTACCAGTGACACTTGGAATGTTTGGCCAATTATACCACGCTGGGTTGGTAGTTATAGAATTGAGGATTTGATGTCAAGTTTTCTGTCTTGACAAAGATATTTTTCTACCCACGGAATGAAATTGGGTAGTGACAATTTGTATTTTTAATCCACCATTAGACGGAAATATAGGAAATTAGTTGTAGTAAAATAATATTATCAACATAAAAAGCCAGATGCCGATGTCACGAAAATAGTCGGTAACCACAAACGGGTGCAATTGCACCAAGCCACAGCAAACCCAGTACACACTTGCATGTAATAACATAATTGCCTATGCAATTTCCGTTCGGCAAATTATCGATATGATTGGTACTAACTTATTTAGTACCTATTACTTAGCTTGCAAGCAGCTTAATGTGTATTTGCTGTAACGCGTAATGACGTAATGTAACGTAATCGGGAATTCAAAACAAATTAGAGCGTCGCACATTGCGATTGTGAAAATGATGTATTGTTTGTTTAGATATAATTTTGGCCGATTAATCCATAATTATTGAAGTACAGATCATATAGATAAATGGCAATAAAGGTATGAAGGAAAAGTTATATACGAGTCAAGTGTGCATTGGGCAATAAGAATATAAAGTCAAAATTTTTGCTATTACGCAGCAATTATATTATTGATTTATTTATAAATCTGTTTGGTACAGGTCGTCCAACGCGTCGCGTATACCCACAACTATTTAATCGTTTAGCATTTTCTGCCAGTTTGCACTGAGCATTACAACTTTAGCAGTAATAAATATATATCTATGATTTTATATCCTCGTATGGTTTCATATCATCATATTATCAACGAAACCATATTTTCGGGGAAATACCACAGATATTTCAACAATTTCAAGAGCTTTACAGTAAACGATAATTATTTTTATTTGCACGGATTAGAAAAGCAAATTAAATCGAAATATAATATTTTTGTGTTACGTTTGTCTTTTGTAAGGAATTATGTGTATTTGTACTGTACATCTTAAGTAATTACATATAAAGTTATTTGGAAGATAACATTTTCAAGAACAAAAAAAGATTATATTTAAATCATATATTGTGAAAATAAGCCAATCTCGTTACCTTCGTCTTTACCTCGTCAAAAGAACATTGTTTCACGTAACAAGATCTGCCTACTTTACCGTAAATTAAATGTTCTTTAAATAAACTGAAGTGCTTAGCAGGGATCAAATTAATTTTATAATAAAGGCTTTAGCCATGTTTCAGAAACCGGCTATACAGCATCCGTTTTTGTAAAGCTAAGGTGATATTCGAGCGCTTCTTTGGAATAACACCTACTCCATTACTCTATCTGTTAATAACTTATATAGAGAAGTTTCACTTTTGGACAGAGCTAGACAGCTTGTAGAGTCATAAACCTGATTTAATCGAAGTTGCAATCTGTATTGGGAACAAGACTGATGGAGACTTTCACCCGCACTAGGAACAAATCCTGTGTCGTGGGGGACTTTACAAAATTGCAATCAACGGACACAAAGTAGACCCAGACTCGAAACAACAATTTATGGATCACACAAAGTGCAAGTGCAGTGTCAAGCGGCAAGGCGACCGCTTTAACCTTAAACCACTACAATAAGCCTGCAGTCAAATGTGCGTGTCTTTGCCAAAGCATACATACATAAATAGACTCACGCCTGTTACACAGCCTAAATATTTTTAGTATGGTTCATAATTTGTGCTTACTCTTCAAAAATCAAGGGTTTCCATAATTAAAAATATTTATATCGAGTTGATTGTAAACTAGTATACAAACTAATTATTGTTTCCGTATCACGTTGAACATTGTATACTGAATACCATTACTGCGTGAACAAATAGCAAATAATTCCTTTCACAAACATTTGGCGCCGATGCATCGACGCTCAATATAATTCGGGCGTGAATATTATAATATGGAATCTGGAGCAACAACAACGTCAATTGTTGGACGTTTATATGGAGCTAACTAATTCAAGGTATTCGTTTGACTTTACTGTAGTCTCAGCTTTTACTGTAACTTTATCCTTAATTGTATCATACTTGTGTATAGTCTTAATAGATAGAAGAACTTTGCTGGTATCAGCATAAATGGGGCTAGTTCGACTGGGAAAATACCACTAATTAACGTAAAGCAACATTATCTATACTGTTGCGTTTTGTTCGGTGAGTGATAGTGGACCTATCTGATACTCCTCCCTCATCCTTCTTTTCTTATCCCTTTTCCCAACGAAAATTGTGGCAACGCACTTGTGACTTCTCCGATGCTACTTGTGTCCATGGGTGGCGGCAGGTAATCGCTTACCATCAGGTGATCAGTTCCTTTGCCACATATTTTACAATAAAAAATGCCTATTGTTCATCTAAAAGTCGTACAAGGGTAAAATCCGTAAACAGTGTAGTTTGTTTGTAACCGTTAAAAGCAAAATATTTTATCTTATCTACAAATTACAAGCTAAACATTTGATAATAAACATTTTTCGCATTTTTGTAAAACCTACAGCTTAATAATAAAGTTAATTTAAATGATTAGGTACTTGCCAGTTGCATTTTGTTAGTCTGAAAGGTCTCAAACTGTTTATTCATGCAGCACAATTACCGATTGATAAACTTTTATCCACAGAATAATCTTCTAGCACAATTTATAATTTCTCTTAAAACTGAACATTAAAACTATTCTAATGGATATAATTACAGTAATACTATTCAATTGCGGTCATAATAATTATATAATCAGAAGTTAGTGAAGTTTATCATCATAACAAGTTTTTATAATAACTTGGAAAGATAATAAAATTGATGTCTCAAGTAGTTTCTGAACAATAATTAAACATTTTTGTGTTTACCGACTTTTGTGAGCTTAGAGCCTGAACGTACTCGCTGGCAACAATGGCAGTATATACGTCGGTCGCAATTCAGTGCATTGAAATAGTGCGTTTTCGTATAAAAATTGGAGTGCGGTCAGCCGCATGCGGCACGCCGCAATGTGGTCAGCCGCAATGTGGTCAGCCGCAATGCGGTCAGCTGCATGAGCGTTCACGTTCTTACATCTTAATTGAAACCGTGCAATACTAAAGACATCGCCATAAATGTAGAGTCAAAAATTAACTTATTGTGGCATTAAGAGCATTCCTAGATTATCAATCGATTTCCCCAGTCGATAATAAACTGATACTAAAATAAATACTGTCAAGCTAACCAGTCCAGTACCACTCGATCACAAGGCTGTTCGAGCAGCCCTCGTACGCAGAATTATTGCTTAACATTAAGCAATACAATATAAAATCACACAACAATACAAATCTGTGATTATTTTTATTAATTTAGTCGTATTACGTGCTCCCTGAAGGTTGTAACAAAAGCTCTGATTTAGCTTTCAGCATATTGCTTGTCTTGTTATTCCGTTGACACCAATTGCTGCACTTATATAGTTCAGCGCCGTTTCCATTAGGTAGGCCACTTAGCTTCGTGTCAACCTATTCTATAGAAATGCTGTCAAGGAAAACAATGTTCTATGAAATAGCATATTATGGAATAGATTTAACATCTCTATCAGAGATTATTAAACTGCAAGCAGACTCAATGTCAGCGCAACGACGCTCGTACAAACACTAAGCTTAATTTCTGAGAAACGAACACCGTAATACCGTGTGAAATTTCAGTTCGCCCGGAGTATAAAGCTAGGTTCTCGGATGCAAGGGATTTATATTATACTTAGCTATTATTTTGAAAATGTTACTATTATTATTTAGCATGTACACTGTTCAGTACTGATTTAAATAGAAAGACTTATTGGCATTGTTTTCCAGAAGCCATTGGCTAGCTTGAAGCTAAAGAAAAAGAAACAGTGTCACGTCATCAACCCTGTATAATATACTGTCCCACTGCTGGGTACGGGCCTTTTCTCTTTATGAAAAGGGTAAAGCTATATAGTCCACCACGCTGGCCAAGTGCGGGTTGGCAAACTTCACATGTCATTCGAGAACATTATGGAGAACTCTCAGACTTGCAGGTTTCCTCACAATGTTTTACTTCGCCGATAAACAAGCGATAATTAACAATTTAATACGCACTTGACTTCTAAAAGTCTTTATTGCGTGCCGTGGATTTGAACCCGAGACCGTCTGCGTAGCAGTCTGTCGGTGTCTCCACTCGGCTATAGTTGCCTCATTACGTTGGCCGGCGGCGAAATATGTAACAGTTAAAATAACCAATTAGTATTGGTTATTTTAACTAAAACTTAAAATAAAAAATAAGTATTGGTTAGGGGTTATTTTAACTATACGTTCACTAACTGATGTTTCTTCGATAAAACAGCGCATGTAATTATTTTAATATAGCGAGCAGAATTTTGATAAGAGGAGTAAATTTTACTAATTTGATAAGTATTAAATGAATAATTTGGCTTTACTGTGAAATAGTGTAACTAATTATGGAATGTACCTACATATAAACAGTGATATAATTATTTTGGTAATCAAATTATCTTCTTAATATATAAAATCTTTGCGTTACTGAGCGAACGGACAGACACGCTACAGTCGAAACTACTGGTCGCAAGAAGATGAAATTTAGCATGTATGTTCCTTAAGGAGTGTAGGATAGCACTAAGAGAGGATTTTTGGCAATTCCTACCCTAAACAAGTGTTCAAAGTTTGTATGTAACTTTTTATTCCCTCAATGGATTGACTTCAAACTTTGTATATTGGTTCCTTAAATGACAATAGTGAACATTAATAATTTTTTTTGGCAATTCCACCCCTAAGGGGGTAAGATAGAGGGTCAAAGTGTGTGTGGAAATTATTATTCCTTCAGTGGATTGACTTCAAACTTTATATATTAGTTCCTCAAACAATAAAAGTGAACACAACGAATTTTTTTTTTAATTCCTTCCCCATGGGGGTAAGATAGGGGGTCTAAGTGTGTATGAAACTTATTATTTCTTTCGGGATTGACTTCAAACTTTGTATATTGGTTCCTCAAACTATGATAGTACACACTAAGGATTTGTGTTTTGGAAATTCCTCCCCTAAGGGGGTAAGATATGAGGTCAGTGTGTATGAAACTTATTATTCCTTTAGTGGATTAACTTCAAACTTTGTATATTGGTTCCTCAAAAAATGATAGTGAACACGAAGAATTTTTTTTTGGGAATATCTCCCCTAAGGGTGTAAGATAGAGGGTCAAAGTGTGTATGAAACTTATTATTTCTTCAGTGGATTGACTTCAAACTTTGTTAATTGGTTCCTTAAACGATCATAATGAACACTAACAATATTATTTTTAGAAACTCCACCCCAAAGGGGGTCAAAGTTTGGATGAAACTTATTGTTCTTTCATTGGATTGACTAAACTTTGTATATTAGTTTCTCTAATGACGTTAGTAAATATTAAGTAAATATTTTTGGAAATTTTTAACCTAATGGGGTAAAAAGGGTAGTCAAAATTTGTATGAAACCTTCCTCCTGTATTCCTTCATTAGATTAACTTCAAACTTTGTTTATAGGTGCCTCCAATGACTTTAGTGAACAAGTAACAAAGCAACTAAGAAAGGGTAACAACAAACAACTAAGAAAGGGTGTCCCATTTTGAATATAAAAAAAACTTCAACGGATTCACTTGAAACTTTGCATATCGGTTCCTCAGGTGACGTTAGCGAATTCACCCCTAAAACCGGGGAGTTCAAAAACGGAAAATTTGTATGATACTTTTAATTCCTTCACTAGATTTTTTTTCAGCGTCCCTGTTGTGCATTTAATTTAAATTAATTTAAATTTGTGTTTATGTGGCTGGCTCTTATCTAAGCGCTCTTCATCTTCACTAACTAAAATGTATGATGGTTCTTTATATGACCAATAGAAGCCAAAATACTTAGAACCGTTATTTTGCTATTTTTATTTATTTTTACGCAGGTAAGCACTTTAATTAGTTATCTGCCAACGGCTGACCAAGGCTTTCCTAATTTTTTGAACATAAAACTACTAAGAAAGTGTTTATGAACTTGCATAATTTATTTTAATTTTTTACGATGTCGCTGAGATATACAAATGTATACTGCTACGGAATCCTTCACAAGTGAGTCCGAATGGCTTTTGACAAATTTAATTTTTACTAGCTTTTGCACGCCTTTGCCTTAATTAAATTTTCATCGTTTGTTCGAGAGTTTTCATGAACCATTAGTAAAATACACACCTAAATCGATTCAGATATTTGTAAGATTACCCTGAATAAATAGACAGACAGAAAAACAATCTAAATAAATCATTGGGATACCTACTAGAAACGGGCTAGCAATAATATGCATACAGTTATTTTGATATTACAGACAGACAATCAAATATTTGTATAATCTGTATATAAAAAATCCTTGCGTCACTTACTGACTGACAGACATGCTACAGCTGAAACCACTGAGCGCAAGTAGGTGAAATTTGGTATGTATGTTCCTTGAGGTATGTAGGGGCTAACTAAGTGGGTAAAACGGGTTGTCCGAGTTTGAATGAAACTTTTAATTCCTTCAATGGATTAACTTCAAACTTTATACATTGGTTCCTTAAATGAAGTTAGTGAACACTAACAAAGTCTTTTTGGAAATTCTTACCCTAAGTCGATAAAAAGGCGAGTCATAATTAATATGGAACCTTTTTTGCCTTCAAGGGATTAACGCAAATGACGTTAGCGAACACAAAGACATTTATTTTGGAAATTCTTCCCCTAAGAGGGTGGAAAAGGGAGCCAGAGTTTGTGTAAAACCTTTAATTTTTCACTGGAATCACTTCAATCTGTGTATATAAAATCCTTGCGTTACTGACTGACTGACTGACAGACACATTACAGCTGAAATAACTGGGCGCAAGAAGGTGAAATTTGGCATGTATGTTCCTTGAGGAGTGTAGAGGAGTTTGTACAAAACATTTTATCTAAGCGTTTACGCGTGCGAAGCAGCGGGCAAAAGCTAGTTTATAATACAGCATAGCGAATGAAAACTGTAAACAATACTTACCTAAATAGCTACGCACAACAGCTATGCGCAACTTTTTGCAACCATAATTGGCAATTTACCAATTATAACCATAATTTTGGTTAATTTCTTGTCCAATCCTACGGCGCGATAAGAAATGGTGTATGTAAATGTGTTGGTACTGAAATGGAATATGCGTTCATTTGCTGCGAAATTCATTTTGAGTTCTTGAGAACGCAAAATTATTGATAAGCACGTGGCCGCGACCGAAGAGTTCGAAGTCACATCAGCCGATGGATGACAGCCAGTCGACAATATGCGGAATAAAAATATGAATTGTAGTGAAAAGTTTAGTAGCAAAAACAGTAACTCAACTGAATTTCTAAGGGAGGGCTGCGTTCTACCTTTCCCCGTTGGCGACGCCCTAGTGTACAGTACTCCCAAATTAATAATGCGCATGCAGATCTTCGTTAATTGTCGTATTCCCGGAAACACCCGAATCATTGAATTGTAAGAGCCCTAAACAATGCACTTGCATTTTGCACCTTGTTCGAAAGAAATAGGAGTGAATATTATGTGTACACAATCGAAAACAATTCGGGCGGTCGGCGGCGCTCGCCGGTCCGTCAAAGGTCCGTCAGTCGTCTTTATATAATGGTGGTGACTGCACGTGTTCTCTCTGTGTGGAATTATATAGAGCTGCTATTACACACCCTTCTTGGTTTTGTTTTCAAAGGTGAATTTAATTATGTTATTCAAATTTAAATAGTTTATTTTGTAAAATAGGTAAATATACTAATATTTTTCACGGCTTGTTAATATTAAAAAATTAAAAATACCTACTTTAAATACATATTAAGTACTAAAAAAAACATTTTAAAAAGATACACACAATAAACAAATAGATATAGGAATAAATAATATTATAAAGTATATTAGTACATAATGCAATAATACAACAAATAAATAAAAATATGTCTAACTCTGCCCTTACCATTTTCTTTCAGAGGTATTCTTACAGAATGGATAAATTTAAACGTGGAAAGCCACTTAAGTCACAAGCACGGCAAATGGTATTTAATGTGTACCTTTATTTCTTAAATGAAGCCAATGTTTTCAAAAAAGACCATGATGGTTATTTAAAAAAAAATCAGGACCGTGTTACAAAAGCTACAGGAATTTCACTACGAACTTTGACTAATATTTTAAACGAAAAAAAAACAGAATCAATCAATGAAATTTTCCACACCGAAAAAAGGAAAACCTAAAAGTAAATTTCGGCTGGGACTTGATGATTTCGACTACTATGTTATTCGTAATATGATATACAATTTTCACTTGACGCTCAAAGAACTCCCAATTGTAAATAATTTGAGAAAAAAGTTAATCGAAGCTATTAATTTCAAAGGCTGTGCAGAGACTTTAAGGCTGATCTTGAAAGAAATGGGGTTTAGGTTTCTGAAAACTGATATTAAAAGACGGTTATTTATGGAAAAGCATGATATACGTTTAAAAAGGATCAAATATCTCAGAGAAATACAACAGCTGAGGAATTCTGGTAGGAATATAGTATTTATGGACGAATCATACGTGAATACATCACATACTAAGGGTAAAACTTAGCAAGATAGCAGCAAAAAAAATATCAAACAACCCATATCCAAAGGAGAGAGAATAATTATTGTACACGCAGGCAATGAAAAAGGCTTCGTCCCAGGGGCTCTAATGTTACATAAATGTGTCAAATCAGAAGGTGATTATCATAAAGAAATAAAAGCGGAACGTTATCAAGCTTGGCTACGCAATCAATTGATTCCTAACTTGCCTCCTAATAGTGTGTTGGTAATTGACAACGCCCCATATCATAATAAGCTGTCTATGAAACCACCAAACTCAAACACACCTAAACCACAAATGATAGCATGGTTACAAAAACACAACATTCCGCATGACCTAAAGAAACTGAAACCCGATTTGTATGAAATTATAAAAAGACATAAAGAGAGATACACAGAATTTGTCATTGACCGTATAATGGAGGAACGTAGGCATCAAATTATACGATTGCCACCATATCATCCCGATTTTAACCCCATTGAAAATATTTGGTCCCAAATAAAGCAACACATACATACATACATACATAGACTCACATCTGTTTCCCCGAACGGGTAGGCAGAGGCATATTAAACGCCCACTTTTCGCCAGTGTTTTGATCCCACGTAATAGGTGGCGAGCCTATTGCCGCTTATCGGGATATTTTGTTTGCCAGAGCCTCGTCCGTTGATCGGCAGGTGCACCACTTGCAGGTGAGGTTGGCTTGGGACCCTAATTTCTTGGTGGAAACCCTATGCACCAAACAACACGTAGCCAAAAAAAATATTGCAATGACTGTCACGTCAGTAAAAGATGCTATATTAGAAAAAATCAATAATATAGGACCAGAATAATGGAAAAAAGTTTGTGATCATGCTGTTAAATGCGAAGATGAATATAGAAAATTTGACCCAAGAATCGATAGTTTTTCTGATGAAATGATTATTTACACAGGTGATAGCAGTGAGGAAAGTGTCAATGAACAAGAGCATAATGAAAGTTCTGATGAATCTACGATGTCAGGAATAGAGATCCTCCCTGATTCTGATTATTTTTTTTGCAATTGTAATATTATTCTGGAATGATCACTGCTGTAAATACTTTTGAACTGAGATGTTATGATTAGATTTCTAAGATTTTAATGTAACCTGTGTTTGAAAACCATTTTCCTTCTTCTAATATAAACCTTGTATTACTTAAACCTTCTTTTCTTCCATCATTACACCAGCTACAGCAAGACACTTAAAAAGTATTATAATCGAAGTAAATCAATTCAACAAAAATTGTAGCATATTCGCTATCGTGTGGTTTTCTTCACTATTTACTTATATGGAACTATCGAATCAAATTTATTTACTGATAAATCAATATTTATTTTTTTAGCACAAAAAACATAATTTAACTAAATTATGCACTTAACAACTCTATTTACATATCGTCTTCCGACGCTCGGGGAATACGACCGTTGCCAAACAGTGACGAAGATTTCTATGCGCATTATCACTTTGGGAGACCTGTACATATAGAGCTTCCGAGAAGTGACTATAACCATACCTACATCAAAGGTCACTACGCTTACCAGGTGAACCTTCTCTTTGGACCTTACATTCAGACACAGATTTTGGTAACAAAATAAACAAATCTGTTGCTCTCATCCTGAGTCTGATTTTAAATTCTTAAAAAAATACCGAGTAAATCATTTACGATTTTTTTTGTATCAACAAAAATATATACACATCATCATATAGAGAGCTTACTATAGTCCACTGCTTAATACAGGCCTCTCCAATGTCTTGCTAGTGAGCATTTTGCGTACATCGTGACTTCACCTAGCCGGCAAACATTAGCACGGTAGTCAGAATTGGCTCACGTATGTAGGTAGGTGTTAAAGCCAAAGCTAGCCGAATGAGGTTCAACTTAGGATTACCTCATTAGTCTAGACCTGTGACTAGTCTAATGGGAGCAGTCTGGCTGCGTGTTTAACGTGTTTTACTTTTACATTAGTAGTTACCAACCTTTATTTGACATTGCTTTTACTAAGAAGAACACTGCAACAGGCGTGTGTACTAAAATGTAATTAGTGATTGATTCGTTCCTTTATTAGATGTTAATAAAATACAGATTTTTTCTACAAAAATCGATCAGCAACATTACATAGTATTTACGGTTTTTTTTTAAAAGCTTTTTCAATTTGACTTGAAACGCTGTAAACCATCATGGCGGTTGAGTGATGTCACGAAGTAAAAAACAAAACAAACCGTGAATAAAGTCTGGTCTGGTGTACCCACTTTTATTTTATTATATTCGATTTGACAGGTGCGAAGTTTGACGGCTACTTGTATTGACTACCAAAACATCAACAACATCAATGGCGGACGCACTGTGTGACGTAATGCTCTCTGATTGGTGTTCACTGTCACAAGAATAAATATATCATTTTTAGTTTTAGAATATTAAAAATAACATTAATCTTCCCTTTTTATAATAAATAATAAACTTTATAGACATCTACAAATAATAATGAATCTATAGATACTACAATTAAACCGATTTATTCTTAGTGGACACAAGCCTACTATGATATTTGACATTCTCATTCGAATAAATAATTTTTCTTTTGTTTACAATCTTATTTTCAGCTTTAAAACTTACTAATATAGATATAAATTTGATCAATAATTTTACGTTTCTTTACTTTTATCAAACTATTATAATGTATGGAAGCTAATCATCATATTTTCAAACTATTTCCGTCACCATTTGTTACAGTTCCGTAGAATACTAAATTTTCCTACAAAACATAAAATATAGCCAACATAATTCAGAGCCAAAGGAATCCTAAAACATTTGAACATTTTTTTGTTGAATGATCCAAGAGGAAATTACATTGCTCATTTTAGTGGCGGCTTGACGGTCACCATGGCTACCGAAGACTTCTTCATTTCCTGTCGTCCGGTATCGAGATCATTCTATTGTGAAATATATTATATTTTTATTAACGAATTTAAAATATGGCTCTTGTTGTTCTGTTATTTGTTTTAAAGGGTAAGGCTGTACTAGGGTAGGTACAAATGTTATTTGGATTTAGTATATGTGTTTGTGTAGTTGTGAAAGGGTGCGAATGTGCCGTGAGTTAAGGTGTCCTCACCTCTGGGGCGACTTTAGGCAATATACGGCCGTAAGAGATAATGTATTATTAGTTTACTAGCTTTAGCCGGTGATTTTTCCCGCGTAGAAAGAATTTCTACATAGAAACTTTGAATCCCTGACGGTGTGTAATTTTGTAAGCCCTTCGTTAGTGCTTACTCAAGGAATTTAGATGGCAATTTATAAGTCTTTGGATTCAAGGTTTGGCTTATGCAACAATCAGTCTCTTCTATTTGATATAGAAGTAGTGATATTGATTATTGTTACGTCTAAATAAGGCTATTTACGTCTAAAGCAGGCGCTTTTACTGGTAGAACATTATACATTTATCTAAATGCATTTTTTCTGTATCACAGAAGTAAAATATTACTCTGGCAATACACAATCAACCGCATACTGCGTCAAAAGGAGTAAGTGGAATAAATAACCGAGGAATTGATAGACTGGCGTCACATTATAATTATATCGTGACCGTAAAAAAAAACAAATTCATAACCGATTTATGGATCTAGTAATTATTTGGTACATAAGTTTTCTCGTTTTCACAAATATTACGCTTTAAAGCTCGGAGTCTTCAGTTTCATGTCTAGATTTGGTGTCTTCAGTTACAATGCAACGCTAGCAGTTCAAAAACTTGTTAAGGTAAAATATTATGTCACAAGTCATGGAAAGGGATGCACTTCAGGCAAGAGGGACCTTTCTCGGCCGAACGGTCGAGCTTACATATATATAGAGAGAGAGTGTGAGATTCATATAATATTTAAACATTGTCCATATTTAACAGGCCATTAGTACCTACTTAGTATTTCATCACTCTCTATTAAAAATGAAATAGTCTCGTAATTTGTCAAGAAATGCAAACTTTTTCAGCATACGTACTATTGTATTATTATATAAGTTATGAAAGAAATTTTCCTTTTGCGTCACAAAAACTTCCTTATTAGACCAAACGCTAAAAGTTACGGAGTAGGAAAAGCACTCGCTCGGTCTTTGCGCAAATACCAACTCAGCTTCTTTGTTAAACTTAAGGGGATTTGCACGCCTACTGTTCGTAAGTTAACAGTTTGTTCACTCACAGTTTGTAGAAGAACAGACACACAAGTAAAGAGATTACCTGCGACATAAGGAAGTGAGAATATAGAGGAAAGGAGGAAACTAATCAAAGAAGAAATCTGCAAACGTAATACTTCAGAGTACGCGCAATATAAAGCAAAGAGCTTGAAGAATTAACATAAAAGAACGATTGTAAAGAATAGTTGAATGAATATGGAGATATTATTAGGGTCGGCGCAAACGGGCCACCGACTACAGCCACTGGTGGCCAGCGACAGTCACTTAACACACTTTTTCATATATTTTACTTCTGTAGCGTGTGCGGCGCGTCTATACAAAATATATGAAAAATGTGTGTTAAGTGGCTGTCGCTGGCCACCAGTGGCTGTGGTCGGTGGCCCGATTACGCCGATCTTTAGTCACATACTGGTAATGAACAATTTAAAATACAAGTTTCCATGTTACCATTTTGTTTGTCATCATCATCATCATATCATTCAGCCGAAAGACATAAAGCCGGAGAGTTGTGATCGTCGGTGTGCCCTCAGCTATGAAAGAAACGGAAGTTTTCACATGCCTATACCACCAGAATTTAGTAGACAAACTTCAGGACTGCAGCCTTGAGACCTTTCTTAATGAGATCAAGTTGAGTCACAAATCGGGCTGTAGAGACGCTAATACTTGTAACTATGTTATAGAAGTATCGGCACCCATACGCAAGGCACTGATTGTCAAAGACCTAATATTTATTAATTGGTCATCTTTCCCGGTGAAGGATTACACATTAGTTACTCGCTGACACTTATAGAAGTGTCAGCAATATGGTCATGCGGCTAAGTCATGTAGAAAGTCCCAAAACACATGCGTGCATTGCGGCGGCCAAGGACGTACCATAAAGGACTGCCCGAAGAAAACCGAGGACCCTCAATGCGCGACCTGCCTGCACTTTAAGAAACCAAGCAACCACAACACCGAAGCCAGTGACTGTCCAGCAAGAACAATGGCAGAAAAGAGGTACATCAGCTCAATTGATTATGGTGGTGCCTAAGAGCGTCGTTTATTTGAATAATTTGCATATTCTTTTATACTTAAATTTATCATCTTTATTTGTTATTTTATTGAGCCATTCATGTTTCATTTACTAATATTATAAACTTAACAACATCTCATTAGAATATTGACATACTAACATAAAACTGTAAAATCATCTAGTTCGATAAAATGTGTGCGCATTCTAGTTTAAGTTATGTAAGTTAAAGTAAATAATAAAGGTCTAAATGCAACTATTATTAACATTGACATCATTCGCGATTCTGCTGACCCACAGTTTTATAACTTACGCTTGTTACTTCAGTTAAATGCTCGACTCGCAATTATATTGTACAATAAATGACCATCTTAATTATAAGTAGCTATTAATTAGTAACTAAGTTTTATACTGACCATTGTTTATTGCTGCTATATTTTAAAATACAAATCTCAAATTTGTAAAGAGAGACCCAGCCGCCTGTGATACAGTTTATAACTAGTACAGGGGTATGGTGTTCTTTCCAATCGATTGAAATTCATAGCATTATGGGTAATACTATATTAGAATACTCAAAGTCAAAGTCAAAATCATTTATTCGTCTAGGTCACAAGGTGACGCTTATGAACGTCAAAATTTAAAGTACATTACTTAATGCTTCTACATTTACATTTACTGCCCATTCGCAAAGCAGTAGGTAGAACCACGAGAAAGAACGGGCAATAAAACTCGTGGCCACTCTTTTTAATCGCCAGTGTTATGTTACATATTTTGTTTTTGTAAGGAGCTGCAACAGTTTCACATTGTAATTAATTACTTGTAAATAGTAATTAGGAACATATATAATACTTAAATAATTAATGCAGTTACCAATTTAAGTGCTGTAGTAGCCTTCCAGTGTGAATTTTGTGTAACAGGGGCATCCACTTACGTCTTATAATGTAGGCAACTCGCGATCATGTTCAGAACTATGATGGAAATGTATGCTACAGAAAGTGACGGTAGGTATTTAAATACACAAAATTTACAAAAACGTGAATGTACAGCCCATGATCACATGCTACCTTCATCTTACACAGCAGCATTTTTTTAAAAATAAAATTCATGGAACAACAATGCAAATGTAAATGTAGTAAGTTGAATGACCAAATAATACATGAATAGTTATTTAAAATAACTAGAGATATTATATAAAAATAAAAGAACTGAAAAGCAAGGTATCTATATAAAATCTGATATAGCCTAAGCCTGTCCCCATGGTGACCTATCATTTAAAAATTCCTTGATAGTGTAATAACCCTTTTGTAAAAGAAAGTTCCTTATTGTCCGTTTGTATTTGTGCATGGGTAAATTCATTATATCAAGAGGCAATTTGTTGACAAATCGTATACCAATCCCCGCAAATGAGTTCTGAACTTTATGTAAACGGTAGTTAGTTCCCACTAATTTATGCTTATTTCTTGTGTTCACTTTGTGCAAATCACTATTTTTGCGGTATAGAATAAAGTTTTTCTTAATGTACATTAAGTTAGCATATATATATATTGCGATGCAACTGTCAATATACCTACTTCTTTAAATTTATCACGTAAAGAAACTCTAGCACCTAACTTATAAATTGCACGTATGGCCCTCTTTTGAATGACAAAAATAGTCTGTATATCAGCAGCTGTACCCCATAACGTTATACCGTAAGACATTACGCTACGAAAATAACTAAAGTAAACTAGTCTAGCAATATCGATATCTGTGAACTAGCCGTTTCCCGCGGTTTCACTCGCATCCTGAGGGAACTACTTCGCGTACCCGAAAATCCCAAATATCCCCTATTTTTTCTAAAATAAAATATAGCCTATGTTACTCGCTGATAATGTAGCTTTCTAATGGTGAAAGACTTTTTAAAATTGGTCCAGAATTTTTTTAGTTTATCCATTACAAACAAACAAAAATACCAAATTTTTCCTCTTTATAATATTAGTGTAGATTCCCTAACTTTTCTAACTGCAAACGCTGCAGAACTAAGTTTTACTGCGAGACAGGATATTTGGGCGCCCCAATGAAGCTTGCTATCTAAAGTTAGAACTAAGAATACGGTTGATTTGACTAGTTGAATTGTTTCCTTATTTAAAATTATATTAGTAGAAACACTTTTGACATTAGGCAAAGAGAATTTAACACATTTCGTTTTGCTAGAATTGACATACATACATACATAGACTCACGCCTGTTTCCCCGAAGGGGTAGGCAGAGGCATATTAAACGCCCACTTTTCGCCAGTGTTTTGATCCCACGTAATAGGTGGCGAGCCTATTGCCGCTTATCGGGATATTTTGTTTGCCAGAGCCTCGTCCGTTGATTGGCAGGTGCACCACTTGCAGGTGAGGTTGGCTTGGGACCCTAAATTCTTGGTGGGAACCCTATGCACCTAGCTAGCTATGCTAGAATTGAGTACCAAATTATTTTCAATTATCGAAAACCAATCTAATACTTGTGCAAGAGTGTTATAGACGGTATCAAAGTTACTTGAATTGCGATAAACTTTAAAAATTAGTGCCGTATCGTCGGCAAACAAAACAATATTACATAAATTTTGAACAAAAAACGGCAAATCATTAATATATATTAAAAAAATAAATGGACCGAGAATAGAGCCCTGTAGAACGCCCATTCCTACTGGCAAACCTAGAGACCTACTCCCATTAAAATCTACATACTGAATTCTATCTCTCAGGTAGCTGGCAACAAGATTCAGTGCGGTATCTCTAATACCATAAAGTTTCAATTTACGTAAAAGTGTATTATGTTCTACACAATCAAACACCTTTGACAGGTCACAAAAAACACCAATGGCATCCTTCTAGTTTTCCCAAGCATTAAAATATGCTTTAACAAAGTTACACCGGCATCAACCATGGAGCGACCCTTAGTGAAGCCATACTGCTCACTGTGAAGTAAATTTTTTGTGTGAAAGTGGCTCTCTAATTGATGCAAAATAATCTTTTCAAAAATTTTACTAATAGCAGGCAAGATATAAATGTATGTATGTAAGGGATCCCTTTTTGAATAATGGTATCACTTTACTGAGTTTCATTAGATCAGGAAATACCCCTGTATCTACGCATCTGTTGAATATTGCAAATAAATATGTAGCTAAGCTAGAAATAATGTGTTGAACAAGTTTAACCGAAATGCCCCATAAGTCAACAGATTTTTTATTGTTAAGTGTCTTGAATGCCTTCAGTATGTCATTGGAGTCAATATATTTAAAATTAAAAAGCACGTCACACTTATTCACATTGCTCCTAACCAATATTTCTGCTTTGCTTGGACATAAATCTAGACAGCTGGTTGTGTTCACTGGTATGTTTATGAACAAATTGTGAAATGTCTGAGCAACATCAGTTTTCCTTGTAATAATTTTACCATTTAATTATAATTCATAATTGTTATCTACCAATTTAGCTCGCCCAGTCTCATTGTTAATAATGGTCCAAGTAGTTTTAATTTTGTTCTCGGATTCTTTGATTTGATTGCTTAAATATAAGGATTTGGCTAAAGCACATGCCCTCTTGAAAACTTTTGAATAATTTCTAACATATTGAATAAATTCAGGACTAAAATCGTATTTCTTCATACCATACAGATCATACAACCTAGCTCTACTTTTGTAAATATCTACTGTTGGCCAATCACAAAAATTTACTTAAATGCTTCTTGCAAATGTCTTCTGTTTAAAAATTGTATTGTACTCATCATTAATAGTGTTAAATAAGCATTTATATAATTCATCAGGATCATCAATGGTTAAGTCAATGCTGGCGATCTTGGCAGCAACATCATTACTAAAGTGTTTGAGGCGAGCAGAGGTCATTGGCCTACATGTAATTTCTTGTACTTTAGGGGTTGTATTAGTTGGAATTACAACCTTTTGCCCGCAGTGATCCGATTTCAAGTCAGTAAAAACAGCCTTACTTAAATAAAGACAATTGCAAAAAACATTATCTAAGCATGTAGACGAATGTGAGGTTATTCTGGTTGGTTCAAAGAAGAAAGCAATTAAATTAAATGAACTAAATAAGCTAACTAACCTAGTACAAATTGGTGATTTTTCTAACAAATTGACACTAAAATCGCCACATACGATTATAGACTTCCTACTAGAAATTATGTGTTTTAAAACATCCTCTATAATGTTTTCAAACTGAGTGAATTCGCTTTGTGGTGGTCGATACACACACACACACTATTATATGTTGTTCAAGCTCAACACAAGAAATCTCAGCAGTGCGCTCGATAGAAAGTTTAGCTATATCCTTACGTTCTTTACATTTCAAACTATTACATACATATATTAGAGAGCCACCACGAATAGCCTTCTTTCTTACGAATGCACTTACAACTGAGTAATGTTGATTGTTAAATATTAATTGGTCACCTCACAACCAATGTTCCGTAATACATAAGATATCAATGTTATGTTTATTTAAAAATAAATCTATCTTTAATTCTTTGCAAGATAGGCCTTGTATGTTTTGATAAACTAAGTTTAAAACACATGAATGCTTATCTGTTGTCTCATCTAATAGTTTAAACTAGTAGATGTGTCAATACTACTATTGGTATAACTATTATCTACCAAATTCCTAAGTACTCTAGTAGTACTCCTGTCAGTATATAAATTAAATGCTAATAATTTAGCAAGTTGTCGCCTATGTACATAAGAAAGATACATAGTATCTTTTGTTAAAAAGAAATTACTAATAAAAATATTAGTGTCAAAAAATAAAATACTGTCACTATGACATGTCCTATTGTATATTAATAAATTTAATTTGCCTATTTGCCTGTTTTGGTCATCTGTGAGAGCATATGAATAAGGCAATGCACAAATAATAAAGCTACATCCTATTTTTGTGCTTAGATCTATCATTAAGTCTGTTAATTCTATGAAACTGTTTTTGGAGACTAATGAGTTGTTACCATACAATATGATGACAGTAGTTTGTGCATTCAAGTCGGCATTCTTAATCTTATCAACTAGGGTACAAGACTGTGCTCCAGGTGAACAAAAGTTCTGTACTGGTTGTTCAGTGTAATGATCAATTAAGCTCCCTAAACCCACTCCCAGTTGGTCTGAAAAAATTATTACATTCTTACTGTCAGTCTTTACTGGATGCAGTTTGTTTTGTGTATTATACTGACATCCACGTGCATTCAATTCTATTGATTCAGCAGGTGTAGTCGCACACTTAGTTGTGCAACTGGAACAGTAATTACTAGAGTTGGATAATGAGATAAGTTGTTTTAAATTTTCTCGACCAACTCTTGAAATTTCTTCATATTTTAATATGTACTCATGAGTCTCATTCTGGTGTTCCATTATAGTCCTAGTGAGTTGAGCTTGCAGATTTGATATTTGTGCTTGCAACTCACTTATGTGTTGTTCGTATAACAACCTACCAGAAACTAATTCTTCATTTGATTCTGAGTCTCTTTTATTAAAGCTTGCTTTAATAAAAGAGACTCACACTCTTTATTTAATTGACAGTTATCTTGTGCATACTGACTCAATTTCGTAGACCAGACTTAAGTTTCTTAATTAACCTCTTGTATGCCGGAATACCAGACACAATTAAAAAGCTATTGTGTCTCGCGTAGATCTGCGTTCCGGCATACAAGGGGTTAATTTATTTAACTTAAACAATTTTCTAAATTTATTCCTACTAAAACATTTTTTGCGACTGTTACATTTGAGAGCTTTTAGCGCATTAATTTTGTCACCCAGGAGCTCAGAGAATAAGTTGTGAATAGCAGTACTGTTAAAGGCCGCAATTGTGTCTTCTAGAGTTGAAATTCTGCCATAAGCCTCATTGAGACTTGCTTCTAACTCAGAGTTGCGGCTAAGTTGTCTGGAGTAAATTTGGTCGCAGCTGCTGAAACACCTAACCTCTTCTCGTAGTCAGCTCAGATATTCGGTCATTAACAATCTTGATTTCTTCTTCACAGTCAATGCGTTCCCTTAATAGTTGACTGTTGTCATCCTTGTACTTTTTTAACTCAACCAGTGTTATCCTTAATTTATTTTCTGTCTCCTTGGCCGTTGCCTTCCGAGTTATCATAGGGGTAGACATTGCCAAGGATTACAAATTACCCTAAAAAGAAGAAAACAGTTGCCTGGAGTATTATTAAATAGACTTAGACAGAATAAATAAGAAAAGTTACAAAAGAAAAAGGTGGTATACCCACCTTTTTCTTAATTTTTCTTAATTTCTTAGTTTTACAGTCAATTAATTTAATTAATAAAATAAATTATATTAATTGACTGTAAAACTAAGAAATTGAGAACAATTTAGGTAATTTGAATACTTAAAAGTAATTATTTAATACTTTTACAAAGTGTCTATTGAAATATCTCAGCTGATGTACTTAATCAACTTATTTAAATAAAATGTAAGTTGGTAAGTAACTATACAAGTTGGTACCTACAGGATTAAACCAATAATAACTAATTAACACAGATAAAGGTACACAAATATATTACAGACAATAATAAATAGTGTAGAAGTTGTGAAGTGTATCTGTAGATTGTGTTTGTCTGGGGCTGTTGTTTAGTCCTCGATTTTGCTTCCACATGTAATCAAGCAAAAGGAGACAGAACTGAGCCAAATGTGTGTTGGACGAAGCTCACACGGGGGTGAGCCGAGTAATTCGTTGTTGTAGAGTGTTTGATAAGTTTTAATTAGTATTATACTCCCCGCGTTTAAGTCGTAGCAGATGTAAATTCAAATCCGTCCGTTGACACCAAGTCTCTGTTCTGTTCGCTCGTAACTTTTTCTGTGTGGTTATTATACTTCAAACACAATAGGTAATTCTTTTCACTATTTTATCGATATATATTAACTAATATGGTAAATAATCAAATAAAATTAAATTTAAAACTTTAATAATTATGGAGTTATAATAATTGACGTCTGGCTGTTACAGGTGCCAGCGCAAAAAAAAAGTACTATTGTTTGAATTTATACGTTCTGTATTTCTGTGAATAAAATTTTATTATTATTATTTATTTATTATTTTGGTGTTATATGAGGAAGAAATTGTCAATTTTACGCCACGTTGAATTTTCACTCACCATCCCTAGGTTTGTTACGTGACAATACTTACTATAATGACAGTGCTTAGCTATATATCTTAGCCGTGTTTTTATCTTTATACTGAATATATTACATCGATTTTATGCTGCCTTGATTAACGTAGTAAACGAGTTCGAGCAGGAAACATCATAGTTGCCTTAAGACTGAGTGTTTTTGTTTGATTGATCTTTTAAGTCCCTCAAGACAAAGGATCAGTCTTTAATTAAATAATGATAGCTATAAACAAAATCTTATACATGCAAAAATTAATTCACCAGGGTGTCAAAATACCTTAGTAGCCATTAAGTGTTAATACCTACAGCTAAGAAAATATCTTCATCGTTTTAAAGGTCACCGAAGTTGCTTTTGGTGACAGGGTCGGTGAAAGACTAGCACATTAATGGTGCAACTTAAGGCGCTGTCCTAAGCGACTGTTTTGGTAAATGAGGGGCGAAGCAGGGGGTGAAGCAGGGGAGGTGAAGGGAGCTTAGCTCCGTCTACTGCGGGGCGCCCCCCCTTCATTCCCGTCGCGTGCGGCCATATTTTGGTGACATCCGTATTCCAATATTTCAAAATCGCAAGCAAAACGTTTTAGCATATTGAATTGAGATACTGATAATTATTTAAATTCATATTACATACACCAATCTGTTTGTACAATACAGGCATAGCGCAATTTTTGTTCTCAGTGCAGCCATGAGCAAAACTGGTTTACATTAGACGTTATAGGTATTAATAGTTGACGAAAGTAGGTAAATACCTACATGCCGTAAGATGATAAAAATAATTAAGTCAGTTCCATGTACGGAGAGACCATTATTATGTTTGTTTTGTTTTTGTATAAAAATAGTGAAGCAGTTCATATAATACCTACATCTAATTCCATTCATGCCAGTTTTCAAATCTGTTTTGCAATAAATTGGCTGTGACATACGGGCGGACATACAGACAGACATTGCGAATCTATAAGGGTTCCGTTTTTAAATTTTTTGGCTACGGTACCCTAAAAAACACAATACTGCTCTACTAAGCGCAAAAGCCGTATCTCAACTAAAGCGAGTTACGAGATAATTGAAGTTTAGTAAAAGTTCATTTCTTTTTATTTATGGATGTTTATTGTTATTATAGGTATAATTATTATGGTAAAGGTTTCGAAATTCGTCGCCGTTTTTAGGGGTTGTGAGTGATTGGAGAGGGAGGAGGGGAGGTCTTGAAACCCCCCTCACCATTTTCACTTGCCGGAAATACTTGGTTTCCTCTGAAAAAGAAAATCTCCAAACATCGGTGTGTATGGCACTGCCAACTTCCACATTCATCACACTAGTTTAATAAACTAAGGTTGACGGAGCCCTGCGAATGGCTCCTATTTTCGGATTAAGGGTCAAAAGAGAACCTAACATAACCTATTTAGTTACTTATTACAGTCGCACCTAACCCTAGGCACTCGAAAGCAATGACGCACAAATTTGACATTAGCTGTCAATATATAATAATTTCACATAAAACCTAAAAATGACATTTGTTAAACTGTACTAAAGTATAAAAACTACGTTCCATTTTTCATAATTGCCGAAGTATTTATGAAATTTTGGAAATTGTTTAAAAATATTTAGACGCAACTCCGGCAGCCAAAATTACTTTTAGGGGATTAAAATGAACTCCCTTAAGCCCCCTACACTACCAATACCCTCAAATTCAGGCGACTCGTTTCGAAACCCAACCCATTATTATTTTTCAAAATAGATGAAACATCAAAAATATATGTGGATATACCTTATTCATGAGATACTGCTATGTCGCTTAGAAAATTATAGAATTAGAATTTGAGTTACTGCTTTTTCGTTAGCTCTCCTCATACATGTTTGTATGGAAAATATAAAAAATTTCTTTCGCTTCCAATATGTGTTGTTTCAAAGAAAATAAATATTAAAATATATTTATTTATATTCATTTATCATTGATTAACGAAATACAGAGTTTACAGCTCATCAAAAGTTAGCTGTCTGCTACAACCCGGCTGGTTTTCTTTATTCTCATCGAATGTTAAAGGCAGTGTGTGAGGTGATAAGGCTTCAATACTTATTATTTGCTGTTGTTCACGAGGCACAGTTTCATTTACTTTCCTTTTACGGCTTTGTATTGTAGAAATTTCAAGCACTGATGAAACATTTTCCTCTCCGTGATCTCGCAATGCCATCCCTTGAGCTTGACGAGAATCAACAATTTCAGGCAACTGCCAATTCATATTAAACACCACAAGCTTTTCTTCTCCAAGAAAAAATCATCTGTTTCTATAATTTCTATTTTTAGTGGTATACTTTCGCCACTCCACACAGAAAATAAACACTTTTGTTTGCGTGTAACGTGGTGTTGCCCCTGAATTTGGTAATAACAATTTCAATATTTGTTTAGACTAGTCAGTTCACTTTTTTATCATGTTTCCATATTTGTATTTTATTTGCCCTTATACTATTCTCCAGGCCATTCTTATAGGCAACTATAGAACATTAAATTTCCCCAGTGTGTTTGGACCTATTAATTCACCTGGCGTGGCACCAATAAACTGATAATCCACAAGGCTCGGTTGTTACATTTTCTTGCTTCGCCAGTTGTTGCAAAGCCAGTTGTTTATTTTAGATTCCATGCGCAACTGATTTTACATTGCAAATATTTTATTTCTACAAAATATTTTTAACTAAGTTGGCTTTACTGCTGTTATCTCTTCTTTTTACCACTATACCAAAATTTCAATCTGTCAACATATTCTTACGCTATTCGAACCAGTCACTGCTATCCCTCTTGTAATTTTTGCTTATCACTACGGAATTTGAGTCAAATTTGTTAAAAAAATTGTTTGGCATTTCTTGGCTAGCTCTTGAACAGATCATGTTAGGAATGACTGAAGTCAAATATGTGTAAGACGTTGCAGAACTGTTATCTTTAACTTTACTGTAATTACAATAATGATAATTAGTTACGTAATTTATTATTAAAAAAATACTATATCTTGTGTTATAGCAAACAGAGAAGTTACCTTCTTACTTATAAATGATTGATTTTAGAAATTAAAAAAGATATTAGATGTACTGAGACATACCTAATAGTTTATGAATAATCAAAGTTTTACCCGATGTACCTAAAAAGGTTTATGTTCAAAACACAATAATACAACATTCGTTACCGCTTGTGTGCGGATTGCGGAGCGCCATATTAGCGCTGTCATCATTATTGTTCGCCGTGGCGGCATCTTAGCGCTCCAGGCGCTCTGACAAGCTAATGAATTTGAAATATAGGTACATAAAATGATTCGATTTTATGTTATAACTCTTTCAAAAATTGAAAACTGTGGCAGCTATGTATTGTGAGAATAATTTATATAATTATATTATGCATAATCGATAATATATAAGTAACATAGTTAGTCATAAGAGACTCTTATGAAAATAATTTGTGTAAAAATGTTACATATTTCATAATCACTTGGCCATGGATGAATTTCTATTTTATTACGACGCTTTCTTGTACAAATTCTTCGTAGAACTTCATTTCACTAATTGTCCATATTTTATTCTTCTAATTATATATTTATAAGCACAGAAACAATAACACATTAAACGCAACAAGAGTATAAACTTAGGTCCTAATTATATGTGCCCATAGTTACATGAAAAGCCTATTTGATTCAAAGTATTCAGTCTATAACATAAAACATGAAATTACGAACTCAAATCGGCGTATTATAATAACAAACAGGTTTACGTAAAACTTCGTGCAGCGGAGACGCAAGCGACATGACCTATCTCTCACAGGGCTCATAGCCGAATGATGAGGTCTGGGCGGGGCGTAAACTAGCAACTGACACTCAGTACACCGCTTATGCTAATAAGGTTTAAATTGCTGAAGCGTTTGATATTGATGGGATCTACCGAGCGTCAAAATCATAGACGTTTGGCAGATTTTATTTAATTTTACAAAATATACACGTATAATATGAAAATAAATAGGGTAATTCTTTAGTTCATTAGATTTCCTACAATATTATCAAAAAAAAATATGACAGCTTACGATCAAAATATTGCAAACAGTGAGACGAAAGATTATTTTCTACCTCGATTTTGTGATTTTTTTACCGTGATTCTATTTTACGTACATGAAAAATTCTTTCAAAAGTCTTTTTTTCAGACTTTTGACTTTAAGCTCTAATTTTTGCTAGTTTGTAATATGTACCGTTATGGCTAGATGCGCGACGAAAATTAGGTGTTTCACGGCTTCTGAGGTATAACAGCGCCTTAAATTGCTTAGTGAGCCCAACATAACTTAATCTCTTTCGGATAAGCTCTCTCATTGCGCTGCTCCGCGTAAACACAGCAGTGTGGATTAAAGGCTTCCAAGCTTAAATAAACATACTCATGATCGGATTTCAATCGAAATAACATTAGCTGAGTACATGACTATCGGAAAATTCTGCAGTTTAATTCTAATGAAGTTTTTAATTACTTAGGAAGTTGAAATAGGATTGTGAAGACTTAACTATTTGTTGCCGTCATGGGTTTTTTTCATCATCAGCCTTTAACAGTCCACTGCTGGACTAGGCCTCTCCTTTGAAAGGAGGAATTGGCGTACTATGCCACGCTGGCCAAACGGGTTGGTATAGGGTTTGTATCAAGTTTTCCTTCTCTTACAGTGTTGTTCTCTGCATAATATGCTCCCTCTGTCGGCTCTTACGGCACCCATGGGATGATATGGGGTGGTGACATACCGTATTCTTAATCCGTCACCACACGGACAATGTGTTTGTTTGTGTTTTTTATAGGATAGTTAATGTAAAAGCAACAGGATGTGTTGATATGGTTGTAACAGTTTTTTTTTTAGAAAAAGCGTTTTTCTTTATTTAATATAATTATTCTATCTCAATTACTTAAAATGAATATGCGGGTAACATTTATATTGGGCCTTCAATGTAGGTATATATAGTTATGTATATATAGTAGCATCGAGTATGGCTGTTCTATGTCTCTGTTGTTGGAATATTATTTTGTAAACTCCCTCGCAACGCATATTTCATATACATATATATCATTCATAGCGCAGGCGATGATTTTTTTAAAATAATAAATAGGTCTTTAGTTTAAACACAATATTTTATAATATTATTTCTATGGTTTGCTTTATAAAATAGTTCATTTATACTTATATGCGAAACAAGAATTCACAAACATATTTTCATTTGCCTGTGCGACCCTCTTGAGCGTCCAATAAGGCCCATGGGAAAGGAGCTAACAGTTTGTCTGTAGGCGATAAATACCTTTAGTAAATCTTACTAATTTGCGGCTTATGGGGGAAATAAAAACAAATAATTTAATAATCTGGGGCACACCATACAATTATTAGGGTTTTGTTTTTATCTTACATTGTGAAGAGGAAATATTAGTTCAATAGCTATTGGTGAACTACATAACGAAGTCTCTGCTATAGAAACGTACAACAGCTGTGTCTAAATATTGATCCTGATGATGATTTGATGTGTTAGGTATTACCTAATTATTGAACTATATTTATAACGATATTTCTAACACCGAAACGTTCATTTATTTGGTCTGGTATGAGTAGTAGGTATAAGCATAACTATAGCTATGACTTGACCTCATGCTTAACGGCTACAGCGCACATTATAAGGGTCATGTGGAGTGACCATAATAGATAGATATAGACATAAAATCTTTAAACAGTGTCTTGGAAAAATTGGAAGAGAGTTTAGATTTATATATTTAAAGTGTCACCTGAAAAAGGTTTCAAAATTTACAATAAAATATCGTATACGTATACCTGTCTAAGTATTACACATACATTTCGGTAAAAGCAGTACAACAGTAAAATATGATCCTAAAATCCATCATAAGTATGAATGCCTTGAGATACAAATATGACGTATTAAAATAACCGATGCAGGTGCAACAAGTAATCCATACATACCGTGACGCGTATTACCTGTCTATTAAATTATACGTCACGTCTGACACAGCGTCAAGTGTTACTTATTGTATGGCCTGCCTGTTAACCTAAATTGGACAGTGCGATGTAAATTGTAATCCTGTCTAACTGATCACAACTGACGCGAGCGTGTAGTTGCTACACGTTTGAGGTGTTGTTTGTACTTAAACTAGATTGAGATGGAAATACGCAGTTTGAATATAACTTGAGAATGACATGGAGGCGATGAAGCTGAATTTGCTGTGACTTATCGGGTTTGGTATTTGCTGTCTATATCTTTCAAAGCTTCTTTAGGTTTGAATATTAGTGCAGTTGTGGTTTTTGAAGATGATGATAAGTATTTTATTCCAGATTTATATTAAAGGCATTAGGTATTACCACTAGCATTTAATTGAAAACAAACTTTTAAAAGTACGCAGAAATGCAGATCAAAGAAACACTCTTTCGATTATGCATAAACCGTATTGAGGCGAAGCCAATCCGTTACTGCGATACAGAATGCCCAACATCGCTTTATTAACAGATTCTATTTTGTTTTACATTATTAATAAAAATATGATTCATGATTATATTCAGATACCGGGTTGTTTGGTGATAAAGCCACAGTGAGCGGGTAACGAGGATATCCTCGTAATAAATGCGATTGTTACCATATGTTAGTAAATTATTCCGTATTTATCTACAATTAACGATACGAATATCAAGCTATATATTTATTACTAGCTCATACGTGCTGACTATTAAATTGGTCTAACAAATTGAAAATACTTACTATATGAAATCCGTGTAGTCATTTTTCCCTCATAGAAGTTAAATATTATTAGGGTTTCTCTAAGTCAAATGACTTAGAGCCATTAGCCATGCCATCGCATAGCCATGTCAATCGAGGTGGTAAATTATTACAGTTAAGTTGTCCTTACTAATTGACAAGAACTAGCCAATACCTTAATGTTGTTGTGGCGATAAGAAAATTATGCTTTTGCCTTTCTAAAAATAACTACAGAACCCGACAGTCTAATAATGTACTATGAGAGAAAACGTGTAAGTTAAGCCAGAACCAAACCAACGCGTTCAGCTTGCGTCCGCGGTGGCGTGCGCGGTGGCGATCAGATGTTGTGTATGAACTTATAGCGACGTGTTCACATCTACGCGTCCTCGGATGGCACGCGGCGTCCGGTGCAGCGTCTGCACGCGGCGGTGGCGATCAGATCGCGCTTGTTGCGTTAGGACGCTGCACGCAGCTATTATTTGTTGAGGAAACTGTGTTTTTGTAGATTTTAAGTATGGTGGAAACGGAAGAAATTATAAATTAATTACACAAATACCCATTGTTGTATGATACGTCTCATTCTGATAAGGCGTTATCGAATGATGGTAGGTATTTACTTCACTGGCACAGTATATCATGCCCACCTCAAGTTCACTTCTTGTTCCTCTTCGTCTTCAATAATAGCAGACAGAAGTAAAACTTCTTCAATTTCACTATCTGTATCAGACAGCATTTTAGTGACGCGACTACAGCCTGGTGAACGCCTGAACGAACGCGACAGTGTGCACAACTTTTGCACGCGCAATAACCGCCACCGCGCACGCCACCGCGGACGCGAGCTGAACGCGTTGGTCTGATCCTGGCTTTAATGTGTTCCGCAATCTCATCCACCTCGAAACATATTCGCTTGTTTAATATTTTGCTTTAAACAGACGGTAAGAACTGAAAGGATATCTCGCCTGACTTAAGCAATGTATTTGCTTTTTATAAAAACGTGTATTTATCTTGACTTTGATAAGGATTTTGAATGCGTTGGATTACTAAAGGCATGCAATTTTATTTCGATACTTACATATAAGATGTAAGTATCAAAATAAAATTGCATTTGCATTCTTTACGTTTCTTTCTCGTGTGAGTGTGTGGCCAACTCTGGTGTCGGAGTTTTCAGACCGCCCCAAGGCCTCCGACATGGCCTAACGATTCTTGTCCTGAAACAAGAACCGGGACCGACAGCTTTACGTGCCCTCCGAAGCACGGTAGCGCTCTGATGTAAATGCCACACGCGGTCATCCATCCAAGTGGCGACCTGTGATAGCGTTGCTTAACTTTTCTGACCTATTACGATCGACAAGCCAAGTCTCGCTATGAGCGCTACAGCAAGCAGAAGAGCAAACAGAAGAGCAAAGACGGATAGAGTCCATTTTTTACAATTCGTAGACAAATGAATTGAAATTTATTTATAAAACTCTTCCGTTACTCTCCGACTGACATACAACGCAGAACAAAAACTACTGGACGCAAGAAAATGAAACGCCGGACACGCCACATGTATGTTCCTCGGGGAGCATAGGAGTAATAAAAAGAGATTTCTCGAAGTTGTCCTGACTGGTTGTCCTGATATTTTGGTACCAAAACAATTGACACCCTCTGCAAAACATCATTGAAATATCTACTAATATTATTATAATCGCGATAGTTTAAACATTATTCAACTTAGCACTACAAAATTATAAAAGTTTGTCGTCATCCTTTTCGTAACAAACAACATCAGTTATCAAAGTGTAATACACGTACAGTAACGGTATAATACCATAACTTCACAACATTTCGGTGTGTTATTTCCTTCTGTGGGCTCTTTTAATTACTGTCTGCCCCTACATGTATCATAAATTCTAATAGAGTCAGACCTACCCGCCCACCAGCCCTCCACGCGCGCACAAATTGCATTTTAGAATTTAAACGTAATCGACCTACACTATACTCGTGATCGAAAATTTAAATTTTGATAAACATCGGCTCCAATACGTTCATTCCGCTGATAACAAAATATCGAAGGTCGTAATACTCTAATGAATTTTGTCAAACAAAGAATTCCAGATATTTTCCATACTATTTTATAAAGTAAAATCGATTTATTTGTAGGACTTGCTCTCGAGAGATTGTTGGATATCATCTCACCCATGGCGTTCTTCATCACTTAGAGTTATTCCGGTTGCATTCAAGACTTTTGCCCTAAAGGCTCCAGGTCCAGGATTTTGTTTAGTTATATGGGTTACCGAGTAAAGTACGACATTTTTTTTCCATTTGTTACAAGTATTATAACTAAATTATTTTGTCAAAAGTATATCAAAGCACAGTTGTCTACTACAGCGTCTTATGACTAAGAATGACAATCTGTGAAATGTACAATATCATTTCGTCTTGCGTTTATTTGCAACTTGTTAATCTCAGAAATTGACACAGCAAGATAATGTAACACCGAGATTTGGATTAAGCTCGGGCTTAGTGCGCATTGCAATGAAAATTTGAACGCCCAAACATCCATTTGGTGATATTTACAATCATTATGCATGTAGAATGCATACTGATGGTAAATCAGTGATTCCTGTGATTAAACCAATATCAGCATTAGGTATCGCCATCTAACCATTGCCTTTATCGATGCATTGAACAAATTTTTTATGTTCATCAATTTGTTTATAACAGTATTTATATGACAGCGATTTCCTAGTAGAGAGCTCTGACTGCTTGTTACGCAGAACAGTCTGACATTTCTACATAATATTCTTGAAGTAAATAGCAAGTCTGCCAACCTGCTCTCGGCCAGCGTGATGTATTATGGCCTTACTGTAGGAAGGGGATGTAGGAAGGGGTCTATGCCCAGCTGAAGACAAGGGTCCTCTGCTGGGAATAGGCTAGTTGTTTGCCAAACCAAAATTTGCATTATTTGTAGTTTAGCTGGGCCGTTGTGGTTCTGTATCAGGTGCTCTACTTTCCAAAATCAATTGTAGCCTATAATTATGTTACCCAGACTTAACAGCATATAACAAAAAAGTTTCGTTCAAATCCGTCCAATAACTTCGGAGATTATCGTGTACAAACAGACAGTTTTTTTTTTTAGATTCTTGCTCCATTACTGATTATTCATCTTCAGCCCTGTATATACTCTGTCCCACTGCTGGGCATAGGGATATACTGACTTGAGGGCTTAGCAAAAGTTGTTCAGTCCAATGAACATTTTCTGTTGACTTATAAAAATCAAAGATCTGAAACATCTGACGCGGAACCACAAGTGCCCAATTAAACTATAACATACATAAGTATGTCTAAGCAATAATTGGTCAGTCTGATGAGCATTTTCTGTCGACTCATAAAACTTGAAGATATAACAGTATTTGTTGTTGTTATCCACCTAAAAATCTGATACATGAGTATACTTTAAAATTTTGTGAACTGATATAATAATGTCTTCACTGGCGATTCTTGGTGTGTTTATAATATAAATAAAAGTTCGAAAATTATGTAACATATTTTTTTAAATGTACTTAATGATGCTGGCAAATCATCTTAATATATAAAATCCTTGCGTTACTGACTGACTGACAGACACGCTACAGCCGAAACTATTGGGCGCAGGAAGCTGAAATTTGGCATGTATGTTCCTTGGGGACCGTAGGGGTGCACTAAGAAGGAATTTCCCGAAATTCCCACGGGATCGGCCAATCGGGTAAATTTAAAAAAAAATGCAGGCGTCGCTGCTGGCGTCTTCTAGTACTTAATAAAATTGTCTACATCATGTTGCTATTTATGATGGCTTTAAAAATAAAACTAAATTCACTACTGTGTTACACACGTAGATAAGGTCATGTATATCTTATTGGTATAGAAACGATATCCTACTAATAATGTGAAAGTTTGTGAAGATGTATGTATAGATGGATGGATGGATGGATGTTTGTTACTCTTTCACGCAAAAACTGCTGAACGAATTTGGATGAAACCTTACAGTAATATAGTTTATACATCAGAATAACACATAGGCTACAATTTATAAATATTTTGTATAATGTTGCCATAATATAAGGAAAAGTATCAACTAAGTCGGCATAAAACCTGAGCTCTGAAAGCTATCTTCGCGTGCGTTGCCTAAACCGTTAAGGCTAGCGTCCACTAGGCTCGTCGAGCCGAGCCGAATCGAAACGCAGAAAGTCGCCTCCTATATATTTCTATGAACCTGCGTTCATTAGCGACGAGCCGCGGCGCGCCGAATCGAATCTACCGCGCGCATCGCTCGTCAGGTGAATTTCTGCGGCGACGCGTTTCGACTCGACCCGGCGCGCCTTAGTGGACGCGGGTCAGCGGATAAGTGTAGACGGGTATTACATGGCGTAAATACCTACATAAAAAGATATCGAAATGAATGAAGAGCTGTTAATTTTGCTAGTTCAGAAATATACTGAACTTAATGATCATGACTGCCTCATTAGTCTCGCGGCATAAATGTGCGCGTGGGATCGGGAGGTCTCGGGTTCAATTCCCGGTTCGGGCAAAGTGTTATTGGGTTTTTCCATTAGGAAATTCTCAGTAGCAGCACGGAGTCTGGTAATGTACCCGGTACGGCAATAGGCTCGTCCCTTATTACGTGGGACCTGAAAATTCATGGCGAAATGTGGGTGTATTATTATACCTCTGCCTACCCCTTCGGGGATACAGGGGTGAGTCTAAAAAAAGAAAATTATGATCATGAAGATACTCATTATCATGACGAGCAGCGTAGACAAAATATATGGGAAGAAATAGCGGGCATAATGAACGAATTTGAAACAAGAACATATCTTCGTCCGAACTATCCCTCATTGACAACACAAGCACAACCTACAGCAGCCAGTCGCCGACTGCTGGCTTCGATTCGATTCGTCTGTAATGAACGCACACGGATAAAATGCGACTCGGCGCGATTCGACGCGGTTCGAATGTAGTCGACGCCAGGCTTTAAAGTTACTTGAAGATAATGTACGGTGTCACGGTGATATTGTTTTATCTTAAGTAGTTCTAAACAAAAGCCCGCGGCAGCATTTATTTATTTATTAGTTTGTTTGGGTCAAATTTAGTAATTGGAATTTTACCCCCTTCCTGATGACACATTGATCTGATATTTGGTATACACTCTTAATCTTGATGGCAATATAAGATAATATTTAGATGATTATAAATCCAAGATGCCCGCCGATACAAAATGGCGGATCACATATTACTTAACAACAACCTCAATATGGGTATCAAATGAAAGAGCTTGATTGGTAGAATAGAGCTCACTTTGAAAAATTCAAGATGGCCGCCGCCACAAAATGGTGGATTACTTATTTTCCAGAAATACCTGAATATGGGTATCAAATTAAAGGGCTTGATTCATAGAATAGAGCTCATCATGAAAAATCCAAGATGGCTGTCGCCGCAAAATGGCGGATTACATATTTTCCACAAATACCTCAATATGGGTATCGAATGAAAGGGCTTGATTGGTAGAATAGGGCTCACTATGAAAAATCCAAGATGGCTGCCGCCACAAAATGGTGGATTACATATTTTCCATAAATACTTCAATATGGGTATCAAATAAAAGGGCTTGATTGGTAGAATAGAGCTCACTATCAAAAGTCCAAGAGTGCCGCCACCACAAAATGCTGGATTACCTATTTTCCACAAATACCTCAATAGGTATCGAATGACATGGTTTGACTTTTCTACCAGTCAAACAATGACATGGTTTGACTGGTAGAAAAGGACTCCCTATGAAAATAGAATGAGAAGTATCAAGTAACAACAAAACTAAAAACATAAAAAAAAAAAATTGGTCGTAGCGTATCCAGAGTAAACATTATGATAGAAATTTCACTTGCCCAACGATTTTATATTTAACTGATAACCCAGATTGATGAGAAGATTGATGCGATCTGGTAGCTAGGACTTAACGAATAACTTTTTAGCTTTTAGTACATAACCTACATCATTTTTATTGTAATAATACAAAAAGTATTACATAAAAACAAATATGTTTTTTACAATGCTCATTTTAGAGTAGTTATCAAATTGTTTTCAAAATTGATAGATTTATTGTCTTCTGGTTCGGCGAACCGAATGTTCCTAGGCGATTTGGGAAAAAATGGACTGTATTTAAAGGATTGCGAGTTCTGGTCGCCTAGGATTGGAGAGGGAGAGAAAGTATGGTGTAGAAAGGAACCTCTTACCTTGCACGGCAATCTTCTTCTTCTCAGAAGGGCAGTCTCCTGGTGTTTTCGCGATGAAGCTGCTTGATTCACTACACTACACTATTCGTTTCACTTTCAATTGCGAGCGGGTTTGTTAGGTTTTATTTGGTTGTAAGCGGTAATAATTATATATGGCGGTGCGCTGCGGTGCGATACGGTATGGCGGACACGTTGTCAGCGTCTCGAATCTTCTGTCGCCGTTGATCAGGGCGGCCAATAGCGAGGCGTTTCGGGAGGGGATTTATGAAAAGGATCGCTCGGATTGGCCGAGCAGCGACGAACCATTGACGTTGACGTGATTAGTTCTCGATGGAAAGGTAGATGGCGCTACCATATCCCCCCGGCCCTAAAGGGTTGCCTTTAAAAGAAATAGAATTGAACTCAGCTATGTTGGGTGTACTACCGCATAACCCATCAATAGGCTAAGACAGCGATATGATAATAAAATTAATCTAAATTAACTTTAGCGAAAACTACAAACGCAATAATAGCGAGAACTACAAACTAAATAATTAAACTAAGAGGTAGATCCAACTTCAGGCTAGATCTCAATGAGTTGGAAGCGGACACAGACGTACAACAGGGCGCACGTAGCTCCCCTTAGCGGTTTTCACGGTAACAACGCGGGTTGTACCGTCCTTGGAAGTATGCAATTTCTCTACGATGGCTAACGGCCATGAAAGCGGTGGAGCATTATCATGTATTATGACGACCAACGTACCCTCCTGTACAGGGGATGCAGGACTATTCCACTTGGATCTAGCCTGAAGCTGGTGTAGATATTCCGCACGCCAGCGCCGCCAGAACGACTGCACGAGTTTATCCAGCAGAGTATGTCTCTGGAGCAAGCTTGAAGAGTCTGCTTCAGGAGCCGGAAATGACGATAATGGCACTGTGTTCAGAAAATGTGCAAGGCTTAACGCGGATGGTTCTGCAGGGTCGCTACTCAATGCCGTGAGAGGACGCGAGTTGAACAGTGCCTCGACTTGTGCAAGGACAGTTAAAAGCTCTTCGTAAGAGAGGATCTGTTGACCTATAACTTTGCGTTTTAATTACTTTGACCATGCTTTCCCAACATCCACCGAAATGTGGTGATGCTGGTGGAATAAACTTCCAGTCAATATGATTTATGGAAAGTTCTTCCTGAAGACGAGTACGATATTCTTCCCTGAGAAACTTATAAAGGTCGCGTAAATAAGAGCTTGCGCCCACGAAACAAGTGCCGTTATCCGTGTACAAACACTGTACAGCCGTGAGAGAAATCATTTAAGGGCTGCCAGGAATGACACCGTGCTTAAATCTGTCGCAACTTCAATATGCGTAGCGCGCGTCGTTAAGCATGTATAAATACATAGCCAGGCTTTACGGCTTTTAACACCTCGACCACGCACTGGCGTATACTGCAGTGGTCCTGCGTAATCACAACCGGTGTGTGTAAACGCTTGAGCAACCTGGTTGACGCGCTGGCTAGGGAGATTGGCCATGGGGGGAAAGTCGGACGCGGACGAAATTTGAAACAGACGTTGCATTTATGTATTCTGTGACGAATTATTCGTCGAGCGGCTAAAATCCAATACTTATGCCTAAGTAAGGACATAAGCAACTCTGGACCGGCATGGAGGTGCTTCTTGTGATAAAAATTAACAAGAAGGTCGACAACATGATCATGTCGCGGCAGAATGCAAGGATGTTTGTATTGTAAGGTTCATCCGAATTTGACAGGCGACCCCCAACGCGTATGACGCCGTGTTCATCGAGAAACGGCTTGAGTCTAAGGATAGCGGGAGAACAAGGTACATTGTCTTTCAAATTTTGAATGTCGTTACTAAAATGAACAGCCTGTACAGCTCGTAGTAACTTACATTCTGCGAATTTGATATCAGTACTTGATACAAAAGTCTCATTAGGTAGGTGCCTAAGAAACCTTTAGACATAAACGATGGCGCGGAGTAACTTAGACCACGATGACATGCGTAGTGCGAGTGCATAGATGGGAGACTTCGCAACCTCAGCAATCACGGGATAGGAAATAGACTTCCGTTCGGGTACATCTTCGTCTTCTGCACCGTGGTCAAAGGGTTGCATGGGCCATTCTGACGGATCATGGGAAGTCCAAGAAGGTCCACGATGCCACAATGGATGATGCAGAAGATTAAGTGGAGTGACACCACGAGACAAGCAATCTGCGGGGTTCTCAATACCCGCGACGTGATTGAAACAAGTAGCAGGAACCAGTTCAATCAATTTGCTAACGCGGTTGGCGACAAAAGTCTGCCAGCGATGAGGAGAAGAATGAATCCAAGCGAGCGCTACTTTGGAGTCGGAAAATGCGTATAATTTATAAATGGGGTAGTGGGGCAAAACTGTGTCTTGAACCTTGCGGAGCAACTGAGACAGCAGAAGGGCCGCGCACAACTCCAGTCTCGCAACCGAAATGGTTTTAACAGGCGAGACCTTAGACTTGGCACAAACTAACTGATCCGAGTAGTTAGAACCAATGCGGACTTGCAGATATACGACGCCGCCGTAAGCACGCTCGCTGGCGTCAGCGAAACCTATTAAATTGATGGTACATCCATCTACCAACCCAAGATGACGCGGAATAGTAATTTGATTGAGCGCGGTAAGCTCAATACAAAACTGACCCCAAGCGGCGACAATATGGTCAGGGGGTGTTTCATCCCACTCACACTTTGATAGCCAAAGCTCTTTGATCAAGAGCTTGGCGTACAAAATTGTGGGAGCCACAAAACCCATTATGTCCCATAGTCAAGCCACTGTGGACAGCATAGTGCGTTTGGTGCACTTATCATGTGGTGGTGAGACGTCAAACCGAAAACTATTGCAGGATTTGTCCCAGCGTAAACCGAGAACCTTATGCGGTACAGACTGCTCAAACTCAATGTCTGGAGAAGCTTTATGAGAATCTGGTATGCGTGCGAGAACCTCCTTAGAGTTGCTTGTCCATATGACACGATCAAACTGGTAAGCCTCGCTTGTAAAGCTGGATAAGCTCTCCACAAAGCAAAATCGCTAGCGGAGCGGATATGACACTACAGGCAATGTCATCCATATACAAAGCGGAAGTAGCAACAGCCGCTGCGGCGGGAAAGTGATCGCCTTCATCAGCGATCAACTGGCGAACAACTCGTAACGCGTGATATGGGCTAGACTTGAGTCCAAAACAAACACGATTGAACTGATACACAGATCAAGGTTCTTTCTTGTCAAAACGATAAAAGATCCGTTGAAATCTACGGTCAGATTCGCGAACGCTGATATTGAGAAACATTTGACGGCAATCAGCTGACAGAGCGATTTGGAAAAAACGAAACTTTATAATGATGTTAAATAAATCACCCTGTAGATTGGGGCCGGCATGCAAAATGTCATTAATCGACTGACCCGATGTAGTCTTACAACTAGCATCTAAAACCACGCGAAGTTTAGTAGAGGTTTTATCTTCGCGAACTACGCCGTGATGCGGGATATAATATGAGGGTAGAGAGTTGCCCTCGTTGTTTACAACTACACTCAAAAAACCTTTATCTATGTAGTCACGAATGACGTCATTATAGGCGCTGCGTAACTTAAGTGATGCATCAAGTTTACGTTCCAAACAATGGAAACGTCTGAGCGCAGCAGCGTACGAGTCGCCTAACGAATAAGGGTCACCACAGAATGGCAACGCCACGACGTATCTGCCACTGTCGTCACGAACAGTGGTAGCGCGGAAATGTTCTTCACACTTGAGATCTTTACGGCTCATCGAGGGCGGTGCGGTAACCTCTTCAAGCTCCCATAATCGCTTGAGAAGAGAATCAATATTATTTTCTTGAAGAACAGAACAACAGCAAGACGTAACGTATTGAGAAGTATGTAATGTAGGTACGGTACCCATAATTACATACCCAAATACCGTCCCAATAGCGGGCGGTAAGTTATGTTGCTCACTACGTACCACTTTAGTTAGTAGCAAGTGCGGGAATATTGCAGCTCCGATCAAAACATCAATGTCTGCCGGATTCGCAAACTCCGAGTCTGCCAGCGGCAATGACTCGAGGTGTGTGAGTAGCGATACGTCCACATTAGCGTTTGGCAATGTGTCCGTAATACGCTCCACGATAAGCGAAGAAATGTTAAATTTAATGTCCCTATCAAAACGCGAATGTATTTTAATATCTACGGAACCCTTGCAATGTTTTTCTGAACCGCCGATCCCTTTGACTATTGAGTTAGTATTTTTAAAGTTATTCCACAATCCAAGGCGTTTGAACAACTCAAATGTTATTAAATTGGTCTGAGACGCGCTACCAAGTAGACAACGTTCCATGTGCGGCCACCCATTAACATCATAAACGATAACTTGCGCTGTCGCTAACAGAACAGTCTTAGACGTCATACACCGCGGCTTAGTACTGCTCTGATCACTACAAGCGCGCGAAGGCCATCCGCGCGTGCACGCCGCCCGCGCAATGGATGTCGTACACAACGATATTTCATTCTGGATCGTGGGAGGCACAGTTATCGTAGCCTGCACCTGCGACGTAAGTGTGTCAAGGTTAGCGGCTTGGTTTGACAACAGGCTACCTTTAACGAAATGTAACAGTGAATGGTGTCGTTGATTACATGAGCGGCATCTCGTTCTACTAGAATAATCACTCGTTTTATGCTTTAAACTTAAGCAATTTATGCATGCTTTGTTATCTTTTACCCACTTGAAACGAGCAGTTGGATTTAAACCATTGAAGGCGGGACACTTGTAGAAATAGTCGTGCACTATATTACTGCACGGATACTTCTGTGAATTATTACTATTAGATTCCGAGCATGTTACGTAAGATTGTGGTTTAGGGACCGAGTTATTATTACTATTTCGCGCTTTATTCAACCTTTGTTTGCTGCTGTTAGTGTTAAACGGGCTAGGTGAACTAGACTGCGTATTATGAAATATTCGACACTGATCTTTGATGAACGAAATAAAACAATCTAGTGTAGGTATTTTATTATTGCGTTCCGTCATCTTGAAAGCACGAATTGTTTCAGTGTCAAACTTTTTTAAAGCGAGTTGAAGCAACATAAAGTCGGAAATATCTTCTAATTTTAATTTCCTAAGAGAGTTAACCGCGGTAACAAAGTTATCTATGAACAGCTGGAAATTCGCGACTGACGCGTTGCCGGACAGTTTAAGATTTAAAGCTTGGTCAAAGTAAGTAGACGCCAGGACGCGAGTGTCTTGATATCTATCAAGTAGTGACTGAAATATGACCTGATAATTCTCAGCACTGGGTTTGACACCTGCAAATACGGACTGGGCCTTCGGTGACAGTTTACCTATTAAATAGTACAACCTGTCAGCATCTGTCAGAGAACCATTATCGTGCACTGTAGACTTAAAACTCGCATAGAATAACGGCCAGTTTCGTATATCGCCATCAAACGACATAATCTCGATTGGCGGTAATCTCGGCGTGCGGGCCGCGGCAACGGGCTGTGCCGAACATTTACCCTCCAATTGCGATTGTATACGCTTAATAATACAATTAAGATCTTCGAATGAGGTGTACGCCTGATAATTCGGTTTTTAATCAGGATTAGCAGAAAGCAATCTTGCGTTATAATCGTCTAACAACTTATGAAAATCTGTTCGAATACTTTCTTCTGTCATACAATAACTAAGGAATGATTCCCTATTACTATCGGAAATAGCGGCGGTTTTTGAGCGCTCATAAATGTTTTGAATACGCTCAAATAAAATATTGCGTTTTGCTTTTAAGATTGTCATCTCTTTGTCTTCCGACACGCGTGACTTCTTTTGTTGTGACATGCTTACGTAAGTATAAGCTAATGAGACCGAAACAAAATAAGAATATCTAATGTACCTATTATTTTACCTAAGTAGGCTAAGTAGGCAACACTTTAGAGCTGTGGAATTAAAAGTTGCTCGAAATATGAGATTTACAAGAAAACTATGATAGTTCCAGAAATAATAATTGAGTAAGTAGGTAGCTACATAAAAGTTTACCTACTGATAAGGGGGGGAAACAACCATGTGACGGTTATGTGAATGGACTAGGAGTATAGCTAGGTGCTATAACTGCCTAGGTATAGAGATATAACGTATAAAAACGTAAATGAATCCGGCTCGAAGGACCATAAAATGGTTCGGCGTTACACCGAAACCGAAGGTTCCTAGGCGATTTGGGAAAAAATGGACTGTATTTAAAGGATGGCGAGTTCTGATCGCCTAGGATTGGAGAGGGAGAGAAAGTATGGTGTAGAAAGGAACCTCTTACCTTGCACGGCAATCTTCTTCTTCTCAGAAGGGACTGCCCTTGTGTTGTCGCGATGAAGCTGCTTGATTCACTACACTACACTATTCGTTTCACTTTCACTCGCGAGCGGGTTTGTTAGGTTTTCTTTGGTTGTAAGCGATAATAATTATATATGGCGGTGCGGTGCGGTGCAGTACGGTGTGGCGGACACGTTCTCAGCGTCTCGAATCTTCTGTCACCGTTGATCAGGGCGGCCAATAGCGAGGCGTTTCGGGAGGGGATTTATGAAAAGGATCGCTCGGATTGACCGAGCAGCGACGAACCATTGACGTTGACGTGATTAGTTCTCGGTGGAAAGGTAGATGGCCCTACCATCTTCAGTATTTAATATAGATGAACTTAGTCTTTTACAGTAAGTAGTTTGGACGAATAGTTTAAAAGTTATCACGATATAATATTTGACCTAAGCGCAGCGTCATTAAAAACGCTTTCTATGAGTTGGCGCGCTGAAGCACAGCGGGGCGGAGGGACGGTCTGATATGACATGTTATTTGTGGTAAGTAATGCTTTCAGTTTTTATTTTTGCTGCTGTTATGTTCAGTAGGTATATGAGCTCTTCACAACTTCAATACCTTCATGCTAATCTTTACCTGAAGTTCGACGATGATGAAAACAAAAGTAATTTTTAAGTATTATCTGTTAATAGGTATGTATGCTACACGGCTAATCTGCAAAGGCGTTTGTGATGAAATTTGACATGGATAGTCTGAAACCCGGGGAAGTACATAGTCTACTCTTTATTAAAACTTCATGCTGGCGAAGCCGCGGGCGAAAGCTAGTAATGAATAAAACTTTTTGACTAATATACATAGCATTCGAAACCTGGTAAAAATATTAATAAACTGTTACGATTAATTCAAGCATCTTATTAAAATGAGATTTAAGTTCTTTACCGAATTTACTACTACGAATAAAAGTCGTGAAATAGTGTAATAATTACCTGTAATATAATTTAATAATAGGGGTTAAAGTATGAAATTGCCTTTTTATTGTAATAGGTACTTTGAATTGATATAGAATCTTCATGGTTTGAGGTTTTTGAATGAATTTTTTTTCACATGGTTTCTATGATGTTCTTCTTTTAAAAATGTGAAACATTTGAATATCGACTTTCAGTTGTTTTAGAAAGATGGTTACTGTAAAAATTCAAGTGATTTTTGAATACGAGTTCCGACGCGGAAGTAACGTGGCAGAAACAGCCCGCAATATCAATGTTGCGTTTGAGGAGGGATCTGCTAATGAACGCACCCTGCGATTTTGGCTTAAACACTTTCACGATGGAAATTTCGACTTGAAGAACGAGCCACGAGGAAGACACAGGTGAATAACGATGAATTAAGAGAGATGGTGGAAACCCATCCTGGTCAAACTACCCAGGAATTAGCGGCATGGTTTAACGTTACCTTACCCACAATATTGACTCATTTGCGTCAAATCAATAGGATAAAAAAATACGAAAAATTGGTGCCTCATGATTTGAATGATCTGCAGAAAGAAACGCGTGTTGAAACTTGTGTTGCCTTGTTGAATCGGTACAGAAATGAAGGAATATTGGATCAAATTGTGACATGTGATGAAAAGTGGATTCTTTATGATAACCGTAAAAGAAAAATGCAATGGCTGACCCCAGGTCAAACGCCACAACAGTGTCCTAAAGCAAAGCTTACTAATAAAAAGGTAATGGTTACTGTTTGCTGGTCTCAGCATGGTGTTATTCACTATAGTTTTCTCCGATCTGGTCAAGCAATAACGGCAGATGTCTATTATACCGAACTCCAAACAATGTTGGCAAAACTAGCAGTAAAACAGCCCCGACTCATGAATCGATCTTTACCATTATTGCTCTATGACAACGCGAGACCTCATACAGCACGAGAAATCGTTTTGACCCTCCAGGAACTGCAGTTAGAAATCATTCGTCTTCCTCCGTATTTGCCAGACCTTGCTCCAACGGACTACCATTTTTTTCGTGATTTGGAAAATTATCTACGTGACAAGAAGTTTTCTTCCCAGGAGGCTTTACAAAATGCTTTCACACAGTTTGTGCAGTCTAGATCCTCAGAGTTCTATCGCAAAGGCATAAATGATATATATTAAATGGCAGCAATGTATAGATAATAATGGTAACTATTTTGATTAAATAGATATGATAAAATTAAAAAAATAAACAATTTTGATTTTCAGTACAAATCGGCAATTTCATACTTCAACCCCTAATATCTAGTGACGACTAGTGGCGTAACTAAAATTATTTTCGAAAAAAATTACATATAAACACTAAACAGTCAATACCAAGTTCTTCATTCGACTTACATTAATCGCATTACGCACGCCCATTTGAATAAGTACTCAATGATGCTATATTGAGCAGGCTGTGTGTTTTGTGTGTTTTAGAACAAAAGGTGCCTACTATTTGGTATATATTCGATTTTCTTATATGGTGCTAATACAACGAAGAATTCCCTTGTAACAGTACAGAGAGAATTCGTTTTTTTTTTTGTCAAACTGAACAACGAGCAGAGCAGAACACTGCTACGAACATTTTCCCGATCTTTCTAGCGAACACCTAATTAGCGAAAACGACAAAGCAAATTTACTGTCAATTCACTACAAAGCTCGCCAGAACATTCGTACGAATGCTCGCTAAAACACACTCGTTTGTTTTTCTGTTTTGTAATATTCGCAGGGATGCTCATTACAGGTGAATGCTCAAATGGATCAGCACTATTATGCTACGTGTTTGTTAATACCCTTTCCAATCATACTTTAAGCAAGGATAATATCTACGTATTGACCTAAATAGAATTTGAATGACATAATAGAATGATAACGTTATTAATACATATTAATAAGCCACCTACACGCTTCTAGTCATCGTACTACAAATCATGTTAAGTGTGAATTAATTTGAATTGACAGAACTGACCTCTGGGATCTGCCTACGTTGAATTTATGATACTGGGGTGGCAGTTACATATTTAGGGATTTTTATTGTGTAACGTTGGGTCGCCACTGTAACGTGGTTAGCTACTTTGGTGCGGTTAAATGAAAATCGTAATTACTGTTACAATTAAAAATCTGTTTAATTCGGTAAAGAATTTAAGACATCCTTTAGCCAAGCACTTGATTGAAAATTATTAAGGAAATTCTAGAAAAGTTACAGAGATAGAACCATGGTCGCGTGATTCGGGTAGTCTTCTTGGGAATCCTTTTCCGGCATCGCTCAGAATAGCAGTGATGCACTTAGCTGTGTCCGCCGCTGTCCAGCCGATGAAAGAGAGTGGTCCTCGCTGCACGGCCGTATTTAAAGACCCGAAGTGGAGTGTCTGAGGTGAGGGTCGGAGGTTTAGGCGGCCGGCCAAGAGGAGTGGGCGGACGGTGACAGCGCAACGTCACAATTGGTAAGCCCTGTAAGAAAAAGTCAAGCTAATCAATATCAATGGCTCTTAGTTTATTTTACTTTATGGAATTTTATTTTATTTCAATATATCAAATGAAATATTTGTGTCAAAAGGTATAAACAATAATTATTGAAATATTTACTCATTCAGTTATAATAATATATTGTAATCACCTTTAAATTATTATTTTCAGTATCTGCAAGTTCTTTTTGGATGAATAACAGATTAAACTTTTATTTTCACAGCCCGGGATCCGTTTACTATGACAGAATATGCGCTTTCCCGCAGAGCGCCTTTAAAAAAATAATACTCAATAATTTCGAGCAGTGTTTCTATATTCAAGGGTACTGTAGTAACGACTGTTATAGACCTTCATGACCGCTGGGACCAACGCGCCACTGATGGCTTAACGTGCTCTCCCAGGAACGGGGCAAGCGATAACTAACAATTTAATATAACTTTGAAAATTCTAAAAAGCTAGCCAAAATACTAGTTCATCTCACACTGGTCTACCTAATTGTTAAAATGCTAGTTGCACGAGTATATTATGTTCATATCATAATAATAATCATATCAGCAATAAGGTAAAAAATGTATCAGAAGGCCAATTCTCGTATTTTAACAGGCACCGAAACTGTACTTTTATTGAACTGAAATTTGATTTTGAATCTCTATTGGTATTCTGCTACACTTTGTCATTATGGTTTATGAATGGAAAAGCAATAAAAAATCTGTGAATTTAATAAAAAGTACTGTGTCTACTTTTATATATATCGACGTTGAAGCGTAGTTTGACACTTAGTTCAATTTAAGGTCTAGTCACGATATCAATCAAGTGTCAGTTAATTTAGGAGAAAATCAGTAATGACACAAGTATGACACCAAGACTAAATAGAAACTGCATTTTGATTAAATATAAATAGGAGAATTGGCCTTCAGACCTGTTAAAATATCCAACGATAAATCAAAATCTGTAGGTTACAATGTTGTACCAATTGCAAGTATAAAGCTATCGGCGCTTAGTAAAAGCCACATTCACGCGGTAATGTCACGTTGTGAGTCAATGGGATGCGAATGAGAACGCTCGTTTATGCTTCGTTTAACCAAAAACCTCATGCCTCTACCTCGGTCGCCGCACAAACTCATAGGTTGCGGTACATCTGTTACTGAAAACAACTGGTGTACGGTTGTCTTTATCACACTTCCCTCTCTCTCGGCATACCATGTCCGAAAAATAATGGGCCGAAATGTAGACGTTATTGTTAATTTCAATAAAAGGTATTAAACGTGACAACCTATAAACCTGCTCGTATCATTTTCATTCTCATGTTCATTCTAGCGCCTCTACTTTCAAGTCTAATTTGATTTGATAGAATATTAGCTTAAGGATAACTAATAAAATCAATGAAGTTCATATTATTTTGGAAAATATGGAATAGACAATATATACATGTGAGTAAGAATACTAGTAAGATAGTACATGGTAAGATACTCGGATGTTCATCCATCGTTTGCTTGTTTCAAGTCCAGCCTACTTACGTCGTCCAAAAAAGAAATCTTCTCATATTTCGGTGACCCTATAAAGTCTGCCATACGCGATGACTTTTATGACAAGCGTGGGACTAATAAAGTACCGCCGTTACATTCCTGCCAAAGTTGCATAATAAATAAATAATTCAATGGATTTTGATAAAGTCGTAAACGGAACGTGTTACAGTGTCGTCAACCCTACGAATTGCCGAGTAAGCATACTTTCGACTGGAAAACTTTTGATTTTCTGCTTACTTTACTTCATAAAAGCGTTCGTGTTTAAATTTTATTACCAGGTATTCTTAAATAACACTGCAAAAAAATTCTACAGGATTCGTTCGACCTGTGCATATATGCGGTCTGAAATTGCAAGACCAACTTATTTTTTATGTTTAAGTTTTTTGAATCCACGGTTAGCTGTATTTGGAGTATAATGACTAGTATTATAAATTATAAAAATGGTACAAAATGTTAGAATTATCTTAATATCACCGCCTCAATAGGGTATTTGACTAAAAAAATCGAATTAGTCCGTCAGTTAGATTATCGAAAAATATTGGATACGTATATTTTGTTTTTTCAAATCAGTAAAAAAATACGAAGATAAAACACATCAAAGATGGAGAAACGTCTAGGAGTGGGGGCTTGTAACGTCACTTGCCAGTAAAAAGTGTACTGGCAAGTGACGTCACACGAGTTTTCAGCGAAGTTTGTAGTATTCATTTTTTGTTTACGTGACTAAAGAAAAAATACGTATCCAATATTTTTCGATAATCTAACTGACGGACTAATTAGATTTTTTTAGTCAAATACCCTATTGGGAGCATCTTCATTTTCGGTACATATAGGCATTCTTTTATTATCAATTAAAATTATTCAAAAAATCTTAGGACTTTTTTCATCTTCTAAACTTGTCCAACGCGATCATTCATGTTCCATGCCCACGTAAAAGTCGTTTTAGTTTGGAATAGTTCCAACGTCAATCAACCTATTATTCAGAAGTGACCCGAGTTGTAAAATTATTAGGGCACAGAATCAGATAGATCGTTGTCACATAGACTTCACAATGTGAGATTTAAATATGGATTTCGCTATATGTGTAGTAGCTCCAATGCATTTGCTTAAGAATGACGGAACTGACTGCTAGGCGAATAAGTAACACCATGTACAGTGTCCAGACACGGATAAGCAAACCAGGAGGCTTTTGGCAACTATTGAATTAATTAATAATTTCATATTGTATTGCCTATAATAGAAGTAAACGAAATGTTACCTAATCTATGAAAAAAACAAGTTATGAATAAAAATGATAACTTGTATAAGGCAGCCAATACTTAAGAATTATTATGACTGGAAGAAGCGACGTCACATTGTACTATTGCCCTCTTTGTCTTCTTTATAACAATAAAAAGATTTTACTAGCTTAAAATGAAAGTTATGACGGTTTTTTCATCTAAAGATATAAAAGTAAGTCGTGTTAGTTACACTATTTATAACTCAAGAACGGCTGAACCGATTTGGCTGAAAATTGGTGGGGAGGTAGCTCAGAACCAGGAAAAACACATAGAATACAATTAGTTGCAAACAATAATCTGGGAGGGATTTTAGAGAGGGTCGAAGTTTGTAGGGACAAACCTACTACCTATTGACAGTAAGAAGGCATGCGCTGTAATAATTGAGTGCTGCGCATGTGCTATCTGTCAGTACTGTCACATTTCACATAGTCATATGGTGCACTGTCATTACTTCGTTCGCTTATTGTATTTATATAATACATACATACATATACTCACGCCTTTATCCCGTCGGGGTAAGCAGAGACAACAGATCGCCACTTGCTTCTATCCTTGCAAACCTCACGCGCTTCCTCTACATTCATTACTCTTTTCGTGCATACTACTTATATAAACTAATAATTATTGTAACAGCCTGGGCTAACCCCTACTAATATTAGGTATAAATGCGAAAATGTGTATGTATGTATGTACCGATTTCACGCTAAACCGGCTGAACCAGTATTCTCTACTCATAAATTCGAAAGTGTGTATAGAGATATAGCGGACCATGGCTTTGACATTTGACTGTATTGAAAGTGATGTTGTTGAGCACCTTTCGGTAGATAATGTCATGAATACTGACCAAGTTACTTCGTACCCTATAGAGTTTCTGAACTCCTTACAATTATCAGGAGTACCTTCACGCAACTTGAGACTGAATGTTGGTGTTCCAGTTCTGTCAATGCGGAATCTTAATACACCAAAGCTTTGTAATGGCAAACGGCTACAAGTAACACCTAGGACGAAACATAATAAAAGCTATTCGGTATTGCGAGTCAGACTCGCTCATGAAGGGTTCCGTAGTGGAGATATCCACTTACCATAGCCATTATCTTCGACTAACTATTAATAGTATTTGTATAAACGACAAAGCTATATTTGCCGTTTTTAAGATGTGCTTTATTTCAAAAACTGCTGACTACATATCGTTCAAACCAATTTTCGTTGGAAGTTTTTGTAACGATCTACAGCATTTTTTTTTATTAGATTTGTCACTCTCTTATTTTGAAAGTTAGAGGGACACTAATTACACGCATTTTACCACTTTGGAACCGTATATCTTTCAAACGATTGTCTATAAGAAACAATGGTTTTAGGAACCTCAAAGTACTTTTTATCGACCTCTTTTCCACATCAGTTCCATGTATATGAAGAGTCCCCCTTAATATTTAATATTTTTTATTTTCTATAACGTCGTAAAGCGGTTCACAGAATACATCTACCTACCAATTTTCAAATGTGAAAACCGAATAGTTTCGGCATAAAGTGGCTGTGACATAAGGATAGACTAACAGACATAGCGCGTCTAATAAGGATTCCGACTTTAGCCATTTTTGACTACGGAACTCTAAAAATACTATTTACAGAAATGTTTTAAATACTTCTTGCGGTTATATTTCTTATAAGTCCATATGAACAGAATTAAAACGAAAATTACTATCGAACGATGAAGGAGTTTTGTGTTACTCCTAATTTAACGTGAGCGAAGCCGCGGGCAAAAGCTAGTTTGGTATAGATTTAACTCTTATCTTTCTCCTATTGACATGATTGTTGACATTTTGTCAACTAAACAATTTTACATAAATAACGTAACTATATTGTTAATTGAGGCGATGATTAAGCTCATCACTTTAAAGAAAAACGAGGCTAAGTATTTATCAAATTCAAAAATACAACATCAAGGGGGATTCTCCAACAAGTTAGGTGATTAGGACGGACGTGGAACAACGATTGATGTCGGCACTTGTATACGTAACATGTCAGCTGTCCCGGGACATTTCAAGACGCAGCAATCGCTTATAAGGCGACAGGATTTGCATCTTCGTTGTTCTGTTGCTGTCAGTTAGATGTTATTACTAACATGTAATTCCCACTAGAACTCTCTGCACTGTGGAGTAAAAGTATTTTTGTGATTCTCTTAATCAAATAACAATTCGTTATTTTGCTCAAGATTTCGTCCGCCACCCTGTCCGTGAGTCTTACAGCTTTTTCGACAAAAGGTAGCCTATGCTATATTATATACTTTGATATGTAATCAATATTACTGCGAAACTGTATCAAAACTGTGAAATATTTTTGCGTAAAGGAGTAAAAAATTTAACTTATGAACTTTTGTATTTATAATCGTATTTTCTTATGATTATAACGAAATATGTAACCTATTTGCCAATGAGAAGCCATAGGGTTATAGTAAATATTATATCACTATCTACCTTCTGCCTACTCTAATAAAATTCTATGAACTGCAAATGCATTTTTGCTTCGAGTCTAGTGTAAAGCCTGTGTTCTATTTACAAGAAATATCAGTTTTGATCTTACATTAGTTAATTAAAATCTTTCATATTCATTTGCAAACCCATTTCCTGCTACACGTTTATCATCGGTCGGACGCAATAACTTAGTCGAGTCATATTTTGTATAGAGCTTATGTCAATTATGTATAACTGCTCTATGCCTAGCATATGCTAGGCTCATAATATGATCATGATTAAGAATTTGAAAATAGGTCCAAGGTACTTTTACATGGAAACAAAATACTTATTTCTCTGTAAGTAACCTGCCTCAATATTAGAAATGTACTGTTTGCATCACAAAATAATCTATAATAGTATATCTTCCTTGACCAATACGTGCCACGGTGACCACTTTAAGTCCTTGACAGCAGACGTTCGTGTGCTCGTTTGTGACTAACGTAACCATACTCATATTATCTTTAAAAATCCGCTCGCAGTGCGGACAAGTTGTAGGTTGCAATCTTAATATATAAAATCCTTGCGTTACTGACTGACTGACAGACACGCTACAGCCGAAACGATTGGGCGCAGGAAGCTGAAATTTGGCATGTATGTTCCTTGGGGACCGTAGGGGTGCACTAAGAAGGCATTTTGCGAAATTCCCACGGGATCGGCCAAAACGGGTAAATTTAAGAAAAATGCAGGCGTAGCTGCTGGCGTCCTCTAGTCACAATATAAAACTGCTGTTAACATTTTAGCAGAAGGATTATAAAATCGTCCCAGACTCATTAACAACATTCCTTCCATTTAAAAACTGAATTACCTGCATTTGAAGCGTGATGAATAAAATGGTTCTGCCACAAAAGATAGAAAATCAGCAATGCAATTTTTTAAATAAAAATGTATTTCAATAAAACTTCAAAATATTAGCATCATCCTTCAAATAATTCAGAAATGGATTTCGATGGTAGCTCTTCCGAGTATCCTCAGGAATACGGATGTTGTCCTAACTGCAACCGCCACAGAACAAATTCAATTTTGTTCGTTGTCGCTTTTGCTCAGTCCATTTCAGTACCTATTGCCAGATAGTCAAGACTGATACGAATGTAGTAGATTATACTGCAATAATGGTTTCTCAGCTAACGCCATTTATTTGCAAGGCTTTGGCAACACTCAATACAAAATACGTTTTCAGAAAATGTTTATGAGCGCAATCCTTTATTGGTTTACTTTATTGGCTAAAGTACTTCATATTAACTGGATACGTAATCATGTAATAGTAATGTTGTGTAGAATATAAAGATAATGATTAATTTATTGCGTAACTGTGTACAAAACATAGGTTTTAGTTATAAAGTTTTTGGACACAACAGTTTGCCCATATCGGATATGCAACATAAATTTTAAATTGAAATAACAAATTAAACATTTAAAAACAAAAAAACAGCTTAAATACATGCATTAATACGATTAACCAAAAATCTCATTTAGAGTATATAAAGCATGCTCAATCAGCCACTTTTTCAAATTTATTTTTAATTTACGGCCATCTAATTCTTTTAAGGCTGTAGCAAAATTGTTAAAAACACGAATTGCAGAAATGTAAGTGCTTTTATAGTAAATAGTTTTATTAATTATAGGTAAGTTAATATTATACTTATACTTATTTCGTATGTTTCGTTTTGAAGCAGATTTTAAATTAAAATATTCTTTATTATTTTTCACAAATAAGCATAATTCAAGAATGTAAATACAAGTAAGAAACAAAAAACTTAAATATTTACGGCATATATCTTAAAAACGTAGAAGACATTTATTTATTTTAAATGATGATGCAAAATCTTGGTACCCACCACCAATAGCTTAGTGTAATACGTCATTGGATAGCTCTTTGTGAGCTAAAAAAAATATTATGGCCTAGTGGCCATAATATTTTTCTTAAATCCAAATTGTTCCAAATCTTAGTCCGTTCAGAAATAACAAGAACTATAACATGCCAGTTGTAGCAAGGATAGAATAAGGTTATTATTATTATTTCATAATTCACTACCCATTTGTACATCAATAGGAGTTATGAATCATTTCCTTACCTGCCCGGGAAGGCGTGCAAGGTACTAGAGGCGGGGGGTGGGGAGGAGACGGACGAATGAGCACGCGCAAGCGTCGACCGACGGATAGCTTCAGTCGTTTCTTTGTATTGTGTGTGACTGCGCTTCCCCGTCTCCCAGTACTATTTAGCGACTATTTATAATTTTATTTTTATTTCACTAGGCAAGTTATTTTATTGGCATTAGGGACATATCAAATAAAGCTTGCAAGATCTTACTGCAGTGAGCATCTACAAAATGGAATATACACAATAGAGATTTATAGACAAAATGCACTTGAAGATTTGCCTGACTATGGGATAAATGAAGATTCTTCTCTCATGCGCGATCGTATCCAATCTCGACATATTCGAGCAAGAATATATTATTGTTATATTTGAATCAATCATAATAGTAATACTATCTCTCACATAGTAATACTGTACATGCCCGACTGGACGACGTACTGTAGGTACATGTGCTCACATCGTGTCCATCGTGTGGTACCTAGGATACGCCAGGCACGAGGGATTTGTAGCCCCTGCCTTATTCCTTAATGATGTGTTACTAGTTAATGATGTGTCATCATTTATTTTATTTTGTTATCATTTTATTTCATTTGGTAATCATTTCATATTGTAATCTCATTTATTAGGCTTCGTTGCGGCTGTTGCTTCTTTTGAATACAATAAATGGTATAAATAATAAACAAAGGAAATCATAATCGTATTTTATTTCATTTTCTTAAGCTTTATTTTCATTTTAGGGTTCCGTACCTCGAAATGAAAAAACGGAACCCTTATAGGATCACTTTGTTGTCGGTCCGTTTGTCAAGACCCTTTTTCTCAGAAACGCGTGGAGGTATCAAACTGAAATTTATATCAAATAGTCAAGTCTACTGTCCCTTAAAGCTGTGAAAAAATCAAACTTCTAAGCCGATGCAATCTAAAGATACAGCCATTTATGCTGCAAATTGCCGCAAATTTTCGAAACTCGCAAGTGAATCAAAACCTACAGAGTACTTCCCGTAAATTCAGAATCTTGAAATTTGGTACGAAGCAATGTCTTATAGCAGAGATAAAGGTAAAATTGCTAAATCTGTAAATTTTTAGTTACATCATATCATAAAAATATTTTTAATAATTTTAAAGTCATTACCATTTTATCATGAACGCTTAAAGTTATTAAATTGAAATTCATATCAAATTTTTGGGTCTATAATACCTTTAAGCTATAAAAAAATCAAACTACTATCTTAACGCAATCAAAAGAAACAGCAATTTTACTACATTTTCAAACTCGCATCTACCAGGAAGGGAATCAAAACCTACAGGGTACTTCCCGTAAACTCAGATACTTGAAATTTGGTACAAACTAACATCTTACAGCACAGATAAAGGAAAAATTGCGAAAACCGTAAATTTTTAGTAACATCATATAATTAAGAATTATTTTTTATTTATAGTCTCACGCGTGTATCCCCGAAGGGATAGGCAGAGGTGTAAATATTACACCCACATTTCGCTATGAATTTTTAGGTCTCACGTAATAGGAGACGAGCCTATTGCTGTTACCGAGCACATCACCAGACTCCGGGTTGCTACTGAGAATTCGAAAATACCTAGTAACACTTTTGCCCGAACCGGGAATCGAACCCGGGACCTCCGATCAGCAGTCGCATACGCTATCCACTGGACCACGGAGGCAGTTAATAATTAAAATATTTTTAATAATTTTAAACATAAGTTTAAGGGTTCCTCATGAACAAGTAGAGGAATAAAATTGAAATTCATATCAAATACATACATACATACATACATATCGTCACGCCTTTTATCCTCGAAGGGGTAGGCAGAGGTGTATTCCTACACCCACTTTTCGCCAGATATACTTTAGTCCCACGTAATAAGGGGCGAGCCTATTGCCGTACCGGGCACATTTCCAGACTCCGTGCTGCTACTGAGAATTTCGTGACAGAAAAACCCAATAACACTGCCCGACCCAGGAATCGAACCCGGGACCTCCCGATCCCACGCGCACATTTATGCCGCGAGACCAACGAGGCAGTCGTATAGGGTTTGATGTCGAGTTTTCCGTCTCTACGCAAAGATGGTATTTGCATCGTGTTATCCCTTAGTCGCCTCTTACGACACCCACGGGAAGATAGGGGGTGGTGACACTTGTATTCTATGCCGTCAACCACACGGCTCAAATCAAATACTCAAGTCAATACTAAAGGGTACTTCCCGTTGATCTATAATCTTAAAATTTGGCATAAAGCAACGTTTTATAGCACATAGCAAAAATTTCGAAAACCTTATTTATTTTGTTACATCACATATTTTTTTAAATAATTATATATACAAGTGTGTACGGAACCCTCGGTGCGCGAGTCCGACTCGCACTTGACCGGTTTTTTATTAAAGGAAAATCCATATTACCCTGATATTATTATATTAGGTTGGCAATCAGATCGGACTATAAATCAAATCAGGCGCCATACTTATTCATATTCTACAAGATAATACCTTTTCAATGATATATCACACATCACTATTGAAGCGGGTACCAGATTTTATACAATCTCTTGTATCATCCTTTTTGATTTTAACAGCTTTGGGTAGTAGTCATCGCATGGCGTTTTGGTAAATAACTACGACTATTTTTATTGTAGTGTGTTGCTGGGCTGATTTCATACCAAATTGTCAATGCCATGGGCACTGGGTATTGCATAGTGTGCTTGGATGACCGTTTGTTGTGGTCTTTAAATCAGCGCTACCGTGCTCCGAAGGGCATGCAAATCTGCTGCCCGTCTCTGAACAAGAATCAATTTTTTGTTGGAGCCTTCGAGTGGCGTATAAACTCTTTTAGTTGGTCTCGCACGAGCACAAAAAAAAAATTAATAGGTATGATCAATTATTCATATTATTAATAATGCTTTCTTGATCCCGAAACTGAACCTAAAAGTTAAACTGCTAAAGCAATAGTGGAAATCATCTGCAGACATACTACACATGGTAATTGAAAATGAGATAGGTATTACCTTGTCTTACATTTATTTTTCATTTATGATGTGAATTGTAAAACACACGCATGAATACCTATTTATGTAATCATACATACATACATACATAGACTCACGCCTGTTTCCCGGAGGGGTAGGCAGAGACTACGGAGCGCCATTTGCAACGATTTTGACATATCTCTCTTGCTTCATTCACTCCCATCAGATTCCTCATGCATGCTCTTCTGTTCGGGTGCTTCTAACCTGTCCTGTTTTTGGGATGTCTCCAATCTGGTCAGAGAAAGTCCGCCTAGGTCTTCCCCTTCGTCCTGTCCCTTCCACACTTGCCTTATATATCTGCTTGGTCAGTCTTTCGTCATCCATCCTCTCCACGTGTCCAAACCATCTTAGCATACCTTTCTCGATGCTTGTCACTACATCTTCTTTTACCCCACAACACTCTCTTGTCACACCGAGGGTTCACGGGCAAAATGTATTAAGCGACATTTTTTAAACTTTACAGGAGAGCGTTTTAAAGTTTCAATTTTACGAAAAAAAATCGTTATGAAAAAAGTATAAGGTTATTAACGAAAAAGCGTCCGAAGTTGATTTCCATGACAAAAGCTGCATAATTGAGTATAGTTTTCATTTCTTTTAAGCTACTATTAATAGAAATAAAAGTCGCTTGATACAATATTACCCCAGTTTACTTTTATTTAGAAACAGGCTAAATGATATAAGTGCCATAAACTTCACAATACAGGTATAGGAAAAACGATTTAAGCGACACTCTGGTATTATTTTGTGCAAGGCTAAATATATGAACAACCATTGGAATACTAAAATAAAATCAGGCTAATCGGTTTAAGCAATTGAAATATGATAAAGTAGTTGCAGATTAAAATGATTTATGTAGCACTTTTCTCTAAAAGTAAATTGTTTGAAATAACAATTAATAATAATAATAATAATATTCTTTATTGTACACCAATCGGAAATGCATATAAAAATTGTGATCAACAGGTAATGCACAAAGGGCGGCCTTATCACTAAAAAGTAATTTCTTCCAGGCAACCTTTGGATGGACTGGAAACTGACGGATTTCGAAAAGGGGTAGTGTTGGTGTGTTCAAATATTGTACATAATTAATTGGATTCAAACAATAAATAGATACAAAATACTGTAATAAAATTGAATAATGATACATATATTAATAAATATACCATATTTTGTTAATACTATACTTATATATATTTATACATATACATACTTATAATATATAACTAAAATAAATGATTAGGAGATAGTAAAAACGGTACTAATTGACAAAGGAAAAAAGAGATAGAAGATTAACAGTTTGACAATGTGGAGGAGAGCTGAATGGAAAGATAGTGGTCTTTTAATAATCTATTAAAGGCTGATAATGATTGTGCTTGTCTGATGGATATCGGTAGTGCATTCCATAGTCGAGCAGCTTGGACTGTAAATGATTTGTCATAAAAGGTACTGGAATGCATTGGCATTTCCAATCTTAATTTCACCGATGACCTCAGCGATCTCGAATGTGTGTCATTGAGGAACTTAAAGCGTTCTTTTAAGTAAGGGGGAGTAGAAGGATTAAAGAGAATATTGTAAAGCAGAGAAGGGATATGAGTATTCCGTCGAAGGCGAATTGGGAGCCACTTGAGCATGTTACGGAAATTTGAAACGTGATCATATTTGCGTAATCCAAATATGAATCTTATACAGCAATTTTGAAGACGCTCAAGCTTATCAAGTTGCTCCTCGGTGAGATAGAGCTAGATAACTGACATCAGCATAGTCAAGGATTGGTAAGAGAAGAGAATTAGCAAGCGCAATTTTAGTGACATTCGGCAAAAAGTTCCGCAGTCTTCGCAATTTTTATATTATATTTTATATTATTAATTTGTATGTGTAATTAGGATTGGCGGTTAGATCAACATTAATTTGGACTATTGTTTATTTCCTACAAATGAAAAATCTAAAGAAATTTTAAAATAAAACAAATACGTGTTTAAAATCAGACAAGTGATCGTTTTTATTATAATAGTGGCACAAGGATTCACATTTTTCGCTATTTGAAAAATATTCAGATAACAACGACAACGAGAGTGGTGTGGGGTAAAAGAAGATGTAGTGACAACCATCGAGAAAGGCATGTTAAGATGGTTTTGGCACATGGAGACGGTGGATGACGAAAGACTGACAAAGAAGATATATAAGGCAAGTGTGAATAGGACAGGACGAAGGGGAAGACCTAGGCGGACGTTCTCTGACCAGATTGGAGACCTCCTAAAAAAAGGACAGGTCAGAAGTACCCTAAACAGAAGAGCATGCATGAGAAACTTGATGGGAGTGAATGAATCAAGAGAGGTATGTCAGGATCGTTGCAAATGGCGTTCCGTAGTCTCTGCTTACCCCTCCGGGAAACAGGCGTGAGTCTATGTATGTAGTCTATGTCAGGTAACAAGCTGGTGATAACAACAAAAAAGGCTTTTCTAAAAATAATAATAAAAATTAGGTAACAAAAACATCAATTGTAATTGAGAAAAACTAAATAACATCATTATTACACACATACAACTTTGATTTTCCTCTCTTCATAAAAAATAATCAGGCACTAATATTAAAACCGAAAACTACTTCTGTTTTCATTCTTCTGTCTCATCTTCTATGTCAGTATCTATCAATACATCTTTAAAGAACATAACACCCACATACAACCTTTGATTTTCCTCTCTTCATAAAAAATAATCAGGTACTAATATTAAAACCGAAAACTACTTCTGTTTTCATTCTTCTGTCTCATCTTCTATGTCAGTATCTATCAATACATCTTTAAAGAATATAACACCCACATACAACTTTTGATTTTCCTCTCTTCATTAAAAATAATCAGGTACTAATACGGAAAATTTCGGGAATCAAAGAAGTGACACAACATTACTATTTAAAAATGTATTTATTGCTTTTCGAAGTATGCTCCGCGAAATTTAACACATTTTTCCATACGATGGAACCAATCATTGAAGCAATCATTCCATTCGGAAGTTGGGGTCTCTAAAATGGCCGTTTTGTAGGCGTCCACAGCTTCTTCAGGTGATGAAAATCTTTGTCCATGCAATTTATTCTTTATTTTAGGGAAAGTATAGAAATCATTAGGGCTTAGGTCGGGGCTGTACGGCAGATGGTCTAATAATTCTATGTTTTCTTGCTCTAAAAACTGTTTTGTTCTGTGCGCGGTGTGAGAACTCGCATTGTCGTGATGGAGGATGATGCGGCGGTTACAGTTCTCTTTACGGAGTTCAGAAACGACCTGTGGCAAACAAATGCTAGCATACCATTCTGCATTAACCGTTCTTTGTCCCTCAAGAGGAATAATCGTAACATGGTCGGTTTTGGAGACAAACGTGGCCACCATTGTTTTTGCAACACTCCGTGAACGAAAAATTTTTGTTGGCTTTAACTCATTTCCGAACACCCAAACTCGTGACTAGTTTTTTGTTTCAGGTTCGTACGCGTATATCCATGATTTGTCACCTAATATTATGTTGTATACAGGCATTTGAGGATCCTGCGTGGAATCTTTCGAGAGTTCTGACGCACCAAGTAACGCGAGCCGCTTTTTGCTCTTCACAGAGCGAATGCGGTATCCATCGGGAAAACAACTTTTTTACACCTAATTGTTCATGCAAGATTATTTGTATTTGACTCATGCCAATGTCTAAAGTTGCCTGAATTTCGCGGTATGTCACATGTCGATCTTCCTCAATCAGCTTACGCACAGCATCAACGTTTTCTTGGGTGACTGCAGTTTTTGGACGACCTTGACGGGGATCATCACTGAGCTTGACACGTTGTGACGTCGCGCCTCGGCGCCCGCGAGCCTCGCTACGAGTGACGCACAGCAGTGGGCCGCCCGCTCGCCCCCTCCTCCTCGCCGGCCTTATATATACCGGGGACACACGAGGTTTCCCTCCCTTTTTGCTCCGGTCACCACACCACCAAAGCTGAGTTCACCATCTGAAGACCTGTGAAGTGCCAACAACGTCGCTCACGCCCTGGATAATTGTCTTTTCTGTTGTATGTGTATAACTGGAATTATAACGCGAGTTTAAACTTTCCTGGTGATATTTTTTATTTATTTCCCGTAAGTCAACCTAATTATCTCTCTTTAATTGCTCGGCGAGTGATCGACCCCGGCTACCCCGCGGAAATCAATCACTCGTGCGACATTGGCGCCCAACGTGGGGCACTGTTATCTTTAATATTAAGCTATTACACTGGCCTCGGCATTTACATGTAGGTATGTGTGATGAATTATGAATGATTAATGTTTATGTTCAAATTCAGACTGCCGTTGTACGCGTGAAGAATGCAAGCGTGGGTCATTATTATTTAGGTATCCTAATTAGCGTATAGGGTTGTCACTTGTTCAAGGTACTCATGCCCTTGTTTTCTCTAATTTCAGGGAGTATCTTCAGGGCTGCTACGCCCGTTGGGCTAGGGAATTTTCCTTAGGGAAAATCCCGGCCTAACGGGGGGGAGTGTGTGACGTTGCGCCCCGGCGCCCGCGAGCCTCGCTACGAGTGACGCACAGTAGTGGGCCGCCCGCTCGCCCCCTCCTCCTCGCCGGCCTTATATATACCGGGGACACACGAGGTTTCCCTCCCTTTTTGCTCCGGTCACCACACCACCAAAGCTGAGTACACCATCTGAAGACCTGTGAAGTGCCAACAACGTCGCTCACGCCCTGGATAATTGTCTTTTCTGTTGTATGTGTATAACTGGAATTATAACGCGAGTTTAAACTTTCCTGGTGATATTTTTTATTTATTTCCCGTAAGTCAACCTAATTATCTCTCTTTAATTGCTCGGCGAGTGATCGACCCCGGCTATCCCGTGGAAATCAATCACTCGTGCGACAACGTCTACGTTGAAATTCAGCAAACCAGCGATAAATTGTGGTTTTGGATGGGGCTTCATCACCAAATGCAGAAATCATCCAGTCAACACACTGTTTTTGTGCTAAACAACGTCGAAAGTCATAATAAATCATCGCTCTTGAATTTTCTCGAGTCAATTTCATTTTCTCAACGACTAAACAAGTTGACAAAACCTTGTGACAAGACCGAGAATCTTTTTTTAAATAAATAAATGGTATTCGATTTTTTAAACCAAGGAGTTTTCAATTAAAAAGATTTTAATATGACAGGAACAGTGGAAATATTCCATTCCCGATACTTTTAGTGCAGCTTATGTATTAAAAAAGGTTTTTTCCCGTCATGACCTTATTTTCCTTACTTACCGCTTAAAACCTCCTAAATCTCCTCTTAAAGTCCGGTACATTCATTGTTTTGGTCGCAAGGATGTTAACAAACTCGTTCAGGATGCTTCATGATAAATTGGGACACCATGTTTTCTGCCTCCACTGTTGACGAAAAAGTATTTCTTTTTAATAGCTCGATTTATACGATGTTCATGCCCCGGTGAGGCAGGTCAAACTGAGGCATCCTCCAGCACCCTGGCTTACGGCGGGTGTCCGTATGGCAATGCGCCGCAGGGATCGGGCGTTTAGGAAATATAAAAGGGACCGTTGCGAGGAAAACTGGGCGCTATTCAAATCTGCAAAGAATCGGTGTAATCAAATGATGCGAAATGCCAAACGCTGACACATTCTCAGCAATATCACTTCTTCATCGCCTGCCAATATCTGGAGGTTCCTTGGAACTCTTGGTATTGGCAAGCATCATCGGTGTGAATTCCGTCTGACACTTGGTTTGGATGGTATTAACCAATATTGGACCACTCCCACTCCATTGGATCACCAGACCAAGTGTCTGCCAGTTAACTATTTAAATAACTTACCCGACCTAGACATCTTCCAATCAACTTACAAAAAACAATCTTTCCAATTTTCTCCAAAGTCTTCGGATGATATCAAAAAGATAATCCTTTCCATTAAATCTAATGCCGTGGGACATGACAACATCAGCCGCCGTATGGTTATGACCATCTTGGACCAACTACTTCCGGTGATCTCTCACGTCATTAACTTTTCCCTTGAGTCTGGTTCCTTTCCGTCCTTGTGGGGCAAGGCCCACGTTATCCCTCTAGCCAAGACCTCCAATCCTTCTCTTCCCAACCAGTTTCGACCCATATCCATACTCGTTCATGTCCATACTCGTTCACGGTTCACGGTGACTGAAGCACCGCGGGGGCCCGCGCGTTATTCACAGTGACGTAAATCAAAGACTCTGGCGCCGAAACGATATGTCTTACCCGACAACGGATAAACGATTTATACAAATTTTTGACTATCTTAACGAATATAGATTTCCTAATTCCAGTAGAGTAAAAATGTTTTAACTTCCACCACTTAGAATACAATATGTCTGATGAGACGAGTCTTTATTAATTCAGTTCAAGAAGAAGGATTTAACCGCCGAGTATAAAGAATTTTTATTACATATGAAAATGATTTAAGCGCCTGTGTTTATTAATATCAGATGCATGGTAAATGATTTAAGCGACACAAGGTATGGATTTCAGCAGCAGGCTAAATGTTTTTAGCGACATCAAGTATGAATTTCAGGTGCAAGCAAAATGCTTAAAGCGACGGTATGTATATATTTTAGGCGCAGGCAAGACGATTCAAACACCTTATCTTACCAAACTTATGCCGGGGCAAAAAGCTCAAGTCAAAAACACTAAACATTTCGCCTGTATAAAGTCCATTTTTTCTTAAATTGTAAAAAAATGTTGTCGCTTCAATCAAAGCTACTTCGAACTGCGCCTAAATTTACTATTGTTTTAAGCGCCAAAAAAGTGCTCAGATCAGCACAAAACAGAGTGCAAACGACGCAGAAAAATCCGGCGATTCCGAATATGTATATAACTCAATATCGGCCAGGATGTCGCTTAATACATTTTGCCCGTGAACCCTCGACACAATTCTTTACTCTGTCAGTCAAAGAAACACCACACATACTTCGCAGTGCTCTCATTTCTACAGCATTTATTCTACTTTCATGACTCTTCTGCCATACCCAACTATCACTACCATACATAAGAGTAGGTACTAACACCCCTCTATGGACAGCCAAACGTGCCTTTTTGGACACGTTTTGGCTATTCATAAACGCCTTCAGAGCTCAATTCACTCTATTACCTGTATTAACTCTTCTTTCAATATCTTCTACATTCTTACCATCTCTTGTAAACAGCGTACAAACTCATTCACTTGCTCCATTCGCTGTCCATCGATCATAACATTACAAGCCGTAACGCATTCCTCCTTTTCAAAAACCATAACTTTCGTTTTACTTACATTTACTTTCATTCCTTTTCTCTCTAACGCACCATGCATGATTGTTAATTATGTAATCAGCACTATTGAATATTCAAACTCAGAACCAAAAAATAATCTTCTATTTTAATGTAAATACTGCTGAGTATTACTCTCGATTCACGCTTTGTGGTGGCGTTATAAATCGTAAAAATACCAGTCGACATCTGCAAATAAGGAAATTATGAAACCGCAGCAAAACGCCTTTGTTCCTTCAACACCTTTAATTCAACGTTCTGAGATTTTTTATCGAAAATTCATATTTTTTTGTTTTGAGTACCCACACATTTAGATGCGTTTGTGCAATTAAGAAGTTTGTCGTTTGCTTCGTATTCGAATTAAGATGTAGATACATCAGTTATCTAGGATAAATTAATATGTGTAATATTTGATGTGGATGAGTAGTGTAAAATCTGTTTTGTTTTATTTTTTTACAACCTATTAAACTTTTGTAATACGAAAGCAGACAATTTAAACGGGCAAGTGATATGCTTGTAGCTGCCACCACCGTCATATTGTATACTCTTAGTACTGCACATCGTTTCAACTGATGGAATCAAAAGTCCTAGCTGACAATCGGGTTTGAGGGGGGAACACGTGGTGCAAAGTAATGGCTTTGTCGGCACTCAATGCCATATAACATGCAAATTTTCACTGAGCCTGCATGACTTCTGAAACCAGTTAAGGTTCCACGAGCTAATAAATACATATCAACCATGGCATGATAATGTTTCTTTACACCGCCCCTAAATGACCTAGAATTAATAGAAAATGGCTATACGTGGGGCGATTTGGTGCGTCACGAGGAAGGCTGGGGCAAACCGCTACTATGTGATTGTTTATTTATAATTATATTGTTCTCAGAGTTCAGTTCACTTTTTGTATCATTAAATGGTAAAAATCTAATGCTAAAGTTACAAATTACAATGTTTCTTAATGACTACTAAATAGTCTCTGAATCTAATAAACAGAAAATATTTAATCATAAATATATCACCCGCATCAATTCTGCACCTAAACCTTCCATCAGGCATCACTCTATCTACTAGTGAAAGCCGTACAAAATACGTTTCGTAGTTTTTGAGTTTCTCGCGGATGTACATACAAAGAGGACGCTGAGGGACTCAATTATATAATAAGCAAAGAAAAGTGGTTACGTTAAAAGTAATCTGCATAAACCAATGTGTCAATACTAAGCTTTGATATCATTAGTACGGTGTAATAGCCATGTTGCAAAACCTCACACCTTTAACACACGTTTCAAAGCACTGTAGCGACTGAATGACGATTTACGACGCTACCTCAATTCATTTTGGAAGCAGAAGAAATTGTCAATTTTACGCCGCAGTGAATTTTCACTCACCATCCCTAGGTTTGTCACGTGACAATACTAACTATAATGCCAGTGCTTAGCTATATTTCTTACGTGTTTTTATCTTTATACTGAATATGGCATCGATTTTATGCTGCCTTGATTGACGTAGTAAACGAGTTCGAGCAAGAAACATCATAATTGCCTTAAGACTGAGTGTTTTTGTATGATTGGTCTTTTAAGTCCCTCACGACAAAGGATCAGTCTTTAATAAAATAATGATAGCTATTAAGATAATCTTTTTTTTATCTTTATTTTGTGAGCTATGTCAGATTTGACAATGCCGCTCAATAATATAATCAACTACATAATTATCCCTTATAACTTTGATGCTTACCTGTAACCGACACCCAAATAACAAAATACTTATGTACATATTCATTCCTACTTAAAATTGAAATTATTAATATTATTGATTCACCATGAATTTGTATATATAAAGTCCAAACAATGATGCTAATTATTTTATACTCAATATATACAATCTATATAACAATCGGGCACTGCTAGATGTAGGACGAGCCAAGATACTGTTACATTCTCCAACAAAATCTTATAACTGCACGATATGAATTCACCAGGGTGTCGAAATACCTTAATAGCCATTAAGTGTCAGCTACGAAAATACTTTCATTGTTTTGAAGATCGCCGAAGTTGCTTTTGGTGACGTTTGCCAATAATTTGTATGACAATTTTTCATCTAAACCCGGTGAAAGACTAGCACATTAATGGTGCAACTTAAATTGCTTAGTGAGCCCAACATAACTTAATCTCTTTCCCATAAGCTCTCTCATTGGATGCTCCGCGTAAACACCGCAGTGTGGATTAAAGGCTTCCAAGCTTACATAAACACACTTATGATCGGATTTCAATCGAAGTAACATTAACTGCGGCGTCAGGACGTGACGACCCCACCACCCATTGGGGGAGTTACTCTGACGAGTAGATACTCGTCATAGCATCTCCCCCAGTGCAAGCAGTCAACCGAAAGATGGCGGTCAAACCATCCGCACCTGGTGGAAGTAAATCCCAAGATGCTAGAAGGGCAGCAGCGTCCCGCACTAAAAACTTCCACCACTGCAATCGCCAATACGCCTGCCAAGCGTGGCGATTATGGCAAATCCCCCCATACAAGAACCACATCAATAAAAACCGGCCCCTAGTCCCCGGCGACCCCGCTAGTCCTGGTTATGGTAGCGGCCATGGTAACGGCGGGGCAAGGGGTGCGAAGAATCTCCGGGAGAGATCGGGCTGCCACCACCAACGACAATTGGCCCTGGCAACACTGAACACGCGCACACTGCGGACCGACGAGAAGATTGTCGAGCTGGAAGAAGAATTGAGCAAGTTGCGATGGGATATCATAGGCCTATCTGAAGTCCGAAGACAGGGGGAGGACTCGATAGTTCTCAATTCCGGTAACTTGCTCTTCTACCGGGAGAGCGACCAACAGTCCCAAGGTGGTATCGGGTTCATCGTCCACATATCTCTCGTGACCAACGTGGTAAATATCGGGAGTGTGTCGAGCAGGGTAGCGTACCTTATACTCAGAATATCCAAGCGGTATTTGCTGAAGGTCATACAGGTATACGCTCCGACCTCGACGCACCCCGATGAGGAGGTGGAAGCCATGTACGAGGACATATCTCGGGCTATACAAGGCTTCAAAACCCATTACACCGTGGTCATGGGAGATTTTAACGCGAAACTGGGCAAACGCGACGGTGATGAGCTGAGAGTGGGGCAATTTGGTTATGGGCATCGGAATGCCCGTGGCCACTTGCTGGCTAGCTTTATGGAGAAGGAAGGACTCTATATGATGAACTCCTTCTTCAAGAAGCGAGAATGCCGCAAGTGGACCTGGGTAAGTCCAGACGGTGCCACCAAAAATGAGATCGACTTTATCATGTCGACGAAGAGGCAGATATTCAATGATGTCTCCGTAATCAATTCGCTTAAAGTGGGGAGCGATCACCGAATGGTAAGAGGCACATGGTTGATTAAGTCCACGCTCCGACCGGCACCGGTTCATATCCAAAACCCCGAGAGCCTTCAGCTCGCACTCAAGAACCGTTTCGGATGCCTGGGCGAATGCGTAGATGTGGACGAGTACAGTAACGGGTTCGTGAATGCTGTCCATACAACAGGGGCTAAATTCTTTAAGCCCCAGAAAAGCAAGAGAACCAGCAAGATCTTGGGTCCGACCCTCGGGCTGTTAGAGGAAAGGCGCAAGATGGTTCTGCTATCCTCCGACGACATGCCGAAATATCGGCACCTCAACAGACAGATCTCTAAGTTTCTGACTCGCGATCTCCGCCAATACAACACAAAATGCGTTCGTGAGGCGATCGAGCAGAATAAGGGATCCAAAGTGTTCCAGAGGGATCTGTCTGTTGGGCAGAGTCAGCTGACAAAGCTGAAGACGGAAGATGGCAGTATCGTATCGTCCAAGCCTGAGCTCTTGGAGGAGATCGAAAGGTTCTATGGACAGCTATACACGACAACGCAACAACCCGCAAGTACTCCAGCGTCAGACCCTAGAGCTGGATTGACCCGACACTATACCGAAGATATCCCGGACGTCAGCGTGCACGAGATTAGTGTGGCTCTCAAACAGCTCAAAAACAACAAGGCGCCGGGTGATGACGGAATTACGAGCGAGCTTCTGAAGGCCGGCGGTACACCCGCTAGAGAAGCCATTCGGAAGCTATTTAATTCCGTCATTCTCGAGGGTAAAACGCCACAGACGTGGCACAGAGGTGTGGTGGTGCTTTTCTTTAAGAAAGGGGATAAAACCCTCTGAAAGAACTACAGACCCATCACACTTCTGAGCCACGTCTACAAGCTGTTTTCGAGGGTCATCACGAATCGTCTCGAGAGCAAGCTAGACGACTTTCAGCCTCCCGAACAAGCCGGTTTCCGTAAAGGCTATAGTACCATAGACCACATACATACGCTGCGGCACGTTATACAGAAGTCCGAGAAGTATAACCAGCCCCTATGCTTGGCGTTTGTGGACTATGAGAAAGCCTTCGATTCGATCGAAACCTGAGCGGTCCTACAGTCTCTCCAACGGTGCCGGATTGACTACCAATATATCGAAGTGCTGAAGTTTTTGTATGAAAACGCCAATATGTCAGTCCGCCTCCAGAACCAGAGTTCGAAACCTATTCAACTCCAGCGAGGGGTGAGACAGGGGGATGTCATATCCCCGAAACTGTTTACCACTGCGCTGGAGGATGTTTTCAAGCTTTTGGACTGGAATGGACTCGGCATCAATATCAACGGCGAGTACATCACTCACCTTCGATTCGCAGACGATATCGTAGTCATGGCTGAGACCATGGAAGACCTAGGCACAGTGCTCGATGGCCTCTGTAGAGTCTCCCAACAAGTAGGTCTTAAGATGAACATGGACAAGACGAAAATCATGTCGAACGTCCATGTTGTACCTGCTCCTATTCAGGTTGGGAACTCTACGCTCGAAGTTGTCGACAAGTATATCTACCTGGGACAAGTAGTCCAATTAAGTAGGTCCAACTTCGAGAAGGAGGTCAATCGTCGAATCCAACTCGGTTGAGCAGCGTTCGGGAAGCCACGACATATCTTCTCGTCCGATATCCCGCAGTGTCTCAAGACGAAAGTCTTTGACCAGTGTGTGTTGCCAGTGATGACTTACGGATCAGAGACATGGTCGCTCACTATGGGCCTTATCAGAAGGCTCAAGGTCACTCAGAGGGCGATGGAGAGAACTATGCTTGGAGTTTCCCTGCGAGTTCGAATCAGTAAAGAGGAGATCCGCAAGCTGAAGTGGCAGTGGGCAGGGCACATAGCTCGAAGAACCGATGACCGTTGGGGCACAAAGGTTCTGGAGTGGCGGCCACGTACCGGACGACGCAGCAGAGGTAGGCCCCCCGCAAGGTGGACCGACGATCTCGTCAAGATCGCGGGAGGCGGTTGGATGCGGGCGGCTCAAGACCGGTCTGTGTGGAGAACCTTGGGGGAGGCCTATGTCCAGCAGTGGACGTCGTTTGGCTGATATGATGATGAACATTAACTGAGTACATTACTATTGGAAAATTCTGCAGTTTAGTTCTAATGAAGTTTTCTATGACTTAACTAGTTCCTGCGGTCATGTATGTTTTTATAAGATAGTTAATGTAAAACTGACAGGATGTGTTAATAAAGTTGAAACAGGGTTTTCGCAGAAAAAGCAGTTAGTTATTTGATACAATACAGACAGTTAACTATTGTAGGGAGCCCAAAATGTCCAGCAATTTGCATCATGCTGAGACATTTTCTGGTCTGCTGACGATAAAAATAAGTGACTGATTATGATTGCACTCACAGACATATCCTCCCCGAAATAGGATTTATTCCTAAGGCTCGCGTTGACATTTTTTTGAATAAAAACGGTACTGTAGTTCAAACACAATAATTATGATATTTTTGCTTTAGGTTTTTCGTTGGCGTTATAATATTGGTTACATGGACTTATATCCGAAACAACCAACAAACATATTTTCATTTTCCTGTGCGACCCTCTTGAGCGTCCAATAAGGACCATGGGGAACGACCTAACAGTTCATCTGCGGGCGATAAACACCGTTAGTAAATCTTACTTACTCCTGGTTGCGGCTTGCGGGGGAAATAAAAACAAATAATTCATTAATTTTGGACATACAACACAAATCAATTGTGTTTTGTACTATAGTTTAAATAAGAAGTATTACTTGCTTCTGAAGAAACTTTATTCACTCTTTCACTCCTTACAGGTAAAGAACTTTTACAGAAATAATAATATAAGAACCAAGCATAAGCAGGGCTTGCACTGCTATTATAAAAGTGTACAAAAAATGTATGCGTACATTCAGATTCACGCCTGTTTCTTGAAGGGGTGGGCGGAGACTACGAAACGCCATATGCAACGATCCTGACATATTATCTCTCTTGCTTCATTCACTCTCATCAATTTTTTCATGCATGTGAGAGATATGTAATAATATCTAGGCTTTGGGCTGAAATTACTGATATCCAAGTATTTATACATAATATGTAAGAGGATAGTGGCAACTAAATGACACTGACATGACGTTTGACAGTTAAGCTGTCAAACGTGTAAATAAGGTGTACCTATATAAGTCGACAGGCTCGGCTAGCTCGTCCTCTTCTCCTTCGACGACTGCTCAGGTACGATATGGTTCTGACTATTTAACTGCCACTGTGTTTCAATATTGTGTTGCTTGTTCTTTTGTTTAATCATCTAGGAAATAATGTAAGATGGTGTAATTATTATCTTATTGATATTAATTGTGGGTAGTTTGATCGTTTGTGAGATACTAAAGATTGTAATATAGGATAGAATGATATACTGTGGATCAAGTTGTATCAATGAGATTCATTACGTACCTGTGGTATAGATTTAGTAAATTGTATTGATACTAAATAATGCTTATTATGTTCTGTTGTAAGACAGACCTTTCTAGTAATATAAAACTACCCACAACATTGATATTTGAAATAGATTGGCTTTACCACTGTTTGTTCATTATTGAAAAGAATGACCAAGAGTTTTATTGCCCGTTCTTTCTCTTGGTTTTATGTCTTTGCTTTGCGAACTGGACTCTAAATATAAATGTAGAATCACGACGTAATCTAAAGATATATTCTTGTGCCAAACTGAATAAATGAAAGTATGATTTGATAGTTATCTCTTTTATTTATCTAAACTGTCTCTACACTATAGGGAGCTTCCCTGTTTCTGACATCAGAAGTGGGATAAATTTGCGCCCACAATACTAATACATCCAATTGCAAGTTCCAGAGTCTCCTCATCGTAATGCTATGATTCTGCCTAAGCCCGTCACTGCACCGTTCAGCTGACGACGGAGAACGATTGCCCTACGAACCAGTAGCAACGTTGCCGAGAGCAAGCCGGTGGTTGAGTACCGACTACATAATTATCTTAACGATCTGCAACAGTATGCTGAAGCCAACAGCAACAACCAACTGCAAACGCTGGTAATGTACTTCCACCAAGATTATAGCCATGAATGGTCGAAAAATATGACAGTTGTGTTTATGTGGTACCAGGTTATTTTAACATGTTCATCAAAAATGTATCTGAGTATAAAACTATGTAGGTAATAGCAAAAAAGTTACAGAAAATGTATAATAGATTTTTAAAGTAGCCGATATTGTTCTAATCTGTTGGAATTTAAATAGGCAATATTTGTAGTGATTGACAGAGACTCGCTATGAGCATTGGCTGTGTTGTGCTTTGTTGATAACTCTTTCTAGGGTAAGTACTGATTAGCGTAATCGTCCTGCATATTTGAATTCCAAGAATTAAGTGCTCTGACGAATCTTTTAATTACAAGTCGAATATGAAATGATGGTAGGTAGAATACATTTCAGAGATTTCTTCATTAATTTTGTTGGCTGTGTATTCATTACATACAGACCAATATTGCGGTGTAGGAATGTGCCTTAGCTCTGTTCCATAAGCTGTAGTTAAATTTTCGCCACAATTACCAAATTAATCAGTTCATGCTATATAGTTTTATTAAATCGGATCCAAACTATAACGAAAGAAAAAAAAAGAATATTTTAATGATAAGCTCTTGAATCTGTTGCCCTGGAGATAAGAATACGAAACTGTATATTTATCTTCAACATATCTTTGAAATATACTCGTATTTTTAACTGGTTAATAATTGTTTATAGCACAAAAATTGGTGTATAGAATTACAATTAATAATGCACTTTCTATAATTGTGTAGTGAGTAATTGTCATGTTCCCAGATAATTTCCACCAGTTTACTTGCAATAGACATACTTATGATTTTTGTCACTTTGATTTCTATTGGAAGAACAAAACCAAATAGCTTCCATTTGTCTCAGAGGCTCCACATTTGAATGACATGTTGTAAAGATAACCTATGAGTTTTGTATAACTATTACTACAAGCGAACTTTCTTGTATTGGTACAGAAATATTCTATATTATATCAAGCGGGTCTGTGTCTAGCTAGATCATATCGATAAAATGATAGTTTCGTTTAGTAACTATTTCCTTTTGTTTTTTAAACATACCTCATCTTCCTGAGGCCTGAGGGGTCATATATGCTACGTCTAAATATATAGCTCAAGGTATTTTTATTAAAAAGTAGTTATTGAAGAATGTTTTTATATTACATAGGATTAAATTGACTTGTTAAAGAAAGTGACATCATTTTGCTTATGTCTGGCACTATTAGATGGCAGTGTATCCAATATTTTCAAGTAGTGTTATTTTGGTTGATAATTTACTGTTATTTATAACGATACTAGCTGACCCGGCAAACGTTGATTTGCAATATTTTTTTTTTTGAAAAATAGATGTTGGCCGATTCTCATAGATACCGGATAAGCACAAAAAATTTCATCAAAATCGGTCAAGCCGTTTCGGAGGAGTATGGGAACGAAAACTGTGACACGAGAATTTTATATATTAGATTAGCAGATAAAATAGTTAAAATGAAATGTGTAATAAATGCAGACATCTGTCTAATTAAATGGATCTGAAATAAGCTATTCAACTAAATTGATTCAATTTGAAAATAGTTCCAAATTACATCATTGATTTTTTTTCGAAAACATTCTCATAGTTTATTTATCCATTCTCGGAAATAATACAAATAAATTCAGTAAATTAATAAAATATGAGACGGTATTTATTTTTATCTGCTTTTACTCATTGAAATTATGTATTTTTATTATGAAGTGCCATGTATTAAACTGTAAACCTATTTAGATCATATAGTAATAGTCAATCTTAGGATTAGCTCTCGGTAATGAACTATCTTATCAATTTAGTATCTCTGGTATAAACACTGCGATAGATAAGCTATTTAGAGATATTTTTTTATGCATAGATATATGTGTACATGTACTTTGTGTGGTTCAATTGTAGGAAACCATGGCAATAATGATTAAAATGGTATTTAATCATTCCAGGTGCTTGAAGGGTTTTGTTTATTTATTTTAAACAATACTTACATATAAGCTTACTATTTTTATACCAAACCTCTTACGAATCGTCAAATCTTAATTATAATGAAACTGAATGAACCAGATACCTAACGTAAAATACGTAAAAAAATGAATTAAAAACGATGTCAGTGTTCTGATTGTGTAAATGGAATGAAAATAGCCACAATCACATGATACAATTGATACCTCTCTTAACTGTTCTGTGCAATTGATAAATTAAACTGAAATTGATGAAATTAAATAAGATATTCTGCTTAATATAATAAGTATTTGTATAAGTACATTGATGTTTTTAAGTGTTACGACCTAAATTAATAAATCTAGGTATGTATATTTGACTTATAGATATTGAAATATTAACGGATTGGTCCGAATTCTAACTAGTGTCTGGTTTGACTTTCTACACGACTATTTACTACACCGTTTCTTACCAAGAGTACTTTTACTGGCATTGGCGTCTAGTTTAACTTTAGGCAGTTCACTGACTATTGGTAACATAAATAAACTATTAACTAAATTGGTTCATTCTTGATTACTAGTTATTTATTTATACTTTTGTACTGTTTGTACCTGCAATACATTCAGGTCAATTCAGTTTATAGCATTCCATACTGTACATTTACGGGTGGTAGACTTACAATTAGGAAACAATTATTATGGAACACTTTTAGGAGAGAGGAGCAGTTTAGTAATATACTATAATAGTCTATATATTATACCTAGGTACATTTGATATATTATAGTTAAAAGATGTATTATAGTAACATGCTCTAATAGGGTCTGCTGCATTTATTATTCTAAATTGATAACATTTTAGTGTATTATTAATATAGATATCTATCAATTTTGATTATGATAAGTTACATTTATAGTTTTTCCTACAGTTAATTTTTGTGGAATATAATAAAGAACTTTGTACTTTTAGATAGCTACGATTTATAGATTAATAACGTTTAGATATTCTTTGATGACATAGTAGCTTTTACAGATAAAATTTTTTTGTTTACTTACTAAAGTATAAAAGTTAAATTTTAAAATACATATACAAAGAAAATAAAAGGGCGGTCTTACTATAGGTTAGAGGTTCTGATAACCATACACAGCATTACATATAAACTTCTTCTAAACAAGGATCGATAATGTAGGTAGCAGTGATGATATAAAGGTGTCTGTAAATATCTATAATAATGTGATAACATCGATTTATTCATTGATGATTAAATAGTTGACGATGATTGAATTATTATTGATGATTAACTTACCGACGGTTAAGAAGTTGATGATTATCATCAACATGGTCATCATTGCCAGCATTGGCAATGATGACCATGTTGATGATAATGATTTTGGTAATGATTTCATAATGATTTTGATGATGATTTTGATAATGAGATAATCATTTTGATAATCATTTTGATATCAAAATGTTTATCAAATCAAATGATTATCAGATTTTGATAATGATTTTGATAATGATTTAGATAATGATTTTGATAATGATTTTGATAATGATTTTGATAATGATTTTGATGTTGATGATATTGATTATCATTTTGATGTTGATGATATTGATAATATTGCCTATGAACTGCTGAATTCTTTCGCCTTGTTCTAGCCTGGACTCATGTGCAGCAGGTGTGGGGCTAGATAGTATCAAGGAGATTGACCGTTGTTACTTGTCTATTTAATGTGAGAGGAAAGGCAATGGCAGTGAGTGTATTAGAATGAAAGTATTGTCCTAGTATTACACTACTATTATCATACAAGTTGGTACCTGTATACTTGTAAATTAGTGAAATCGAATTTAATTATTTAACTCGGTTGTGAATTTAAGTTATTTATTTTATTTCATTTATTTATCAGCCATAAGCAAAATTACCTTTTTTAATTTTTATTCTTAAAACCGTTACTTAAATTTTTATACTTCGTAGTAGCTCCAATGCAGTGGTGTAATATTGTAAAATTAAACTGTACTACTATGTAACATGTGTATTGTGAATGTTAATGATCCCTTCATAGAATAGTAAATACAATTTGTAACAATGGTATCAAAGCAGCTAACACAGAACTTATTTCTGGACTCGCAAAATGAAACTGTAATTACTGTAAATATGAGTCCAGTTTATTTTTGTGTAATTGTTTCGTACAAATGGATTGTTGTTGTGATACTATTCTTATAATTGAACTTACTTAGATGACGACGTAAGTCAGTATAGCCGTAGCGGACGTAACGATACTATAGTTTTTAGATGGCTTTAATCAATATGGTAAGAATTCATTGTTACATAATACAGGGCGCCCGTCGGGCGATTGTTTAGTAAAGTGTTATTTCATTTATTGTACTTCGAGGACGAAGTAATTGTCAGTCTGGCCGTGAGAGATATGTAATAATATCTAGGCTTTGGGCTGAAATTACTGATATCCAAGTATTTATACATAATATGTAAGAGGATAGTGGCAACTAAATGACACTGACATGACGTTTGACAGTTAAGCTGTCAAACGTGTAAATAAGGTGTACCTATATAAGTCGACAGGCTCGGCTAGATCGTCCTATTCTCCTTCGACGACTGCTCAGGTACGATATGGTTCTGACTATTTAAATGCCACTGTGTTTCAATATTGTGTTGCTTGTTCTTTTGTTTAATCATCTAGGAAATAATGTAAGATGGTGTAATCATTATCTTATTGAAATCGATTGTGGGTAGTTTGATCGTTTGTGAGATACTAAAGATTGTAATATAGGATAGAATAATATACTGTGGATCAAGTTGTATCAATGAGATTCATTACGTACCTGTGGTATACATTTAGTAAATTGTATTGATACTAAATAATGCTTATTATGTTCAGTTGTAAGACAGACCTTTCTAGTAATATAAAACTACCCACAACATTGATATTTGATATAGATTGGCTGTACCACTGTTTGTTCATTATTGAAAAGAATGACCAAGAGTTTTATTGCCCGTTCTTTCTCTTGGTTCTATGTCTTTGCTTTGCAAACTGGACTCTAAATGTAAATGTAGAATCACGACGTAATCTAAAGATATATCCTTGTGCCAAACTGAATAAATGAAAGTATGATTTGATAGTTATCTCTTTTATTTATCTAAACTGTCTCTACACTATAGGGAGCTTCCCTGTTTCTGACACATGCATGCTCTTCGGTTAAGGATACTCCAACCTAAAAAAGTTTCGTCTAAGCAGAATCGTTGACACACCTTGATCTCCTGTTCAACCAATACAGTATACATATTATTACGAGAAGCTCAATCAATTGGTAGTAGAGCCTTGCTGATTTCAGCATGAATGCTACCTTTTAATAGAAAATCGACGTAAATTATCTATTATGTTGCGTTTCATTGAGTGAGTGAGAGTGCCGAACGCTCCATCCCCTATTCGTTTTCTTTTCCAAAAACAAAATGCGACAACACACTAGTGACTCCTCTGGTGTTGCTTATGTCCATAGGCGGCAGTTATCGTTTACCATCAGTCGATCTGTCTGCTAGCTTTGTATGTGACGTAAAAACAAAATTTGGCTATGTCAGATGTATCAAGGCAATAATTTTCCCAGTTTCAAATAAATTTTGAGGAATCCACTCTAAATTAATTTCAAAATGCCACCTTAAAAGAATTTCTCATCATCATATCAGCCGAAAGAGGTCCACTGATGGACATAGGCCTACCCCAAGGCTCTTCACATAGACCAATCCTGAGCCACCCGCATCTATCCGCTGCCCACAATCCCAACGAGATCGTCAGTCCACCTTGCGGGAGACCTACCTCTGCTACGACGTCCTGTGCGTGCCCGCCATTCCAGAACCTTTTTGCTCCAAGGGCCATCGGTTCTTCTGGCTATGTGCCCTGCCCACTGCCACTTCAGCCCGACTATTCGGAGAGCTATGTTGGTGACTTTGGTTTGCCTGCGGATCTCCGTATTTCCGATTCGATCTCGCAGGGAAACTGCGATCATAGCTTTCTACATCGCACACTCAGTGACCCTGAGCTTGCGGATAAGGCCCATAGTTAGTGACCACGTCTCGGCTCCGGACAAAGAACATAATATATTATATTTTTTTTATAGTAAACGCAGTTTTCCCAGTCTGAATGTGTATATATGTATAAAATCCTTGCGTTACTGACTGACTGACAGACACGCTACAGCCGAAACACCTGAGCGCAAATAGGTGAAATTTGGCACGTACGTTCCTTGAGGAAAGCAGTTTGTACAAATCATTTTATCTAAGTGAAATTTACGCGTGCAAAGCAGCAGGCCAAAGCTAGTAATTATATAACAGTAAAAGATTATCTAAAATCTATCACAACTATACAATTCATGAATGCCCTAAGATACAAATATGACGTATTAAAATAATCGATGCAAGTGCAACAAGTAATCCATACATACCGTGACGCTTATTACCTGTCTATTAAATTATACGTCACGGCTGCCACACCGTCAAGTGTTAATTATTGTATAGCCTGCCTGTTAACCTAAATAGGACAGTGCGATGTAAATTGTAATCCTGTCTAACTGATCACAACTGACGCGAGCGTAGTTGCTACCTACATGTTTGAGGTGTTGTTTGTACTAGACTATGATAGATAGAGAGAGAAATACGTAGTTTGAATGTAACTTGAGAATGACATGAAGGTGATGAAGCTGACTTTGCTGTGACTTAACGGGTTTGGTATTTGCTATATTTGTCTAGTAAAGCAAGTTTAAATTGAATATTAGTGCAGTTTGGTACTCTTTCATGATTATGAAAAGAGCTACATTCTTATTTTGTCTTAAAAGCATAATGTATTGCCACCTGTACTTAATTGAATACCAAATATCAAGAGTACGCAGAAGTGCAGATCAAAGAAATCCTCTTTCGATTATGCATTAACCAGGTGAGGTGAATACAATTCGTTACGCGGTGAAGAGTGCCCAACATCGCTTTATGAATAGAATCTATTTTGTTTTACATCCCTACTAATATTATAAATTCGAAAGTGTGTATGTATGTATGAATGTATGTATGTATGTATGTGCCGTTTTCACGCTAAAACGGCTGAACCGAATTTGTTGAAATTTTATATAACGATAGATTGGACCATGGAGACGGACATAGGCTACCATAAGTTGCAAAAGATTTACTGGGAGGGATTGCAGGGAGGGTAGAAATTAGTACGGCACAAATTTATCTCTTGGAAGTAAGAACGCATGCGCTGTCATAATTGAGTGCGCATGTGCTATCGTATATCACTGTCAGTACTGTCACATGATACATAATGTCATATTGTGCACGGTGCTTACATTGTTCGCATATATTATTAGAAACTCATAATTATATACTACCCTTAAACGGCTGAAACAATTTTCTCCACTTATATTGGACATGTATTGGAACATGGCTTTGACATTTGTCTGTATGCAAGGTGATGTTATTATGTACCTTTTGGTAGATAATGTCATTCATACTGACCGATTTGCTTTGTACCCTATATTGTTTCTGAAGTCTTTAGAGTAATCAGGAGTGTCTTAACACAAATTGAGACTGAAAGTAGATTTGTGTTACCCCGATTTTAACGCGTGCGAAGCCGCTGGCAAAAGCTAGTTATAAATAAAAATATGATTTATGATTATTCAGACACCGCATCGTTTGCGATAAAGCCACAGTGAGCAGGTAACGAGGATATCCTCGTAATAAATATGATTGTTACACATGCATAATCACAACCGTGGTCCGTCATCTGTGATACGTCAATTCGACAGATAATAAAATTTACGGCCACACATCAGTTTGTTTTTATTCATTGAAACGTCGAAATAAATGTAAGTAAATTATTTGGTAGGTACTAGACGTCGCCAGCGGCTTCGCCCGCGTCAATTATACATATAAACCTTCCTCTTGATTCATGATATCTATTAAAAAATACCGCATAGAAATCCGTTGCGTAGTTTTTTAAGATTTTAGCATATATAGGGACAGACAAACATAATACAGACTTTGTTTTAAACTATTGTAGTGATTTATTTACAGTTGACGATATGAATATAAACCTATACAATATTTATTGCTAAGTCTACGTGCTGATTATTAAATTAGTCGAACCATTTCAATATACTTCTATAATTTCCAATCCATGTAGTCTTTTTCTTTTGAAAGAAAGTTTTCCATCACATGAAATAAATTATTTTAGTCTTACATAATATAATAGATTGGTCATCACTTGCTTGTCAGTACGAGGTTGTAAATGATTACGGCTAAGTTGTCTTTACAAATGACAAGAAATAGCCAATATCTTAAATTTTTGGCGGGTAAATGTATACAGTGCTTGTGACTTTATTAAAGTAACTACAGAACCCGACACTGTAATAATAAAATGGACTATGAGAGAAAACGTGTAAGTTACTGTGTTTCCCATTCTCATCCACCTCGGAACATTTTCACCCGTTTAATATTTGACTTTAAACAGAAGGTAAGAACTGAAAGGATATCTTGTCTGGCTTAAGCAATGTATTTGCCTATTATAAATATTAATATTACGTGTATTTCTCTTGATTTTATTAGGATTTTGATTGCGTTGTACTTCTAAAGACATGGAATTTTATTTTGATACTTACATGTTAGAAGAGCCAAGACACTTTGTTCAATTTCAAATCTACTCACGATATCAATCAAGTGTCAGTTAATTTCGGTAAAAATCATTTATGACACAAAAACTGCATTTTGAACAAATATAATTACGGGAATTGGCCTTCAGACCTGTGGAAAGATACAGTGATAAATTAAAATCTTGCAAATGTAGGTTAAAATGTTGTACCAACTGCAAGTTTAAAGCTATCGGAGCTTAGTAAAAGCCACATTTGCGCGGTAATGTTATGTTGTGAGTCAATGGGATGCGAATGAGAACGCTCGTTTATGCTTCGTTTAACCTAAAAGCTCATGCCTCTACCTCGGTCGCCATACAAACTCATAGGTTACGGTACATCTGTTAGTAAGAACATCTGGTGTACAATTGTCTTTACACTCATCACTCTCTGCATCATGTCCAAAAAATATGTGCCAAAATGTACATGTTTTTTATTACCTTACTTTAACCACCCACGTGATTACAGCACGCACGGTCGTGCTTTAATTCAAGTGGTCCCATGTGTTTGCGGCACGCTCTAAGGCGTGCTCTAAAAAAGTCGTCCTATTGGTCGCGGATTTTTTACGTTTTGTTTTACTTAAACCAAGAAATGAAAGTAGTAACTATTAGAATAGTTCATATTCTATGCAACTAAATCGTTTTAGAAGGGTGAGGGAAACGAAACGCGCCAAAAAATATTGAAATATAGTTATCTGTGTCTCAGTTGCGAAAGCGTCCGCCATTGTTGTGTTTTGTTCCGCGATCTTTATAATAAAAGTTGTCTTGTGGAAGAAACCGGTGAATATTTTATAAAGATACTTATATAGATTTACTCAGAAATAAATAAATATTAATTGTGAAGTGACATTATTCGTGACAAAGACACGAAATACAGTGATAAAAGGCAAAAACTTTTTGGAAGGGCTATTTCTACTCTTGAAACTTGCTATTTTCGTAATAGTTTTATGATAAATACTCTTTTAATAGTTATGAAAGACATAAAAGTACCCAGATTATTTATCTGAAAACATATTTTAGCAATTAAATAGTAGTATTGTTGTACATTTTCACTGTTATCGTGTTTCAAATGGTAAATAATTCACAGCCACAGTGTTCGTTACAGTACAATGGCGGCCTGGCACGGCGAACTTTTTGTTACGCGTTCGGATTATAATTTTTTTAGTGGCGTTAGATTCATTTGTTACAAATAAATAATGTATTGTGTGAAAACCTAAAGGTATATGTGATAATGTTTTTGTGTTTATGAACCAAACAAGTAATGAAATTCATTAATATGTGATGAAATGTTTGTGCGAACGAGTGAAAAAAAACAAACTTCTAAGTTTATAAGCCTGTTTTTCCGGAAAGGTGAGTATTTAGTTGTAATTCATGTTATTATTATGATAGCTGATTTAATACCCAACACAATGATATGCAATTTATGTGATATAATTATATTAAGGTGTCATAATTTTTTTTTCCGGTAACCTATACCAAATTTTGTAGCAACGTGACCTTTCGCACTTGTGGCACTTTGCCTTTAGTTTGATCGCACCTCAAGGGTTAAATAAAAGGCATTAAAAGTGTCAACCTTCATGGCAATTCGCTAGTGTCATTCGCATTCTCATAAGCATTCGAGCGCCCCTACCTTCCTCCACTTTTGTCTAACCAAATTTGACAGAATGTTAGCTAAGAGGAAAACAATAAAACACTGAAATTGTAAAAGTAATATTTCCGTGCGAGTAATTACAGGTGTTTATAATTGTAAGATACTCGGATGTTCATCCATTGTTTGCTGGTCTCAAATCCAGCCTACTTGCGTCGTCCAAAAAAGAAATCTTCTCATATTTCGGTGACCCTATAAAGTCTGCTATACGCGACGACTTTTATTACAAGCGTGGGACTAATATAGTACGGCCGTTACATTCCTGCCAAAGTTGCATCAAAATAATTCAATGGATTTTGATAAAGTCGTAAACGGAACCTGTTACAGAGTCGTCAACCCTACGAATTGCCGGGTAAGCATACTTTCGACTCGAATACTTTTGACTTTCTGCTGACTTTACTTCATAAAATCGTAGTGTATTCATAGTGTTTAAATTTTATTGCCAGGCATTCTTAAATAACAGTGCTAAAATTTTTCTGCAGGATTCGTTCGACCTGTGCAAATATGCGAACAGAAATTGTATATCCACTATTTTAAACATTTTTGTATGTTAAAGTTTTCCTGACTACGGTTAGCTATAATTGTGGTACAATGACTGGTATGATAGATGCAAAAAATGATAATCTTAGAGGGGCACGTTACACTGCCTAAATACGGTATTTGACAAAAAAAATCTAATTAGTCCGTCAGTTAGATTATAGAAAAATATTGGACACGTATATTTTCTTTAGTCAAAATGAATACTACAAACTTCGCTGAAAACTCGTGTGACATCACTTGCCAGTAAAATCGGATAGATCGTTGTCACATATACGTCGCGATGCGAGATTTCAATATGGATTTCGCTATATGTGTTAGTAGCTTCAATGCATTTGCTAAAAAATCGGGGAGCCTTGACTTCTAGATAACAAGTAAGTAGCTGTAGGTATAGTAAGGATATTTATACAAATAAGCAATAAAAAAACAGTTGTTGACTACTACTAGACGACCGGTTGGCGAAGCGGGAGTGTAAGCGACTGCTACGCCGAAGCGCGGGTCCGATTCCCGTTCAAGTCAAACATTTGTGTCCGTGAACTTGGATAATTGTCTTGGTCGGGGTGTTTCTATGTATAAAATGTATGTATTTAAAAAAAAAGTATATATGTTTATCCATTGTCTGTAGTACCCATTATACAAGCTCTGCGTATTTGGTGTTGTGTGAATGTAGTAGAATATTAAAAAAATAAAGAATTGAAATAATGAATGATTACTTATTGTATTGCCCATAATATACGAAGTTCATTAAATTGTAGGTGATCTATAAAACAATCAGTCGGAAAAAATCTTATGCTTCAAGTATTATAATCATTCATAGAGGGAAAAAATCTTTCATCCTACCCTGCCTCGTAAAACGATAACTTGTATGAGGCAGCCGACGCTTAATAATTATGATGACCGAAAGAAGTAACGTGATTGCGAGCTTTTGCCCTCTTTGTATTATTAGTAATATTCAAATGCTGGTACATAACTAGCATAAAAAAAGCAATATCAGCTTTTTACAATTCAAATAGTTCTGACTATTTTCTAATGCTGACATGATGCGGTTTTATTAACTACCCAATTTTACATTAATAATGTATATTTTGATCTGAGGCGATGATTTAGTTCATCCCATTATTGATGAATGAGGCTTGTTACTCATACAATCCAAAAATACAACATCAAGGGAGATACTCCAACAAGCTAGGTGATTAGGACGGACGTGGAACAACGATTGATGTCGGCACGTGTATACGTAACATGTCAGCTGTCCCGAGACATTTCAAGACGCAGTAATCGCTTATAAAACGACAGGATTTTCATCTTCGTTGTCCTGTTGCTGTCAGTTAGATGTTATTACTAACATGTAGTTGCTACGACAACTATGCAGCACTATGGAGTAGAAGACTCAAATTGATCCACTTAATCAAACAACAATTCCTTATTTTTCTCTAGATGCCGTGCGCAGCCCAGACCGAGAACCTGTCGGCTTTTGAGACACAAGGTAGCCTATGTATAATTTGATATGTAAGTAATATTACTGCGAATCTTTATCAAATCTGTAAAATATTTTAGCGTCAGGGAGTAAAAATTCAATCACAAACGTTCGCATTTATAATCGTATTTTCTACTATCATAAATAAATATGTAATGTAATAATATTTGGCAATGAGAAGCTAAAGGGTTATAGTTAATATTATCTATATCACTTTCTACCTTTTACCTACTGTAATTTTATAATCTGCAAATGTACTTTTGGTTCGAGTGTAGTGTAAAATCTGTGTCCTATTTACAAGAGATATCAGTTTTAATCTTACATTAGCTAATTAAAATATTTAATACTAGAGGACGCCAGCAGCTACGCCTGCCTTTTTTTTTTAATTTACCCGTTTTGGCCGATCCCGTGGGAATCTCGGGAAATCCCTTCTTAGTACACCCCTACGGTCCCCAAGGAACATACATGCCAAATTTCAGCTTCCTGCGCCCAATAATTTCGGCTGTAGCGTGTCTGTCAGTCAGTCAGTAACGCAAGGATTTTATATATTAAGATTCGTTTGCAAACCCATTTCCGGGCCGAGCCCAATGTCCTAGTCGAGTCATATTTAGTATCGACCTATATCAAATATGTATCTCTAATAGCCAAATCCATTGACAGATATAAATATAGGGACCGGCCGAATATGGGTAAAGCATTAGGTACGTTGAAATTAAATGTATCGGCACTAGTGTTAAACTAATATTTGAACTTATTAATCCAAACTAATATCAAATAACTAAGCTAAAACTAATATATGTTACTGCTAACTAAAGACCGCACAAATTTTCTGTGCTCCTAATATCTGTCATGATTATGAAGCTTATAAAACAATCCAAACAAGGAAACAAAATACCTTTTTATCTGCAAGTAATCTCCCGTAATATTTGCAATGTAATGCTTGCATTGTAGTATATCTTCCTTGACCGATACGTGCCACGGTGACCACTTCAAGTCCTTGACAGGAGACGTTCGTGTGCTCGTTTGTGACTTACGTAACACGTTGTACTTTAAAAATCTGCTCGCAGTGCGGAGAATACTATATAAAACTATATAAAACTGCTGTTAACATTTTAGCAGAAGGATTATAAAATCGTCCCAGACTCGTAAAGAATATTCCTTTAATTTAAAAACTGAATTATCTGCATATGAATCGTGATGAATAATATGGATCTGCCACAAAAGATAGAAAATCAGCAATGCTTTTTTTTTTAATAAAAATGGATTTCAATAAAACTTCAAAATATTACCGTCTTACTTCAAATTATTCAGAAATGGATTTCGATGGCAGCTCTTTCGAGTATCCTAAGGGAATACAGTTGTTGTCCCAACTGCAACCGCCACAGAACAAATTCAATTTTGTTCGTTGTCACTTTTGCTCAGTCCATTTTAGTATTGCCAGATAGTCAAGACTGATACGAGTGAAGTAGATTATACTGCAATACAAAAGGTCACGTGCAATGGTTTCTCAGCTAACGCAATTTATTTGAAAGGCTTTGACGACACTCAATGCAAAATACGTTTTCAGAAAATGTTTATGAGTGCAATCCCTTATTGGTTTACTTTCGTAATAGTTTTATGATAAATACTCTTTTAATAGTTATGAAAGACATAAAAGTACCCAGATTATTTATCTGAAAACATATTTTAGCAATTAAATAGTAGTATTGTTGTACATTTTCACTGTTATCGTGTTTCAAATGGTAAATAATTCACAGCCACAGTGTTCGTTACAGTACAATGGCGGCCTGGCACGGCGAACTTTTTGTTACGCGTTCGGATTATAATTTTTTTAGTGGCGTTAGATTCATTTGTTACAAATAAATAATGTATTGTGTGAAAACCTAAAGGTATATGTGATAATGTTTTTGTGTTTATGAACCAAACAAGTAATGAAATTCATTAATATGTGATGAAATGTTTGTGCGAACGAGTGAAAAAAAACAAACTTCTAAGTTTATAAGCCTGTTTTTCCGGAAAGGTGAGTATTTAGTTGTAATTCATGTTATTATTATGATAGCTGATTTAATACCCAACACAATGATATGCAATTTATGTGATATAATTATATTAAGGTGTCATAATTTTTTTTTCCGGTAACCTATACCAAATTTTGTAGCAACGTGACCTTTCGCACTTGTGGCACTTTGCCTTTAGTTTGATCGCACCTCAAGGGTTAAATAAAAGGCATTAAAAGTGTCAACCTTCATGGCAATTCGCTAGTGTCATTCGCATTCTCATAAGCATTCGAGCGCCCCTACCTTCCTCCACTTTTGTCTAACCAAATTTGACAGAATGTTAGCTAAGAGGAAAACAATAAAACACTGAAATTGTAAAAGTAATATTTCCGTGCGAGTAATTACAGGTGTTTATAATTGTAAGATACTCGGATGTTCATCCATTGTTTGCTGGTCTCAAATCCAGCCTACTTGCGTCGTCCAAAAAAGAAATCTTCTCATATTTCGGTGACCCTATAAAGTCTGCTATACGCGACGACTTTTATTACAAGCGTGGGACTAATATAGTACGGCCGTTACATTCCTGCCAAAGTTGCATCGAAATAATTCAATGGATTTTGATAAAGTCGTAAACGGAACCTGTTACAGAGTCGTCAACCCTACGAATTGCCGGGTAAGCATACTTTCGACTCGAATACTTTTGACTTTCTGCTGACTTTACTTCATAAAATCGTAGTGTATTCATAGTGTTTAAATTTTGTTGCCAGGCATTCTTAAATAACAGTGCTAAAATTTTTCTGCAGGATTCGTTCGACCTGTGCAAATATGCGAACAGAAATTGTATATCCACTATTTTAAACATTTTTGTATGTTAAAGTTTTCCTGACTACGGTTAGCTATAATTGTGGTACAATGACTGGTATGATAGATGCAAAAAATGATAATCTTAGAGGGGCACGTTACACTGCCTAAATACGGTATTTGACAAAAAAAATCTAATTAGTCCGTCAGTTAGATTATAGAAAAATATTGGACACGTATATTTTCTTTAGTCAAAATGAATACTACAAACTTCGCTGAAAACTCGTGTGACATCACTTGCCAGTAAAATCGGATAGATCGTTGTCACATATACGTCGCGATGCGAGATTTCAATATGGATTTCGCTATATGTGTTAGTAGCTTCAATGCATTTGCTAAAAAATCGGGGAGCCTTGACTTCTAGATAACAAGTAAGTAGCTGTAGGTATAGTAAGGATATTTATACAAATAAGCAATAAAAAAACAGTTGTTGACTACTACTAGACGACCGGTTGGCGAAGCGGGAGTGTAAGCGACTGCTACGCCGAAGCGCGGGTCCGATTCCCGTTCAAGTCAAACATTTGTGTCCGTGAACTTGGATAATTGTCTTGGTCGGGGTGTTTCTATGTATAAAATGTATGTATTTAAAAAAAAAGTATATATGTTTATCCATTGTCTGTAGTACCCATTATACAAGCTCTGCGTATTTGGTGTTGTGTGAATGTAGTAGAATATTAAAAAAATAAAGAATTGAAATAATGAATGATTACTTATTGTATTGCCCATAATATACGAAGTTCATTAAATTGTAGGTGATCTATAAAACAATCAGTCGGAAAAAATCTTATGCTTCAAGTATTATAATCATTCATAGAGGGAAAAAAATCTTTCATCCTACCCTGCCTCGTAAAACGATAACTTGTATGAGGCAGCCGACGCTTAATAATTATGATGACCGAAAGAAGTAACGTGATTGCGAGCTTTTGCCCTCTTTGTATTATTAGTAATATTCAAATGCTGGTACATAACTAGCATAAAAAAAGCAATATCAGCTTTTTACAATTCAAATAGTTCTGACTATTTTCTAATGCTGACATGATGCGGTTTTATTAACTACCCAATTTTACATTAATAATGTATATTTTGATCTGAGGCGATGATTTAGTTCATCCCATTATTGATGAATGAGGCTTGTTACTCATACAATCCAAAAATACAACATCAAGGGAGATACTCCAACAAGCTAGGTGATTAGGACGGACGTGGAACAACGATTGATGTCGGCACGTGTATACGTAACATGTCAGCTGTCCCGAGACATTTCAAGACGCAGTAATCGCTTATAAAACGACAGGATTTTCATCTTCGTTGTCCTGTTGCTGTCAGTTAGATGTTATTACTAACATGTAGTTGCTACGACAACTATGCAGCACTATGGAGTAGAAGACTCAAATTGATCCACTTAATCAAACAACAATTCCTTATTTTTCTCTAGATGCCGTGCGCAGCCCAGACCGAGAACCTGTCGGCTTTTGAGACACAAGGTAGCCTATGTATAATTTGATATGTAAGTAATATTACTGCGAATCTTTATCAAATCTGTAAAATATTTTAGCGTCAGGGAGTAAAAATTCAATCACAAACGTTCGCATTTATAATCGTATTTTCTACTATCATAAATAAATATGTAATGTAATAATATTTGGCAATGAGAAGCTAAAGGGTTATAGTTAATATTATCTATATCACTTTCTACCTTTTACCTACTGTAATTTTATAATCTGCAAATGTACTTTTGGTTCGAGTGTAGTGTAAAATCTGTGTCCTATTTACAAGAGATATCAGTTTTAATCTTACATTAGCTAATTAAAATATTTAATACTAGAGGACGCCAGCAGCTACGCCTGCCTTTTTTTTTTAATTTACCCGTTTTGGCCGATCCCGTGGGAATCTCGGGAAATCCCTTCTTAGTACACCCCTACGGTCCCCAAGGAACATACATGCCAAATTTCAGCTTCCTGCGCCCAATAATTTCGGCTGTAGCGTGTCTGTCAGTCAGTCAGTAACGCAAGGATTTTATATATTAAGATTCGTTTGCAAACCCATTTCCGGGCCGAGCCCAATGTCCTAGTCGAGTCATATTTAGTATCGACCTATATCAAATATGTATCTCTAATAGCCAAATCCATTGACAGATATAAATATAGGGACCGGCCGAATATGGGTAAAGCATTAGGTACGTTGAAATTAAATGTATCGGCACTAGTGTTAAACTAATATTTGAACTTATTAATCCAAACTAATATCAAATAACTAAGCTAAAACTAATATATGTTACTGCTAACTAAAGACCGCACAAATTTTCTGTGCTCCTAATATCTGTCATGATTATGAAGCTTATAAAACAATCCAAACAAGGAAACAAAATACCTTTTTATCTGCAAGTAATCTCCCGTAATATTTGCAATGTAATGCTTGCATTGTAGTATATCTTCCTTGACCGATACGTGCCACGGTGACCACTTCAAGTCCTTGACAGGAGACGTTCGTGTGCTCGTTTGTGACTTACGTAACACGTTGTACTTTAAAAATCTGCTCGCAGTGCGGAGAATACTATATAAAACTATATAAAACTGCTGTTAACATTTTAGCAGAAGGATTATAAAATCGTCCCAGACTCGTAAAGAATATTCCTTTAATTTAAAAACTGAATTATCTGCATATGAATCGTGATGAATAATATGGATCTGCCACAAAAGATAGAAAATCAGCAATGCTTTTTTTTTTAATAAAAATGGATTTCAATAAAACTTCAAAATATTACCGTCTTACTTCAAATTATTCAGAAATGGATTTCGATGGCAGCTCTTTCGAGTATCCTAAGGGAATACAGTTGTTGTCCCAACTGCAACCGCCACAGAACAAATTCAATTTTGTTCGTTGTCACTTTTGCTCAGTCCATTTTAGTATTGCCAGATAGTCAAGACTGATACGAGTGAAGTAGATTATACTGCAATACAAAAGGTCACGTGCAATGGTTTCTCAGCTAACGCAATTTATTTGAAAGGCTTTGACGACACTCAATGCAAAATACGTTTTCAGAAAATGTTTATGAGTGCAATCCCTTATTGGTTTACTTTCGTAATAGTTTTATGATAAATACTCTTTTAATAGTTATGAAAGACATAAAAGTACCCAGATTATTTATCTGAAAACATATTTTAGCAATTAAATAGTAGTATTGTTGTACATTTTCACTGTTATCGTGTTTCAAATGGTAAATAATTCACAGCCACAGTGTTCGTTACAGTACAATGGCGGCCTGGCACGGCGAACTTTTTGTTACGCGTTCGGATTATAATTTTTTTAGTGGCGTTAGATTCATTTGTTACAAATAAATAATGTATTGTGTGAAAACCTAAAGGTATATGTGATAATGTTTTTGTGTTTATGAACCAAACAAGTAATGAAATTCATTAATATGTGATGAAATGTTTGTGCGAACGAGTGAAAAAAAACAAACTTCTAAGTTTATAAGCCTGTTTTTCCGGAAAGGTGAGTATTTAGTTGTAATTCATGTTATTATTATGATAGCTGATTTAATACCCAACACAATGATATGCAATTTATGTGATATAATTATATTAAGGTGTCATAATTTTTTTTTCCGGTAACCTATACCAAATTTTGTAGCAACGTGACCTTTCGCACTTGTGGCACTTTGCCTTTAGTTTGATCGCACCTCAAGGGTTAAATAAAAGGCATTAAAAGTGTCAACCTTCATGGCAATTCGCTAGTGTCATTCGCATTCTCATAAGCATTCGAGCGCCCCTACCTTCCTCCACTTTTGTCTAACCAAATTTGACAGAATGTTAGCTAAGAGGAAAACAATAAAACACTGAAATTGTAAAAGTAATATTTCCGTGCGAGTAATTACAGGTGTTTATAATTGTAAGATACTCGGATGTTCATCCATTGTTTGCTGGTCTCAAATCCAGCCTACTTGCGTCGTCCAAAAAAGAAATCTTCTCATATTTCGGTGACCCTATAAAGTCTGCTATACGCGACGACTTTTATTACAAGCGTGGGACTAATATAGTACGGCCGTTACATTCCTGCCAAAGTTGCATCGAAATAATTCAATGGATTTTGATAAAGTCGTAAACGGAACCTGTTACAGAGTCGTCAACCCTACGAATTGCCGGGTAAGCATACTTTCGACTCGAATACTTTTGACTTTCTGCTGACTTTACTTCATAAAATCGTAGTGTATTCATAGTGTTTAAATTTTGTTGCCAGGCATTCTTAAATAACAGTGCTAAAATTTTTCTGCAGGATTCGTTCGACCTGTGCAAATATGCGAACAGAAATTGTATATCCACTATTTTAAACATTTTTGTATGTTAAAGTTTTCCTGACTACGGTTAGCTATAATTGTGGTACAATGACTGGTATGATAGATGCAAAAAATGATAATCTTAGAGGGGCACGTTACACTGCCTAAATACGGTATTTGACAAAAAAAATCTAATTAGTCCGTCAGTTAGATTATAGAAAAATATTGGACACGTATATTTTCTTTAGTCAAAATGAATACTACAAACTTCGCTGAAAACTCGTGTGACATCACTTGCCAGTAAAATCGGATAGATCGTTGTCACATATACGTCGCGATGCGAGATTTCAATATGGATTTCGCTATATGTGTTAGTAGCTTCAATGCATTTGCTAAAAAATCGGGGAGCCTTGACTTCTAGATAACAAGTAAGTAGCTGTAGGTATAGTAAGGATATTTATACAAATAAGCAATAAAAAAACAGTTGTTGACTACTACTAGACGACCGGTTGGCGAAGCGGGAGTGTAAGCGACTGCTACGCCGAAGCGCGGGTCCGATTCCCGTTCAAGTCAAACATTTGTGTCCGTGAACTTGGATAATTGTCTTGGTCGGGGTGTTTCTATGTATAAAATGTATGTATTTAAAAAAAAAGTATATATGTTTATCCATTGTCTGTAGTACCCATTATACAAGCTCTGCGTATTTGGTGTTGTGTGAATGTAGTAGAATATTAAAAAAATAAAGAATTGAAATAATGAATGATTACTTATTGTATTGCCCATAATATACGAAGTTCATTAAATTGTAGGTGATCTATAAAACAATCAGTCGGAAAAAATCTTATGCTTCAAGTATTATAATCATTCATAGAGGGAAAAAAATCTTTCATCCTACCCTGCCTCGTAAAACGATAACTTGTATGAGGCAGCCGACGCTTAATAATTATGATGACCGAAAGAAGTAACGTGATTGCGAGCTTTTGCCCTCTTTGTATTATTAGTAATATTCAAATGCTGGTACATAACTAGCATAAAAAAAGCAATATCAGCTTTTTACAATTCAAATAGTTCTGACTATTTTCTAATGCTGACATGATGCGGTTTTATTAACTACCCAATTTTACATTAATAATGTATATTTTGATCTGAGGCGATGATTTAGTTCATCCCATTATTGATGAATGAGGCTTGTTACTCATACAATCCAAAAATACAACATCAAGGGAGATACTCCAACAAGCTAGGTGATTAGGACGGACGTGGAACAACGATTGATGTCGGCACGTGTATACGTAACATGTCAGCTGTCCCGAGACATTTCAAGACGCAGTAATCGCTTATAAAACGACAGGATTTTCATCTTCGTTGTCCTGTTGCTGTCAGTTAGATGTTATTACTAACATGTAGTTGCTACGACAACTATGCAGCACTATGGAGTAGAAGACTCAAATTGATCCACTTAATCAAACAACAATTCCTTATTTTTCTCTAGATGCCGTGCGCAGCCCAGACCGAGAACCTGTCGGCTTTTGAGACACAAGGTAGCCTATGTATAATTTGATATGTAAGTAATATTACTGCGAATCTTTATCAAATCTGTAAAATATTTTAGCGTCAGGGAGTAAAAATTCAATCACAAACGTTCGCATTTATAATCGTATTTTCTACTATCATAAATAAATATGTAATGTAATAATATTTGGCAATGAGAAGCTAAAGGGTTATAGTTAATATTATCTATATCACTTTCTACCTTTTACCTACTGTAATTTTATAATCTGCAAATGTACTTTTGGTTCGAGTGTAGTGTAAAATCTGTGTCCTATTTACAAGAGATATCAGTTTTAATCTTACATTAGCTAATTAAAATATTTAATACTAGAGGACGCCAGCAGCTACGCCTGCCTTTTTTTTTTAATTTACCCGTTTTGGCCGATCCCGTGGGAATCTCGGGAAATCCCTTCTTAGTACACCCCTACGGTCCCCAAGGAACATACATGCCAAATTTCAGCTTCCTGCGCCCAATAATTTCGGCTGTAGCGTGTCTGTCAGTCAGTCAGTAACGCAAGGATTTTATATATTAAGATTCGTTTGCAAACCCATTTCCGGGCCGAGCCCAATGTCCTAGTCGAGTCATATTTAGTATCGACCTATATCAAATATGTATCTCTAATAGCCAAATCCATTGACAGATATAAATATAGGGACCGGCCGAATATGGGTAAAGCATTAGGTACGTTGAAATTAAATGTATCGGCACTAGTGTTAAACTAATATTTGAACTTATTAATCCAAACTAATATCAAATAACTAAGCTAAAACTAATATATGTTACTGCTAACTAAAGACCGCACAAATTTTCTGTGCTCCTAATATCTGTCATGATTATGAAGCTTATAAAACAATCCAAACAAGGAAACAAAATACCTTTTTATCTGCAAGTAATCTCCCGTAATATTTGCAATGTAATGCTTGCATTGTAGTATATCTTCCTTGACCGATACGTGCCACGGTGACCACTTCAAGTCCTTGACAGGAGACGTTCGTGTGCTCGTTTGTGACTTACGTAACACGTTGTACTTTAAAAATCTGCTCGCAGTGCGGAGAATACTATATAAAACTATATAAAACTGCTGTTAACATTTTAGCAGAAGGATTATAAAATCGTCCCAGACTCGTAAAGAATATTCCTTTAATTTAAAAACTGAATTATCTGCATATGAATCGTGATGAATAATATGGATCTGCCACAAAAGATAGAAAATCAGCAATGCTTTTTTTTTTAATAAAAATGGATTTCAATAAAACTTCAAAATATTACCGTCTTACTTCAAATTATTCAGAAATGGATTTCGATGGCAGCTCTTTCGAGTATCCTAAGGGAATACAGTTGTTGTCCCAACTGCAACCGCCACAGAACAAATTCAATTTTGTTCGTTGTCACTTTTGCTCAGTCCATTTTAGTATTGCCAGATAGTCAAGACTGATACGAGTGAAGTAGATTATACTGCAATACAAAAGGTCACGTGCAATGGTTTCTCAGCTAACGCAATTTATTTGAAAGGCTTTGACGACACTCAATGCAAAATACGTTTTCAGAAAATGTTTATGAGTGCAATCCCTTATTGGTTTACTTTCGTAATAGTTTTATGATAAATACTCTTTTAATAGTTATGAAAGACATAAAAGTACCCAGATTATTTATCTGAAAACATATTTTAGCAATTAAATAGTAGTATTGTTGTACATTTTCACTGTTATCGTGTTTCAAATGGTAAATAATTCACAGCCACAGTGTTCGTTACAGTACAATGGCGGCCTGGCACGGCGAACTTTTTGTTACGCGTTCGGATTATAATTTTTTTAGTGGCGTTAGATTCATTTGTTACAAATAAATAATGTATTGTGTGAAAACCTAAAGGTATATGTGATAATGTTTTTGTGTTTATGAACCAAACAAGTAATGAAATTCATTAATATGTGATGAAATGTTTGTGCGAACGAGTGAAAAAAAACAAACTTCTAAGTTTATAAGCCTGTTTTTCCGGAAAGGTGAGTATTTAGTTGTAATTCATGTTATTATTATGATAGCTGATTTAATACCCAACACAATGATATGCAATTTATGTGATATAATTATATTAAGGTGTCATAATTTTTTTTTCCGGTAACCTATACCAAATTTTGTAGCAACGTGACCTTTCGCACTTGTGGCACTTTGCCTTTAGTTTGATCGCACCTCAAGGGTTAAATAAAAGGCATTAAAAGTGTCAACCTTCATGGCAATTCGCTAGTGTCATTCGCATTCTCATAAGCATTCGAGCGCCCCTACCTTCCTCCACTTTTGTCTAACCAAATTTGACAGAATGTTAGCTAAGAGGAAAACAATAAAACACTGAAATTGTAAAAGTAATATTTCCGTGCGAGTAATTACAGGTGTTTATAATTGTAAGATACTCGGATGTTCATCCATTGTTTGCTGGTCTCAAATCCAGCCTACTTGCGTCGTCCAAAAAAGAAATCTTCTCATATTTCGGTGACCCTATAAAGTCTGCTATACGCGACGACTTTTATTACAAGCGTGGGACTAATATAGTACGGCCGTTACATTCCTGCCAAAGTTGCATCGAAATAATTCAATGGATTTTGATAAAGTCGTAAACGGAACCTGTTACAGAGTCGTCAACCCTACGAATTGCCGGGTAAGCATACTTTCGACTCGAATACTTTTGACTTTCTGCTGACTTTACTTCATAAAATCGTAGTGTATTCATAGTGTTTAAATTTTATTGCCAGGCATTCTTAAATAACAGTGCTAAAATTTTTCTGCAGGATTCGTTCGACCTGTGCAAATATGCGAACAGAAATTGTATATCCACTATTTTAAACATTTTTGTATGTTAAAGTTTTCCTGACTACGGTTAGCTATAATTGTGGTACAATGACTGGTATGATAGATGCAAAAAATGATAATCTTAGAGGGGCACGTTACACTGCCTAAATACGGTATTTGACAAAAAAAATCTAATTAGTCCGTCAGTTAGATTATAGAAAAATATTGGACACGTATATTTTCTTTAGTCAAAATGAATACTACAAACTTCGCTGAAAACTCGTGTGACATCACTTGCCAGTAAAATCGGATAGATCGTTGTCACATATACGTCGCGATGCGAGATTTCAATATGGATTTCGCTATATGTGTTAGTAGCTTCAATGCATTTGCTAAAAAATCGGGGAGCCTTGACTTCTAGATAACAAGTAAGTAGCTGTAGGTATAGTAAGGATATTTATACAAATAAGCAATAAAAAAACAGTTGTTGACTACTACTAGACGACCGGTTGGCGAAGCGGGAGTGTAAGCGACTGCTACGCCGAAGCGCGGGTCCGATTCCCGTTCAAGTCAAACATTTGTGTCCGTGAACTTGGATAATTGTCTTGGTCGGGGTGTTTCTATGTATAAAATGTATGTATTTAAAAAAAAAGTATATATGTTTATCCATTGTCTGTAGTACCCATTATACAAGCTCTGCGTATTTGGTGTTGTGTGAATGTAGTAGAATATTAAAAAAATAAAGAATTGAAATAATGAATGATTACTTATTGTATTGCCCATAATATACGAAGTTCATTAAATTGTAGGTGATCTATAAAACAATCAGTCGGAAAAAATCTTATGCTTCAAGTATTATAATCATTCATAGAGGGAAAAAAATCTTTCATCCTACCCTGCCTCGTAAAACGATAACTTGTATGAGGCAGCCGACGCTTAATAATTATGATGACCGAAAGAAGTAACGTGATTGCGAGCTTTTGCCCTCTTTGTATTATTAGTAATATTCAAATGCTGGTACATAACTAGCATAAAAAAAGCAATATCAGCTTTTTACAATTCAAATAGTTCTGACTATTTTCTAATGCTGACATGATGCGGTTTTATTAACTACCCAATTTTACATTAATAATGTATATTTTGATCTGAGGCGATGATTTAGTTCATCCCATTATTGATGAATGAGGCTTGTTACTCATACAATCCAAAAATACAACATCAAGGGAGATACTCCAACAAGCTAGGTGATTAGGACGGACGTGGAACAACGATTGATGTCGGCACGTGTATACGTAACATGTCAGCTGTCCCGAGACATTTCAAGACGCAGTAATCGCTTATAAAACGACAGGATTTTCATCTTCGTTGTCCTGTTGCTGTCAGTTAGATGTTATTACTAACATGTAGTTGCTACGACAACTATGCAGCACTATGGAGTAGAAGACTCAAATTGATCCACTTAATCAAACAACAATTCCTTATTTTTTCTCTAGATGCCGTGGCGCAGCCCAGACCGAGAACCTGTCGGCTTTTGAGACACAAGGTAGCCTATGTATAATTTGATATGTAAGTAATATTACTGCGAATCTTTATCAAATCTGTAAAATATTTTAGCGTCAGGGAGTAAAAATTCAATCACAAACGTTCGCATTTATAATCGTATTTTCTACTATCATAAATAAATATGTAATGTAATAATATTTGGCAATGAGAAGCTAAAGGGTTATAGTTAATATTATCTATATCACTTTCTACCTTTTACCTACTGTAATTTTATAATCTGCAAATGTACTTTTGGTTCGAGTGTAGTGTAAAATCTGTGTCCTATTTACAAGAGATATCAGTTTTAATCTTACATTAGCTAATTAAAATATTTAATACTAGAGGACGCCAGCAGCTACGCCTGCCTTTTTTTTTTAATTTACCCGTTTTGGCCGATCCCGTGGGAATCTCGGGAAATCCCTTCTTAGTACACCCCTACGGTCCCCAAGGAACATACATGCCAAATTTCAGCTTCCTGCGCCCAATAATTTCGGCTGTAGCGTGTCTGTCAGTCAGTCAGTAACGCAAGGATTTTATATATTAAGATTCGTTTGCAAACCCCATTTCCGGCCGAGCCCAATGTCCTAGTCGAGTCATATTTAGTATCGACCTATATCAAATATGTATCTCTAATAGCCAAATCCATTGACAGATATAAATATAGGGACCGGCCGAATATGGGTAAAGCATTAGGTACGTTGAAATTAAATGTATCGGCACTAGTGTTAAACTAATATTTGAACTTATTAATCCAAACTAATATCAAATAACTAAGCTAAAAACTAATATATGTTACTGCTAACTAAAGACCGCACAAATTTTCTGTGCTCCTAATATCTGTCATGATTATGAAGCTTATAAAACAATCCAAACAAGGAAACAAAATACCTTTTTATCTGCAAGTAATCTCCCGTAATATTTGCAATGTAATGCTTGCATTGTAGTATATCTTCCTTGACCGATACGTGCCACGGTGACCACTTCAAGTCCTTGACAGGAGACGTTCGTGTGCTCGTTTGTGACTTACGTAAACACGTTGTACTTTAAAAATCTGCTCGCAGTGCGGAGAATACTATATAAAACTATATAAAACTGCTGTTAACATTTTAGCAGAAGGATTATAAAATCGTCCCAGACTCGTAAAGAATATTCCTTTAATTTAAAAACTGAATTATCTGCATATGAATCGTGATGAATAATATGGATCTGCCACAAAAGATAGAAAATCAGCAATGCTTTTTTTTTTAATAAAAATGGATTTCAATAAAACTTCAAAATATTACCGTCTTACTTCAAATTATTCAGAAATGGATTTCGATGGCAGCTCTTTCGAGTATCCTAAGGGAATACAGTTGTTGTCCCAACTGCAAACCGCCACAGAACAAATTCAATTTTGTTCGTTGTCACTTTTGCTCAGTCCATTTTAGTATTGCCAGATAGTCAAGACTGATACGAGTGAAGTAGATTATACTGCAATACAAAAGGTCACGTGCAATGGTTTCTCAGCTAACGCAATTTATTTGAAAGGCTTTGACGACACTCAATGCAAAATACGTTTTCAGAAAATGTTTATGAGTGCAATCCCTTATTGGTTTACTTTCGTAATAGTTTTATGATAAATACTCTTTTAATAGTTATGAAAGACATAAAAGTACCCAGATTATTTATCTGAAAACATATTTTAGCAATTAAATAGTAGTATTGTTGTACATTTTCACTGTTATCGTGTTTCAAATGGTAAATAATTCACTAGCCACAGTGTTCGTTACAGTACAATGGCGGCCTGGCACGGCGAACTTTTTGTTACGCGTTCGGATTATAATTTTTTTAGTGGCGTTAGATTCATTTGTTACAAATAAATAATGTATTGTGTGAAAACCTAAAGGTATATGTGATAATGTTTTTGTGTTTATGAACCAAACAAGTAATGAAATTCATTAATATGTGATGAAATGTTTGTGCGAAC